>CM038792.1:256209793-256565749 GCA_021764765.1 Vicia sativa
GCTATCAAAAAAAATCAAATCGTCGTTTGAGCTAGAGATTGATTGGGTTGATTCCTCGTTAATCACTTTTGCTTGAGCAGAAAAAATGGTGACTCTGCTGAGAGAGCTAAACTTTTATTTTAAAAAAAACTTTGACTACGCGAAAGAGCACGAGCTTTTGTTTTCAAAAGAAAGAAAAGAAAGTTAAGCTTTCATATGTGCATATGTTTGTTTTTCTTTATTGTGTGTTTTAGTTCTCGCGATTTCATATGATGGAAGAAATCTAACCGGTTTAAGAAACATTTTAAGATCAGAGTGGGGGTATATCTATTAACTTGAGAAGTCTCATTACTTACTAAGTTAATTTGAGATCCCTCTCTCGTGGAGAGTTGTCTTGGGAGTATTTGTGTTTAGCAAGTATTTGCTAAGACATTTTACTCAAGGGAACTACTTATTTGAGTGGTACATAGAACATAACTCATCCACGGCCATTTAGGATGTAGTCACGAAGCTATTAGTGTAAACTTGGATTGGTTGTCATGCGAGACTACGATCGGTGAGTTTTCTTGAAATATATTATTGGACTTAGTATTTAAAATCGGATAATATTTCAAAGAAACGTTGAACACATATTATTAGTAGAACATGTTTTGCGGTGAATAAGCCTTAGAACTTACCGCGTTAGGTTCTTATCGTTGGCCTCATGCTCGTGACTTCAAGCGGCAGGCAGCTTGTATAACCACTAACCATGTTTGTATCTTTGTTGCATTCATGCATTCATTCGAAAAAACTTGAATTCTCATTTCTCTTCCATTTCAAAGAATTTAGAGATTTTATTTGTAAACATTTTAGGTTAGAGGGATGGACGTAAGAAGAAGATATACGAGATCGGTTTAGAATTCACGATGTAGGAAAGTTAAAGAGTTAGCATCATCCTGGTAGAAGATCCCTGGATTTCGAGCGCTATGGAACTCTTTTAAGCATCACGAACATTAACATTGATGAAGGACTTCTCAATTTCGTTCGGGTTTCACGATCCGGTCTATCATTTGTTCACTTTCACGATTATCGTTGATGCCTACTTTGGAAGAGTGCACATATCCTAGGTATCTCGATGTCGACAAGGTGCCTTTCAATGGTTTAGAAGCCATTCTAAGCCACAGTCATTCTGAGATGACTCATTTAAGAAATCACGAGATAGATAAAAACTTGACTACCAAAGAAATCTCTTAGGACTAACTTCAAAGTTCCTAATGGAGAAGGCTTTTAAATTTGATGAAGCGGTAGCATGGTAGCCTTTGTTGTTTAGCTTTATCATTTATGGATTGGTGTAGTTTCCAACATCCCAGTTTCATTGATATCAATGCCATAAGGATCTTCGATTGGAAATCCGTTCCCACATTGCTTGGTGACACGTAGTTCTCCATTCATCATAGGAATCGTCAAGGAGATGGAACTATCGTGTGTTGTGTACCTCTGTTATTCAAATGGATTGTCTCACACTTCCCTAAGTCTCATATCTTCCAAGAAAACAAAAATGGTTGGCATTGGTCTCAAAGACTCATGTCTCTTACTAACAACGATATCCATTGGTATACCTTGGCCAACAATGAGATGGAAATCATTGATAGCTGTGGAGAGTTTGCCAACGTACCTCTCATTGGTACAAAAGGAGGAATTAACTACAACCCATTTTTGGCGAGACGTCAACTTGGGTATGCAAACTCCAGTAAACCTCTTGGTTTTACAGTAGAAAATTACCTTTATCATGAAGGGGAAGATTCCCAAGGTTTGAAAGCCAGAATGATAAGAGCTTGGCATCACTTTCGAAGGAAAGAAAAAGGTGATGCAAGGAATTGTGTATCCATGGAAATCTACACTTCTTGGATAAAGAAAAGAGCTAAGGAATTTTAGATACCTTATGCATGAAGAACCCATGTTCGATGGTATCTAAATGACCATCATTCCCATCGAAACTATGGGAGAATACCAATAAGCTTTGGCTAAGATGAGGGTAGAGAAGGAAACTTTGGAAGACAAGTTTCTTAAGACTGACTTTGAAAATGAAAAGCTTAAGAAGCAGGTCAAAGATCATGAAAAAACGCTCTCGTTCAAGATGAATGGCTCATGGAGAAAGATGAGAGATTCGTGAAAGATGGCCCGATCAAAATACATCAAAGAAAGGAAAAGAAAGCTTGAAGAAATGACAATTAGCAATCCTGCTCCTGACGATTGGAAAGAAGTTATTAACAACCTAAAAGCCGAGAAAGCTAAGCTGAAAGCTTACTATGGGAAAGAAATCCTGAAGTTGAAGCTGCATCAAGCATTTGGTTCTTCATCAGACGAAGACGCTTAATTAGTTTAGCTTTATTTATATCATTTTTTTATCATTGTAAGAGCTATGCTCCAAAAACTTGTTGTAATCTTCTTTCGAATATTAATAAAATAAGAGTTTTCCATCCAAATGTTTACAAGAAATTTCTCTTTTAGCGTAAATTCTTTGGAAATTCTTTTCTCTTTGCATTCATAATCATGCATAATACTTTGCATCTCGAGTTTGTTATTTAAAGTCTTATCTTTTGGAATTTTTTCCAGAGATCGTCAAGCTGTCGCGTCTTAGAGTTTCTCGACTACGTTCACAGTCTGCTCGTAGATACAATACTCGTGCAAACAAAAGAAAAGCAATGGAAGATTTTGAACAAGAAAATGTTGAGCTTCGTGGCACATTGACAACACTTCAGGAAGAGGTGGAAAGACTCACTTCTTTGGTAAGCTCGTTGGAAGCTACGCATAATCATCAATCAACATCAACCAGTCAAAATCAAGTGACGATTTCAGAGATCACTACTACTCCAGTTTCAACTATTGCAATCAGTAATCCTCTTTTCAGTGTGCCAGAAGGCTATCCATGGGGCATGCCTTTCAATTTCGGCATTGGATTTCGTCAAAACACTTATGAAGTACCGGCAACCACGATTGAGGTTCCTACTTTACAAACCTCAACATTTACTCCAGCGACGCAGATAACTATTCCTCAGTCACTATGTCGGTTTCTCAATGATTATGACAAACTTAGCTTACATTGTTCACGCTCTGCGAGGCGAAAAAGTCTATCATAACCCGAGCGACAACACGAATCCTCGTGGTCAATGGAAAACCTCAGAACAATTCCATAAGATGCACTTGAAGTCAAAACAATCCATGGAAAGGATTTGTTTGGGAAGAATACCCATGATCTATATACGGTTCCTCGCGTGAGATACTGCTAAGTTCAAAGTCCCGACTTTGAAAATATAGAAACTCCTACCCACAGTCATCTTAAAATGTACTCTAGGAAGATGTCTACATATAATGACAATCATGAATTGCTCATTCACTATTTCCAAACGGTCTCATTGGCGCCGCTCGAAGTGGTACATGGGATTAGATAGTGCAAACATCCGGACTTTCAATGACCTAAGTGAAGCCTTTGTCCAAGCGGTACAAATTCAATCGGACATGGCTCGTCGAGATTAACTTGTTCTGTGTCTCAAAGGAAAGGAGACTTTCAAAGTAGCCCAACATTAGAGGAAATTCTTAAGTTAATCTACCATTAGAAGAAGAAATGACCAAGGTCTTCTTGAACACTCTTGCCCTTTCTACAAGCATGGTGTAGCGTTCGAGGTTACGAAATGGTAAGCATGGGGATGGACTAGAAGGAGTCCGAGAAGGACGGCTTAACCAAAAGCAGGATCTTCAGCGGAACCAAGAGAATGGGCGGTTTCCCGAAGAAGAAAGCATGACATTGGAATGGTATCCGAGAAACCTAGGAAAAATGTCAATCACCAGCAACGGTGTACTTTATCGCACCAGTTGTTAATACAAATTCAAACATGGAAATTACCCCATAATTCCAGCAAAATCAACATCCTCGACAGCAGGCTCAACAATTCAACAACAATCAGAATCGTACTCCTCGAATCTCGCAGTTTGATCCAATTCAGGACTTACGGAATTATATCACGCCTTGATAGAAAGAAATCTTGTTCAAACAAGATTACCACCTCCAGTACCAGACAAGTTACCTTGGTGGTTGATAACACGAATTTATATAACATATTTGACGTAATTTTCATAGATAATGTTACTATTTTTATTTAATTATTCTATTTTATTTCCGTATTACGTTGGTATTTCTTCTATTTCAGGTATTTGTATTAAATAAAAGAACAATTGAGCAAAGGAATAAAATTGAGGAAAAATCGGATTAAAAAGCCAAAGACATGAAGAAAATGGGTGATATAGCAAAAGGAGGTTAAGAAGAAAGAAATATAAGACTAAGCCCGAGAGAGAAAAGCCCGGTGAAGTTCGGTCCACAGGTGTTACGACCGTGTGACCTTGTGACGACCATGTGCGCTAATAGCCTTGTGGCCGTGTAAGGACTTGTGGCGACCGTAGCGCTTATATTTCACGTTCTGAAGCTGAAACCGCGTCTCGGATTGTTCTTCATGTTTGGAGACCCCGTCTCCTTCCCTCTTCATCTTGAGAGACCCACGTCTCACTTCCTTCTACAAGTGGAGACGTGTCCCATGTTCTCCCATGATTCTTCCCACAATTCTGGCAGTTTTGCACACGTTCTCCATTACTCTTCGTATGAAATTGGAAAAGGGTAGTTACAAGTGAAGGCTATAAATACAGCTTCAAGCATTCAGTGCAAGGGTCGGAGATTTTCTTCCCGAACAACCGTTACTTCGTTTTCCTTTCATTTTTATTTTATTTTCAATTTTGTATTTTCTACTTTATTTTTCCGTTTTAGGTTCCTTGCTTAGTTTTATTTTAGTTTCTTTGTTTCTATAATTTTCTCACAACAATTTCTACATCGGAAATTGTTGTGTAATCTTGATCTAACCACGTTAGATCTAGTGCTTTATTTCCTTGTTGCATTTTTCTTTTCGATTGAAGTCTCGGCGGATCCAACCCGCCGGTGGTGGAATGCTCGTTTATTCGAAGAACAAGATTATTCAAGTATTATTATTTCGGGTTCTTAATACAATTGTTTTATTTTATTTAAGTATTGTTGCTTGGTATTTATTTACTTAATTATGGAGATGTTTAAATATATTGAACCTTATTATTTATGCATGTCTAAATTAATAAATATGTCGGCTAAACCGTTTAGGTATCGATTGTGTAATAGTAGTAAAAGTAGGAATTAAATTGTTTCTAAGCTAAAATATTAATTAACATAATTTATGTGACTTTTTATAATTAAAATCCATCTTTTGAAAGTAAGATAAGTAGAATAGGTTAGGATCGAGACCACGAAGTGTGAGGTTTAACCGGATAGCTAAAGTTAGGCATTTGATTTAAATCGGTGAAAGCGCTTTAAAACAAATTAGAATTAATTAAGTTTCCAAAAGTATGTTCTAAACACTTATAGGCTAGCGAAAGCGGTATGGGGCTTTAGGCGTGTAATCCGAGATAAGACCACGAAGTGTGAGTTGAGGTTTTAAAGCGATTAATTCTGGATAAATTAAGTTAACCATCTTTATCGCTTAGGTTCAATTTAATCCGCTTAGGTTCACTCACGTTACGTGCCGATATCCGTTTATTATATTTCTATTTTTCCTTAAACCAAAATCTAAAGAATTATTAAACTTTAGGCGTATCCGTAACTTAGGATAACAATAGATCGATTTATAGTCTCTATGGGTTCGATATCTTTTTAAAACTACGCGATAGGACTGTGCACTTGCGGTCTCCCGATTCATAGACGATAAAGTCCTGCGATCAGTGGTACAAAGTAGATGTGTCTTGCCCTTTTCATCAAGGGGCACCAGGTCACGATCTCGAACACTGTATAGCATTGAAAGTCGAAGTTCAAAGATTAGTTAGGGCTAATCTTCTCTCTTTCAGGAATGCAAATTCGAATGTGCAAGCGAATCCACTTCCTAATCATGGAGGACATGCTGTGAATCTGATAATCAGAAATTCAGATCGATATCTTATCACAGACATAAATTTGATAAGAGAAAGCTTAGTACAGCTACACGCTACATTCAACACAATGGGCGCCTTTGCTAAACATGACTACACAACTTGCAGGATCATTCTCTGATTCTCGAGGATGTCAATTATGAAGCGGACTTTCGTGGTTAATAGACATGGCGACATTTAAATTTTGAAGCAGGGAATGATTAAGGCGTAAATATGGCAAGGTATTATCCGCATGAGCTTTTAGTCTGGATATCAACTCGGAAATTCCGAAGTAAGCGTCATTATCGACATTAATATGCCCAGTGCGTGAAGTTGAATACAACCTTGCAAGTTCGGACTCTCCTTTGGTCATCGTACACTGGACACGTTCCTTACAACTCGACAAGCGGTTCCTATCGATTACAACACTGTATGATGGAAAATTGGAAGGACATTCCCATACCAACTCTTTCGGCCGTAGTTAACATCGCGAAATAGGACGAGTAACTCGGGTGGGCGTGTGTATACTTTTTGCCACCAAAGCGCCTTTTGCTCCCATAGTTAGACAAAATCTAGTTAATATACACATTGAGAATCCTATAGAATTCCTGTTGGTAATCGGGCGTAAACATTGGTTAGTACGATGGAACCAATGTCAATTGAGACTTTGCGAAATTCTAAAGTTGATCAAGAAGAGTGAGTGCGAGTTGTGGATCAGCGATCGAGACTCCTCCAAAATCTCAATACTCTCTTTACTTGAATTCGAAGCCCAGAAGCCTTGATGAAAGTGTTGGATCAAGCTTCGTGAATCACGACGTGACTATAGATCAATTTGGTGGAATTGTAAGCAACATAACGACTTGCAACAATTTGAGCTTTAGTGATGAAGAACTCGAGAGGAGGAAGAGATCACAATCTTGCTCTACATATCTCTATGAATTGCCAATCGGACTCTCTATCTAACATGCTAGTGGACCTTTGGATCATCCTTGAATGTAATGCAAAAGCGGCTTGCTCGTTTATCTTACAAAGGAGCCAATGAAATCCAATGATATAGTAGTCAAAGCCTTGATGGATCAAGAAAATCCGTTATTGGAGAAGTTGACCTTCCGATTCACGATTGGTCACGTACTTTTCAAATCACTTTCGGTCATGGGCGTGCGGTTACTTCTGATTGTCTATTAGTGTAAGTGTTTGTATGTTGGCTTTAATTTTTGGTAAAACTAGTTTATGTCAATGTCTTGGTGATGTCATGACAATCGGAAGTTGAAGATAAATTCTGGAGAAGAAGGATAATCACAGTTGACTCTCGGACTAGGGTTAACATGTATCTTTGGAAATCTGCAAGAAGAATGGTGATGTCATGACCAATGTTATGACACTACGTGCAACATCTATTATGATTTACTTTTCGAGACTTTTAGGATATTTGTTTATTTGTTTTATTATGGATTATGTTGTTGGATCACATGTTCACGTGGCTCACGAGGTTAACTTTGTTTAACCCTAAATTGGTTTGTTAAAAGACCAAGTCTTTAGGTTAAATTAAGTTAACCCTAGCTATAATTATGGAAGCCTAAATTGAAGTCTTTTTATTGCTTCTATATTAGTGAGAAAACCCTTATTACTATTTTGCCTTTTGGTATGTAGAAGAAAGAAGCATTTGTTAATTGTGTTTAGTTATTCTTGTGAGCCAAGCAATTATCATTTGATAAGTGCATTGGACTAGGATTTGATTGTAAGGGTTGTTTATCACTCAAAGCTTTGAAGCACGAGTGTTGTGTCTCTTGATTAAAGCTTTGAAGCAAAATCAAGTTTGTTTATTGAAGAGTGTCTTCACAATTCAATTAATCAATAGGTTGATATCACTGCTGTGATTGAGGAGGAGTGAGTAGGAACTCAGGTCTAAGTAGGACTTGGATTGAAGTTGCATTGGGTAGGTATTAAGTGAAGAAGATAAACTGGTTGGTTTATTCCTGAATTAATACTGCTTATAGTGGATTTCCTCCCTGGCTTGGTAGCCCTCAGATGTATGTGTAGTTACACACTAAACTGGGTAAACAATTGTTTGTGTTCTTTATTGTTTTTATATTACTGTGTGAATTGTTAAACAGTTTGTCAGATACGGTGTCATAACATTCTCTGTGACATCACGTATCTGCTTCCAGGAATTTCAATTGGCATCATAGCAGGCACCCTACCTATTATTTCTGGGTGAGATCTAGAGATACTATTTTCTGGCGTTATGGACAAGGAAGGAGGATTTGGGAGTAGAACACCCATACTGGATGGATCTAACTATGATTACTGGAAACCTCATATGGTGGCCTTTCTGAAGTCACTGGACAATAAAGCATGGAGAGCTGCTGACAGAGGATGGAAACATCCTACCAAGCTTGAGAAAGATGGGACTACTAGTCTAAAACTTGAGGAAGAATGGAGCAAAGAAGAAGAAGAGCTTGCACTGGGCAACTCTAAAGCATTGAATGCCTTGTTCAATGGAATTGTGAAATATTTTCGAGACTAGTACATCGTGTGGCGGCCAAGGATGTTTGGGACACTCTCAAAACCACTCATGAGGGTACATCCAAGGTGAAAATGTCAAGACTTCAGATGCTCACTACCAAATTTGAGAATCTGAAGATGAAGGAAGATGAGACCATTCATGAGTTTCACATGAACATCTTGGAGATTGCCAACACCTCAGGAGCATTGGGAGAAAAGATGTCAGAAGAAAAGCTGGTGAGAAAGATTCTCAGATCCTTGCCTAAAAGGTTTGCAATGAAAGTGGCGCTATAGAAGCTCAGGATATCTGCAACTTGAAGGTTGATGAACTTATTGGATCACTTCAGACATTTGAGATGGGGATTAGTGACAATGTTGACAAGAAAAACAAGATCATAGCCCTTGTATCCAATACTGAAGAGGAATGCAAGGAGGGTGATGAAGAGAAGATATCTGAAGCAATAGCTATGCTTGGAAGGCAGTTCAAATAACTCATCAAGAGAATAGACCCAAAGTCAAGGTCAAATGTCAAGAACATCCCCTCTGACATTAGCAGATCTTATGACTCCAGCAGAAGAGCAAAACCTGAAGAAAAGGGCAATCAAAGCAGAGGGATTAAATGTCATGGATGTGAAGGATATGGACACATTAGAGCTGAATGTCCTACCTTTCTAAAGAAACAAAAGAAGGGAATGACTATCACTTGGTCTGATGGTGACTTAGAAAGTGATTCTGAAGAAGAATCTGCCAAACTAGTTACTGCACTATCTGGTGATTGTAACTCTGATAATGATTCTAGTGATGAGGAAGTGAAATTTGAAGAACTTGTTGACACTTACAAGAAGCTGTGTATCAGAAGTGCTGAAGTCTGCCAGCAAAATGAGAATCAGAAAAAGCTCATTATAAAGTTGGAGGCTGAGAAGAAGGAAGACACTACTACTATAAGTCATCTTAAAGGTGAAGTTCTAGTGTTGAATTCCAAACTAGAACAGATGACTAAGTGCTGTCAAGATGCTAACAATGGGCCGACAAGTTGGAAGAAATCCTTGATTTGGACAAAATCTGGAAATTTGTATGGTCTAGGATATGTGGTGCAAAAGAGACCTGCTGGTGAAAACAAAGAAACAGGCACGATAAACTAATGTCAAGGAAGATGTCACAACATAGGGCTCAACATCAAGATCACAGAAACATGAAGAAGAAGTTTCAAAGATGGAGATGTCATTATTGTGGAAGGTTTGGACACATAAAGCCATATTGCTTCAGACTATATGGATATCCCAATCAGAACCCATATGTCCAGCCTAAGATCAACAAGGCACCATATGTTCAACAGTGGAAGAGAAAGACTGCAACTTTGATAGATCACACCTCTCTTAGAGTTTCTACCAAGGAGGACTGGTACTTTTACAGTGTATGTTCTAAACATATGGCTGGAATTAAGAATCCGATGAATGATGTCAAACCTCATAATACTAGCTATGTACTTTTGGAGATGGAGCTAGAGGAGAAATCAAAGGTGTTGGAAATTTGGACGCCAGGTTCCAAACCTAAATGAAGTGTTGCTAGTAAATGGTTTGTTGCAAATCTCATAAGTATCGATCAAGCGTGTGATATGGGATTCAAGGTTAACTTCACCAATCAGAATGTCTTGTAACAAATGAAAAACAAGAAGTTGTTATGAGAGGAGTCGGATCAAGGACATCTATTATCTATGGGAGTGCAGGATACTAACTACTCTTACGTGCTCTGACCAAAGAAGAAAAGGAAGTGGCTGTGGCACCAAAAGCTTGGTCGTTTACCTTAGAGGATGAAAAGATCATATCCATGGAGGTTTGTCGGAGGATTCCAAGACTTCATATTGATGAAGGGAGAGTTTGTGGTGAATGTTGGGTTGGAAAGCAAACGAATATCACATCCAAAGTCAAGACATCGACCACCTCTAAGGTGCTAGAGCTTTGCACATGGATCGATGGGTCTATCACGGGTTGAAAGCCTTGGTGGAAAAAGATATGCTTATGTTGTTATGGATGATTTTCGGTTACGGATAAACTTCATCGGGGAAAAATCGATGTTTTGATGTCTTTAAAGAATTATGCTAGAGACTTCAAGAGAAAAAAAGGATGCATTGTCGAATTAGAAGTGATCATGGAAAGGAATTTGAGAATAGTAAGTTTGATGAGTTTTGTTCCTTAGAAGGAATAAATCATGAGTTCTCCTCACCTATAAATCCTCAACAAAATGGAGTTGTGGAAAGGAAAAGCAGAACTATCTGAGGAATCTGCGGAGCAATGATACATGCCAAAGCTTCCTATTCATTTTTGGTGAAGCTATGAATACTGACATGTTATGTCCTGACGGTCACCTTGAGTAAGGAACATCATCCACTGTATGAAATATGGAAGGTAGAAAGCCTCTTGAAGTATTTCCATGTATTTGGGAGCAAATGGTATATTCTAACAGATCGTGAACAAAGGAGAAAGATGGACTCTAAAAGTGATGAAGGAATTTTTACGGGATACTCTACAAGCAGTGAGCATATAGGGTATTCAATTCCGGACCAAAGTTATGATGGAGTCTATAAATGTCATAGTTGATGATCACCATGAGGAAAACAATGTCCCATATGATGTTGAGACATTGTTTGAGACATCACCACAAGTGTCTGATAAGGATGATGTGCCTATCCTTACTCCACCAAAGTCTGAATCAGAGGTAGCTAACAAAGATCCCTCCATCAGAATTCAGAAAGATCATCCAAAGGAACTCATTATTGGAGATCCTAATAGTGGAGTCATTACAAGATCTAGAGAGAAATCATCTCAAACTCTTGTTTTGTGTCTAAGATTGAGCCAAAGAATGTTAAAGAGGCTTTGACTAATGAATACTGGATTGGAGCAATGCAAGATGAATTGAACCAGTTCAAACAACATGAAGTGTGGGAGTTAGTTCCTAGACCAGAAGGAACAAACATCATTGGCACAAAGTGGATCTACAAGAACAAGTCAGATGCAGAAGGGGTTGTCACCAGGAATAAGGCAAGACTTGTTGCTCAAGGATACACTCAAGTTGAAGGGATTGATTTTGATGAGACTTTTGCTCCTGTGGCCAGGCTGGAATCAATCAGATTGCTACTAGGAGTTGCTTGCATTCTAAAATTCAAGCTGTTTCAGATGGATGTGAAAAGTGCCTTCCTAAATGGATACTTAAATGAGGAAGTATATGTAGAATAACCTAAAGGATTTATGGATCCTAACTTTCCTGATCATGTTTACAAATTGAGGAAAGCTCTATATGGTCTGAAACAAGCTCCTAGAGCTTGGTATGAAAGGTTGACAAAGTTCCTCACTGACAAAGGTTACAGGATAGGAGGTTTGGATAAAACTCTCTTTGTCAAGGATGAAGGAGGAAAGATAATGGTAGCTCAAATTTATGTTGATGACATAGTGTTTGGAGGAATGTCAGATAAAATGGTGAGACATTTTGCCAATCAAATGCAAGCTGAATTTGAAATGAGCCTCATGGGAGAATTGACCTACTTTCTTGGACTACAAGTCACACGATGGAAGATTCAACTTTCCTTTCTCAAAGCAAGTATGCAAAGAATATTGTCAAGAAGTTTGGGATGGAGAATGCCATTCATAAAAGGACTCCTGCACCTACTCATCTAAAGTTGTCCAAATACACAAGTGGGACAAATGTTGATCAAAGCTTGTACAGAAGCATGATAGGAAGTACATTGTATAACGACCCAGACGACATTGCCTTTCTTTGTTGGTGTTTGTGCCAGATACCAGGCTGAACCCAAAGTAAGTCACATCAATCAGGTGAAAAGAATTCTAAAGTATGTGAGTGGAACTTACAATTATGGGATGCTATACTCTCATGGATGTAAACCAATTCTAACTGGTTATTGTGATGCTGATTGGGCTGGTAGTGTTGATGATAGAAAATACACCTCTAGAGGATGCTTCTTTTTGGGAAACAATCTTGTTTCTTGGTTCATCAAAAGCAAAGCGTATGTCTTTATCTCTTCTTGAAAATTTGAATACATAGTAAATGGTAGCGATTGTTCTCAAATAATCTGGATGAAGCGGATGTTGATGAGTACAATGTCACGAGGATGTCATGACATTGTCTTTGTGACAACTTGAGTGCTATTAATATTTCCAAGAATCCTATCTGACAGCGAGGACTAAGCATATTGACATTAGACATCACTTCATCAAAGATCTTGTGGAAGAGAAGGTGATTAAGTTGGAGCATGTAGCCATTGAACTACAACTGGCTGACATTTTTACTAAGGCACTTGATGCTAATCAGTTTGAGAATTTAAGGGGCAAGCTGGGTATTTGCCAATATGAAGAGTTGTAGCAATTAAAATTGCTTATAACAAGGCATGGAAGAAACACTTTATTTAATTTAATTCTGATTGGGCCAATTAAATGTTTCCCTCTTTCTTTTCAAAAGTTTAAGAAGACGAATAGTCATATTTATATCTCACTCTTCTCTTTTGGGTGTACCACTCTCCATTCCCTCAACAGAAAATCTCAAACTTGATGTCAATTGTTTTCTCAATCTCTCAAGATATCTCAACAAAGCATGTCATCATCATCTTCATCCAAGGGAACTGTGTCCCCCTCTCCCACTGATTCTGGACTTAGGGCAAACTCGAACACAATGGAGACTGAGGTTCTAGAAGTTACTCCTCTTCGTTCCATGGCAACTGATCTTGGCAAGGTCAAGAAGCTTCGTACTAGACATGCAAGAAGATCACAAGCTTCTCCATCTGGTAAGGCTATTTGAACCATCTTCCTCATTCCATCGTCTGACCAATAGGGAGGTTACGCCTATGTTCATCAGCGATAGCTAGATTAGTAACTAGGATCCTTAATGAGAATCATTATGTACACAGGTATCTGTCATTGAACCAGAATCTGCTAGCCCTAATTTAGCAACTAATCTAGATGTCACTCGAATGTCAAGACATCGATGACAATGTTAGGAAATCTCTGAGAAACACATTGATGACACCTGAAAAATCTCTGTGAAACATTGATGAAAACATTGAGAAGTCTCGGAGAAACCGATGATAATCTTGAAGAATCTCTGAGAAAGCTGATCCCAAACCCCCACTGGCTGTTGTTGAACCTCCATCATTGATCTTGATGAAGAATTTTAGACAATGACCTTATTGCTAGTGTTAACCCTAGCATAGCTAAGAGGATGATAAGTAGAAAAGGAAAACAGAATGTTGTTCAAAGCCCCTCCAAAGAGAAGGCTACTGAAGATGTGAATGAGAACTCCAAGTTTTAGAACAAGGCTGGAGAAAAATATGAAAAGGACAAAAAGGCTGGAACTTCCAAAGGGAAAGGAAGGGTAAAATTTGTTGGAAGTATCTCCAGACCAAAGAGAACTCCAATTTCCAGAAAGAGAAAGGCTCCTGAACCTTCAGAATCTGATGAGGAATCAGATTTTAATTTTGATGTTGAAGAGAATGTCTCAAACATTCCTCCCAGGAAGAAACCTTCCTTCAGCAAATTGCCTAAGGTCCCTGAAGTTGCAATTGATAACATCTCCTTTCACCATCCAGAGAATGCTAGCAGGTGGAAGTATGTTTTTCTGAAAAGGATTGCATTGGAGAGGGAGTTGAACAGAAGTGCCCTTGAATGCAAGGATGTAATGGATTTAATCAAAGTTGTTGGCCTGATAAAAACAGTGGTTAAATTTTCAAATTGCTATGATATTTTGGTGAAGGAATTTGTTATGAATCTGTCTGGTGGATGTGTTGATGGAAAATCAGCTGATTTTAAGAGTGTGTATGTGAGAGGAAGAAAGGTGAAGTTCTCTCCAAGTGTAATCAACAAATTTCTAGAAAGGTGCGATGATGCTCAACTGAGCTTGAAGTAACAGAGATAATCAAGTGTGCCAAACCATTCTTGCCAAACAAGTCAAACAATGGCCCTTGAAGGGAGGCGTGCGCTAGCAAACTATGTCAAGTTTGCCATTACGCACAAGATAGGTGCAGCTAGCTGAGTTCCCACAAACCACAGTCCACCATCTCCATTGGTGCAGGAAGATTCATCTATGATGTTGGCACCAAGACAAAGTTTGATTATGGCACCTATATTTTTGAGCAAACTTTAATGCATGCAAACGACTATGCAATCAAGGTCCATAGCCTTTCCTCCCTCTGTGTGGTATCATCAACGACCAATATCCGATATCACGGTAGAAAAGTTGTTTACGTGTGCACAAGAGCCTTTGGTTTCCTCACGCTCTTGGTTTCCACTACAAGTTGTTTGGAAACATGTCACGACATTGTCATGACATCTGAGACATCAAATGTCAAGGCTAACTCTCGGAAGGCGATGTCATTGTTGTCTTTGAAAGAGACTTGTAAGGAGCTGGAAGCTAGGAAGCAAACTCTTGAGGCTGATCTCTACCTTAGGCGGGAAAAAGAAGACAAGGTTGAGGATGAAGGGCTAGATGAGGATCTTTTGAAGATTTGAATGAGGATGCTGATGAGGAGCAAGAGACTGGTGCTGAAAGCAGTTCAGAGGAAGCTACTTACCACAATGCTTCTTCAGGAGAAGAAAGTGCTTGATTATTGATCACCTGTGTTGCTGTTGCTTGTGTTTTGTTGTTCTGTTGTTTTTGGTTCTGTTTGGTTTGAATTTTGTTCTTGGCTGTAATATTTAACTCTGCTACTACTTATATATAATGAATTTTAGGATTATGTACTGGCACATTTGGCCCCTTTGTGGCTCAAAGGGGGAGAAGAATTTATGGGAAAATTGTGGGAAGAATTTATCTTTATTAGGCTCTGGTTTTATAGCTTAGTGGCTTAGTTGTTTACTTTAATTTCTGCTGCATTAGTTCTCTGATAGGTTATTTTGTTTTAGCCAAAAATTTGCCAAAGGGGGAGTTTGTAAGTGTTTGTATGTTGGCTTTAATTTTTGGTAAAACTAGTTTATGTCAATGTCTTGACGGATGTCATGACATTCAGAGTTGAAGATAAATTATGCAGAAGAAGGATAATACCGGTACAGCTCAGACTGGGAGTTAACTGTTATGTTGGAAATCTGCAAGAAGAATGACTAATGTCATGACCAATGTTATGACACTCTGTGCAACATCTGCTGTTCTGCAGATTTACTTTTCCTGAGACTTTTCAGGATTTCTGTTGAGCTATTTTATTATGGATTATGTTATTGGATCACATGCTCACGTGGCTCTGAGGTTAACTTTGTTTAACCCTAAATTGGTTTGTTAAAAAGACCAAGTCTTTAGGTTACATTAAGTTAACCCTAGCTATAATTATGGAAGCCCAAATTGAAGTCTTTTTACTGCTTCTATATTAGTGAGAAAACCCTTATTCTGTTGTTGCGCCTTTTGGTATGTGAGAAGAAAGCGGTATTGTTAATTGTGTTTTAATTATTCTTGTGAGCCAAGCAATTATCATTTGATAAGTGCCTTGGACTAGGATTTGATTGTGAGGTTGTTTATCACTCAAAGCTTTGAAGCACAGTGTTGTGTCTCTTGATTAAAGCTTTGAAGCAAAATCAAGTTGTTTATTGAAGTCTTCACAATTCAATTAATCAATAGGTTGATATCCTGTTGTGATTGAGGGGAGAGTAGGAACTCGGGTCTAAGTGGGACTTAGATTGAAGTTGCATTGGGTAGGTCTTAGGTGAAGGAGATAAAGCTGGTTGGTTTATTCACGAATTAATCTTGCTTATAGTGGATTTCCTCCACGGCTTGGTAGCCCCGGATGTAGGTGTAGTTACACTAAAGCGGGTAAACAATTGTTGTGTTCTTTCTTTGTTTTATATTCTTGTGTGAATTGTTAAGCAGTTTGTCGAATCTGGTGTCATAACATTCTCTGTGACATCACGTATCATGCCGAAATGATTAGGGCGACCTTGGATACATGAGCGGGGCGGTGACATCCACGCTCCACCAAAATTGAAATTCACGACAAATGGGAAGCTAGTAACCATTATTGGTGAACAAGCTTTATTGGTAAGCCATTTGTCCGCTTTTTCTTTCATCACTACCGACGATGTTTAAGGGACACAGTTCCAAGGACTTTCGTTAGAAGATGAATCTACAACGAAAAACAGATCAAGATATCCTACTTCTCAAGATATCCGAAAAACAGATAGTGAAAAATGGTACTGTCATACCCCAAAATTTTCCCTCCTACTTCTCAAGATATCCCATACATCCATGCTCAAGGATTCCTCAAGAGTTGATCAGACAAACTCTCTCCTAGACAATCAACCCAAACTAGGGTTTGGTATTTCTCGAATCAAGATGGACTTCCAACATCTCCAATGGTTTTCATGCCTCCTCATATGCTTCAAAGATTCTCCATGTCAAGTTTCAAGCCTCACAAGTCAAGTTTCCTCACACAATTGCTCAGATGGTTGAAAATCAGTTGTATTGGTCAAAAAGTCAACTATGGTCAACATACAGTCAAACTTCATGATTTTTGGTCAACATCCTCATTTTGAAGTGACATTCATCATTTGATCAAGGGTTGATCATGATTCATCAAGAAAACTCAAGATTTGCTCAAAGTCAAACTTTCCAAATTAGGGTTTCTTAGTGAAAAGTCAATGGACTTTGGTGATCATAACTTCTTCATACTTTCTCAAATTTTCCACCACCTCTTGTTTTGAAGGAAATTCAATTCTCTACAACTTCATGTCTCACAAGAATGTTCAAAAATGCTTCATTTGGAAGGTATGGATCAAAACATTACTGGTCCTTTTCAAAGTCAACAAAAGTCAACATTTTGTTTTGAAGATATATTGAGCATGGTAACTCCAATTGAGATGAAACCAAAGAGGTTGGTTAGAGGACTCTTAGAGATTTCAAAAGTCCAAGAACACTCAAAATGTGGAAAATTGAGAAGATACACCATTCACAAGTTGGGCAATTTTGAAGAAGTGCACAAAGAGATGCTTCTAAAAATCAAAATTTTGCAAATGGGCACTTTTTCTTCATCCAAACTTGTTCCTTATACAATTTGGAACATCTAAGCCCAATGCCACGAATTTTTATTTTATTTTTCTATTTAATTTGGATTTTATTAATTTAAATACAAATTAAATTCAAAAATAAAGTATAAAATCAAAATTAATTGCAAATTTGATTTTTTTCTCTTCCTTGAGATCCAAGAAAACCAATAAAGCCAGCAAATTTCGAAATTTGATTGGATTTGGAAAGAAATTGATTGAAATTGATCAAAAAAGAGAAAATTTGATTTTGTACAAAATCAAATATGTTTTGCATTGATTGATGATGATTTCTTCCTCAAATCAGCTCCAATTCCATCTACCATATATATACAATACATGCCACATGAATTAGGGTAGAAAAATTGGCTCAAGAACCCTAACCTAAAACTCAAAAAACCGTGCACTTGAAGCAACTAGCAGCCACAGTTCAAGCTTATTTCAATCGATTTTGAGGATTCCATTGCATTCCTTGGGTTGTTCAGAGTCGATCCAGACCTTTACATCATCCAAAACCATCAAGAAACACGAAAATCAGAATTCGGTTTGTCAAACTTTTCTCAAAAATCGATTTTAATTCTCATGCATTTTTAACATGTTTTGTGGTTTGTTTTGTGTTTAGATGGAAGTTTGCAAGCTTTCTGCATAGTTTGATTGAGTTTTTGTGGCCGGAATCGAAACTTACCATAGCTAGGGTTTCATGGTTCGAATTGGGATCTCACGAAATAGGATAAATTGGACAAAAAGAATACCACCATCATGTTCAGAATGATGTTTCCAATCGAACCATGCCTTTGAATTGAATTTATATTGCTTGTCTTTGGATTTTAGAATTTGCGGGGTCATAGCGTCGAAGGAAGTCGGCTAACTCAAAATTCAAATGGAAGATGAAGATCTTCGCGCGTGTTCTGGGTTTCAGAAAATCAAAAAACCCTTAAAACGTCTTCGTTTCGTTTACATGACACGTAATGCACGCTGGCGTAGTGGTTAAGGCGTTGGCTGTGGAAGATTCCCTCAATGGTCATGAGTTCGAGCCACACCAGGACCGGTTTTGCTTTTTCTTTTCACAAACTAACATATTTTCTTATTTTATTTTCCATTTAATATTTTTCATGCATTTAATTTAATTTCCGAATTTTTATCATGCATTTAAAACACCAAAAATATTTTTCTTTTGCATTATTTCCAGAAAATGTTTATTTAATCTATAAAATTAAAAAATATTATTTTGCATGCATATTTAATTTTATTTCTATTTTATCATTTAAATCACTTTTAATTGCATTTTAATTATTAAATTAATTCCAAAAAATCCCCAAAAATCATTTTAGCATATTAATGTTATTTCCAGCATGAAATATTTTTCTCATTTAAAAATTATTATTTTTACTAACATTTTTCTCTTATTCGATTTTCTCGAATTTTCCGATTTCTCATCTTTTCACAGGTTATCCCGTTTCAGACGATTTCTTTTTTACCGTTTTCTTTTTTCAATTATGTAACTGTTTATGGGATGTAATAGTTTAATTAGGCTTTTTATTTTCCGCACTGTCAATTATGTATCTGCCCCAAAGCCATGTAATAGCGTCGGATTTATCTTTCCGCACTTTACATTCCCGCATTTTAATTTCCGCACCCTATAAACTGCTAGTAACTAGGCGTGTATGGCAAGATAAAATTGAACATAGCTCACTCTAATTTTCAAGATAAAATATACGAAATCAACACACTCTCTTCACACATGCACCTTAGGGTAATTCTCTCTCGTTGCCTACAATTCAAATGGTTAAGTCCCTCGAGCGTAGAGGTATTCTATTGTTGCCTTCAAAAATAAATCATCATAGTCCCTTGATACAAGATCATAGACCCACGGCGTCGCCTCCGAATACATGATCTTGACCCTCGATTTATCGCCTACGAAAATGATGATAGTCCTTGAATGTGCTAGGATACCTCCTACTGGTTGCCTTCTATGACCATCACGATGTCCCTTGAATGTCCGCTTACATCGCGAATAGGGTTACCTACCAACTAATGGTATGGATAGCGCTATTCTAAAGGTAAAATAACATGAAAGCGACCGTTACGAGTAGGTAATAAGACTTTTAGTTGCTTGCTCTATCAAAATACTTTTCACACCACACACTTTTGTCAAAATTCAAACTCTTTTCAAAATGAAACATTTCCGAACACTTTGTATACATTCCTACATGAATCATTACAAAGTCAAAGCGAAATGCCTTTTCAAAAACATTTTTCAAACACACAGAAAGCACAATTTTAAAGTGATCTAAGAGCAACTAAGAGCCCGTAGATAACTACGGATGAAAAGGGGTGCTAATACCTTCCCTTTTCATAACCTTCTCCATTACTCAGAATCTAACGAAGGTCTTTTCCTGTTCTTTTCACCTTCCCTTAATTGGATAAAAGAAAAGTCGGTGGCGACTCTTGCTATCCGCACATTTGAGATACAAAAACCTACAAAGTCAGTTCACCGTATTACAGGTACTGCCCCCAGTTGGGGGCAAGTGATAAATCCTGTCAACACCGAAACTAAAACAGGGCTCGGATTTGCTCCAGTGCTTCCGAGAGCCAATGAAAGGATGGAACTCTTCGTCCGATCAAAGTATTCCACAACGGAGGTTTCCTAAACCTATTCCTCAAGAGGTCAATGTCCTTGTTGATGAAGGAAATGAAGACAATCTCTCCGGATCCGAAGAATGGAACACTTATCTTAATAACTCTGAATATGTGTCCCAGGAAGAATCGCATGCGCCGTTCTATCCTCCTTCAGACAAATTTGAGAGAATGTTCCTGCAAAATAATGAAGATGAAATTCCGCCTATCCCATCTGAGATTTGGGATACCTTGGGAGAACCAAGCGGAAAATTTGACTTTATGGTGAGATATACTACTCCTGAAAGTTCAATAATCAGAATCGAAGACATCCAACCAAGCTGGATGGGGCGATCCTCTGAATATCTCGATCAACGGAAAGTCATGCGTCTTCTCGATCTCATCATCAATCGAGATCCCAAATGAAAATCTTTGCTGTCCGGTAGGGTTGTTGAACCAAATTTTGATTATCCTCGGATTAACGCAATTTTGGAGAAGATCAACAAGACCATTACGAAAATGATTTGGAAAGTGTCTCGATAACGATTCTCTTCATCGGAGGATTGGGAAATACATCCCAGAATCGAATACATGCCACTTGAAAGCATATCTTGCATTCTATGCTCCTCGACACATCAATCAAGCGAAGAAGATCGCCTAAGCAGTACAAAAGGCAAGGTCAACCGACCAGAGTCTTCAAAACCTATTCGACCAACGATCAATGTCAACCACGAAAAATAATTCAAAGGAAAACTACGAAAACGTGGAGGTCGGTGATGTTCATCGTTCTAAGTAGTTTATCTCGCTTTTGTTTTGAACTCTTGCCCCGGCCAATGAAGAGAGATGTTTTATAGGGTTAAATTTTAAATATTTCTCTTTGTCTTGCCCAAGACAAATTAGTTTGTATTGGGGTTACATTTCATATTGTTAATCATAAATAAAGCGTTGTTTTGATTCCCACATTTTACATTTGTTTTCGTTTTTACCCTTTAAAATGGTAATCCTAAAAACCAATAAAAGCGAACATCTTGAAAAATAATAATGCATACACTTTCACATTAACTTTTCTAAATAAATCAAACATAAATCGAACATGCAGTTAACAATGAACAAATCCATTGAACTCAATAACTCTCGCTCTCTCGACTTTGAATTCCACATGTTCGGCTTGAAGAAGAGGATGAAGAAGATCCGGATGAGATTTCGACTACTTAAGCACGAGGAAAGAATCGTTCAGCCTCACAAGAGCCTTTGGAAACAATCAACTTAGGATCGGGGAAAACAAAAAGAAGTGAGCATTGGGCTCTGCTCGACAACGATGTCGAGCAAACTTATAGATCTTCTCAAAGAATACGTCGATGTGTTTGCTTGGTCCTACCAGGACATGCGAGGTTGGATACCAACATCGTGAGCATCACTTTCCATTAAAACCGGAGTGTCACTTGATTAAACAAAGGCGAGAAGGATTCACCCAAATATTGTTGACAAAATAAAAAGGAGGTTCAAAAACAGCGTGGCGGGTTTCCTCGTCACCTCTGAATATACTCAATGGTTAGCCAACATAGTGCCTGTCCCAAGGAAAGATAGAAAGGTCCGAATGTGTGTTGACTACCGGGACTTGAACAAAGCTAATCAAAGGCGATTTCCCACTACGCATATCGATATCTTTGGTGGATACTTACTAAGTTCAACGTCTTTTCCTTCATGGACGGTTTCTCTGGCTATAATCAGATTAGAATGGCTCCCGAAGACATGGAGAAGACATCTTTCATCACGCCATGGGGCACATTTTGCTACAAAGTAATGCCGTTTGGATTAAAGAATGCAGACACAACTTACCAAAGGGAAATGACCACTCTCTTTTATGACATGATGCACAAAGAGATCGAAGTCTACGTGGACGACATGATAGCAAAGTCTAACACTGAAGAAGAGCATATAAAATATCTCTTGAAGTTGTTTCAACGACTAAGGAGATTTCAGCTTCGTCTGAATCCTAACAAATGCACCTTTGGGGTGAGATCAGGAAAACTCCTAGGTTTCATTGTTAGTCAAAGAGGTATTAAAGTTGACCCTGACAAAGTCAAGGCTATTCAAGAAATGCCTCGCCACATACTGAGAGAAAAGTAAGAGGAGTTCTTGGGCGGTTGAATTACATCTCGGTTATCTCGGATGATTGCTACTTGTGGACCAATATTCAAGCTTCTCCATAAAAATCAAGAGGTTGTGTGGACGAAGATTGCCAAGAGTGTTTGACAATATCAAGGAATAAGCATTAGAACCTCAACATTGATTCCTCCAATCGAAGGAAGACCATTAATCATGTACCTTACCATGTAGGAAGATTCCATGGGCTGCGTGCTTGGACCGCAAGATGAAACCGGTAAGAAGGAGCATGCCATCTACTACTTGAGTAAAAAGTTCACAGATTGTGAAACTCGTTACTCCATGCTCGAGAAAACATGTTGTGCTTTGGTGTGGGCTTCGAAACGTCTCCTCTAGTACATGATCAATCACACGACTTGGTTAATTTCCAAAATGGATCCAATCAAGTACCGCGCCCAAAAAGCGGTCAAAAGAAACATTCTCGCCGATCACTTGGCTTATCAACCGATCAACGAGTACCAATCTCTCAAGTTTGACTTCCCTGAAGAGGATGTTATGTACTTAAAGATGAAAGATTGTGACGAACCATTACCTGAAGAAGGTCCTGATCCAGAATCTAGATGGGGCTTGATTTTTGATGGAGTAGTTAACGTTTGTTGACTCTCTTTAACAAAGTTGAATTGCATCATGTCCCTCAAGATCAAAATCGAATGGCAGACGCCTTGGCCACTCTATCTTCCATGTTCAAAGTCAACCATTGGAACGATATGCCTAAGATCGACATCTTACACCAATGTTACAAGACAAGTGGTTATGAGGTTCATCAAGAACAACCTCATTTTCCGATATGGAGTTCCAAGTAAGATCACTACAGACAATGGATCAAACTTGAACAACAAAATGATGAAAACTCTGTGTGAGGAATTCAAGATTGAGCATCATAACTCATCTCCTTACCGACCAAAGATGAACGGCGTCGTGGAAGCTCCCCACAAGAACCTCAAAAGATTTTGAGATTTTGTAATATGGTGAGCGACTTTGAGATTTTTGTATCGCAAATGTGTGGATAGCAAGTCGCCACGAATTTTCTTTTATCCAATTAAGGGAAGGTGAAAAGAGCAGGAAAAGACCTTCGTTAGATTCGAGTAAGGAGAAGGTTATGAAAAGGAAGGTATTAGCACCCATTTCCATCCGTAGTTATCTGGGCTCTTAGTTGCTCTTAGATCACTTTAAAATTGTGCTTTCTGTGTGTTTGACAAAAATGTTTTGAAAAGGCATTTCGCTTTGACTTTGTAATGATTCATGTAGGAATGTATACAAAGTGTTCGGAAATGTTTCGTTTTGAAAAGAGTTTGAACATTGATAAAAGTGTGAGGTGTGAAAAGTATTTGATTTGAGCAACAACTAAAAGTCTTATTACCTACTCAGAACGGTCGTTTTCGTGTTGTTTTACTTTCCTTTAGAATAGTGCTATCCATACCATTAGTTGGTAGGTAACCCTATTCGTTGGATGTAAGCGGTACATTCGAAGGGACATCGGATGGTCATAGAAGGCAACTTGTAGGAGTATCCTAGCACATTCGAAGGGACTATCATCATTTTTCGTAGGCGACAATCGAGGTCAAGATCATGTATTCGTGGCGACATCGTGGGTCTATGATCTTTGTATCGAAGCACTATGATGATTTGTTTTAAAAAGCGGTGCTAGGATACCTCTACGTTCGAGGACACGACCATTTGTATTAGTAAAGGCGAGAGAGAATTACCTAAGGGGTGCATGTGTGAAAAGAGTGTGTTAAATTCAGATATGTTATCTTGAAATTATGAGTGTTCTATGTCCAATTTTATCTTGCCATACACGCCTAATTACTAGCAGTTTATAGGGTGCGGAAAGTAAATTGCGGAAAGTAAAGTGCGGAAAGATAAAGTCCTACGCTATTACATGGCTTTGAGGCAGTTACATAATAAGAGTGCGGAAAATAAAAGTCCTAATTAAACTATTACATCGCATAGGCAGTTACATAATTGAAAAAGAAAAGAAAGAAAAACCGTCCGAAGCGTTACAACCTGTGAACAGATACATAATCGGAAATACGACAAAATTGCGTAAGAGGAAAAATGTTAGTAAAAATAAGAATTTTATATGGAGAAAAAAAATTTATGTTAGTAATGACAATAAGATGATAAGATAATTTTTTGGTAATTTTCGGAATCGATTTCGATATTTAAAAACAATTAAAAGTCATTCAAACGATTAATTAATAATTAAAAAAAATATGCATCCAAAAAATATTAATTTTAATATTGAAAATTAAATAAATATTTTTCTGATAATAATGCAAAAGATAAATATTTTTGGTGTTTTTTAGATGCATGATAAAAAATATTGAAGATAAATTAAATTAGATGAAAAATATTAAAGAAAATAGAAAAATAAGTTAGTTTTGCAAAAGAGTAAAAAAGGAATGGTCTTGCAGGGAATCGAGCTGGTGACCTTCTTGTGAAAACTCACGCTCCCCTGCCTTTTGCACTGAGCCAAAGCGTGTTTGGTGTTTTGTAAATGAAAACATGGCATTATATACGTAAACGTGTCATGGATTTCTGATTTTCAACATACGATCGATCGTGGGACCGGGTTGAATGGAATGGGCGAATCGGAGAGCTCAATCGCGCCCGCAAGCCTTGGCCGTAAGGATGAGTCAGCGCGAGCCTAGCTCGATCGTCTTCTCCGGCCAACCTAAAATCAAAACCTGCAAAATACGAAGAATAAAAAGCAAAGGGATACCCTACCCCCCTAAATCGACCCTTGCGAATCCAATGGTGGTGTTAGTTTCCCCTGAAAATGCCTGGATAAGCCGGTTCGATCGAGACAGTTCAAAATGCCCTAGCCATGGAAAATCGAGTTTCCTACGTCTAAGCTTGCATGTAATGGTTCAAATGTGATCTAATACCGATCATACATAAATTCCTTAGCCGAGATGAAAGGTCGGAGGAGGTTTGGTGTCAAGAGATGGGTCTCGGACTTTCAGATGAGATCCTTATCCGATGTTATTCTCAGAGTTGGGGTAGGAGATCGGTGTGGTCCCGAGATATAATCCTATCATCCGACCGGGTTGGAGGCTCGGGAGGGGAAAGACGTTACTTGAAGGAATAATGAGGGCATAAAATCATTATGAGACGTTACAGGGCAAAGTCATCATGAGCTGTAACGGTCGGCCCTTCACTTTCAAGCCATAGTTAATGCGTTCAGGAAGTTGTAGAAAGGGATTAAGGACTTCATGAATCCTTGGTATAAATAGGGCTCCTTGTTGATAAAAGACAATAATCAGCTTGGAACTCTGGCTACTACGCTTGAGCTTCCAAATCCCTAAAATTATCATTAGAGAGGTTTTTCCTGCAAGAACATTTGGCGCCCATCGTGGGGCCTCGGTGAAATTAATCCCAGGCTACACATACAATCAACTTATCACCAATGTCTCAACCATCGCGGATCCGCGGATCGGCCGATTCTTGGCCATGATTGACGATCTACGCCAGCATAACGATACCCTTCAAGACAATGTCAAAGCTCTTCAACTGAGGAGTTTGGACGATGCGGAAGAGGTGGACACGGAGCCATGACCTTTGTCCCAAGCTATGCGGGAGGGCCGCCGTGCACGAGAACTTCAAACCCCCCGTCCTGGCATCATGCGACGGGAAGACAAATCCCCAGGAGCATATCATTTCGGTTAACAACACCATGGCACTTATTGGAGCAGCCGACTCCCTCAAGTGCAAATTATTGGCCGGAACCTTTAGAGAATCAGCCTTGCGTTGGTACATGGGGCTTCCCCTATTCTCTGTGGTGGGCTATCAGGATTTCAATCGAAAGATTATTCAGCAGTTCTCGGCTAATCGCCATCGAAAGGTAGCCAACACCTCTCTTTTTAATGTGAGGCGATACGAATCAACTGCGAGATTTTATGGCCAGGTTTAACGAAGAGACCATAAAGGTCTCACATCCCAACCAGGAGATCTTTGTGGCCGCGTTCCAACACGGTCTCAAGCCCGGTCAATTTAATGAGTCTTTGGCTCAAAAGCCGATGAGCATGGATGAAATCATCACCCAGTGAGTGCTATGTAAGGGGAGAGAGCAATATGGAGAGCGTGCTCGAGATTCCAAGGAAAGGGGTCGGGCGAGGCGAGCGTTCCCGACCGGGACATCACCACCAGCGGGACCGTGCAGGATAAGCGACTTCACCTCACGGCCGTCCTCAAGGCACAGGGGACATTCACCACGATTGAGAGATTTAAGGGGTGCAGAGATCCGGTACCAAAAGATTGAGAGATTGGCGCTAGCGTTGGTGACGACTGCCCGGAAGCTCAGGCATTACTTTCACGGACATCCCGTCCTAGTAAAAACAAACTTCCCGTTAAAACAAGTGTTCAAAAAGCCCGATCTGGTAGGAAGGATGGTATCTTGGGCCGTGGAGTTGTCGGAATATGAAATCAGTTTCAGTCCATGTACCATCATCAAATCCCAGGCCCTGGCTGACTTTATAGTGGAATTTACTTCCCCGCCGGGTGTGGTACCTACACAGAGATGGATTTTGTCCGTTGATGGCTCTTCTAATCTAAAGGGCGTGGCGGGAGTGGTTTGGAGGTCAAAATGGTTTTGGAGTATTCCTTGCGTTCGGCTTTCCAGTAATAATCAGCGGAGTATGAAGCTCTTATTTGGTTTGAGGTTGGCTTTGGAGGTGGGCGTGACACATCTTACGGTCGTCTGATTCACAATTGGTGGCGGGCGGTGGGCGGATCTTTTCAGACGAAGGATCTCATTTTGTCAAAGTATGTGCGGCAGGCCGTCTCTTTAAGTCGGCGGTTTGAAGCTTTTGAGATATGTCATGTGTCTCGGGAAGACAACACCCGCGCCGATCTTCTATCCAAGCTAGCCAGCTCTAAAGGCTCCGGGGTAAACAAGTCGGTTATACAGAGGTGCTCCTGCTGACATTGAAAGAGAAGAGTCCTTAGCCGTTCGCGAGGAAGATGGATGGATGGCTCCGATCATTCGTTATTTGCAACATGACATGCTGCCCGAGGATAAAGGAAAGGCCAGACGGATCAAGAAAATCTCGACCAGGTTCGTTTTAGAATCTGGAAAGTTGTACCGAGTAGGGCGTGCAGCACCGATGTTACGATGTGTGGCGGAGGCGGACATATCTGTGGTGATCAGAGAGGTCCACGAGGGGATATGTGGAAATCATGGAGGTGGCAGAGCTTTGGCTGGTCGGATATGTTGCGCGGTGTGCGAGGTGTCAGATGTTTGCTCGACTATTCACCTCTGTTTACGCATCTTGTTCTAGCTCCATGGCCTTTCTATCAGTGGGGGGCTGACATCCTTGGGCCGTTCCCAGTGGCCCCGGGACAGTTGAAGTTTCTAATTGTAGCAGTTGACTATTTCACAAAGTGGGTAGAGGCTGAGGCTGTGTCTCGGATATCAGCAGATCGGGTTCGGCGTTTTTATTGGAGGAATATTATATGCCGTTTCGGGCTACCACGGGTCATTGTGACCTATAATGGAACGCACTTTGCAAGCGCTTCAGTGGTGGAATTCTGCAAAGAGCTCGGGATTCAAATTAAGTTCATATCTGTAGAGCATCCGTAGGAAAATGGGCAGGCCGAGTCAGCTAACAAAGTGATTTTGAATAGGTTAAAAAATTGGATTACGCTGAGGCATGGGCGCAATGCATGAGGTATTATGGGGGTATCACACCACAGTTCACTCCACGACTCGGGAGACGCCTTTTAGGATGGTTTTTGGGACCAATGCCATGATTCCGGTGGAGGTTGCTTTACCATCTTGGGCGGGGTACTTTGAGGAGGAGTCAATAAAATGGCTTTGGATGAGGAGGCAGATCTGTTGGAAGAGGTAAGGGCCACGGCTCATGTCAGGGAGGTAGCAACAAAGAAAAGGATGACCAGACGTTTCAACTTGCGAGTGAAGCAACGCGGTTTCAAGGTTGGAGATTTGGTGCTCAAGAAAGTTACTGATCCGACCAAGAAGGGCAAATTGGATCCTAATTGGGAAGGACCATTTAGGGTCTCAGAGAAATTGCAGAACGGTGCCTACAAATTGGAAACACTAGTCGGGACCGACGTGCCCAGGACTTGGAATGTTGCTAAACTTAACTTGTATTTCAGTTAGATATTGTGATGACGTAAAAATAAATGGTGCACTCTTTTCCCTAGCCAAGGGTCGGGGTTTTTAATGAGGCACCCATAAAAATGTTATTCGTATTACAAAATATATGTATTATCCAAGGCAGGAGCCTACAAGTGCGTGTTGTCGAGATTGGTCTCGGATCGACTCTCAGTCACGATTTTACCTAAATCCAAGGCGGGAGCCTACAGGTGCGTGCTGTCGAGATCGGTCTCGGATCGACTCTCAGTCACGATTTTACCTAAATCCAAGGCGGGAGCTTACAGCTGCGTGCTGTCGAGATCGGTCTCGAATCGACTCTCAGTCACAATTTTACCTAAATCCATGGCGGGAGCCTACAGGTGCATGCTGTCGAGATCGCTCTCAGATCGACTCTCAGTCACGATTTTACCTAAATCCATGGCGGGAGCCTACAGGTGCGTGCTGTCGAGATCGGTCTCGGATCGACTCTCAGTCACGATTTTACCTAAATCCATGGCGGGAGCCTACAGGTGCGTGCTGTCGAGATCGGTCTCGGATCGACTCTCAGTCACGATTTTACCTAAATCCATGGTGGGAGCCTACAGGTGCGTGCCGTCGAGATCGGTCTCAGATCGACTCTCAGTCACAATTTTACCTAAATCCAAGGCGGGAGCCTACAGGTGCGTGCTGTCGAGATCGATCTCGGATCGACTCTCAGTCACGATTTTACCTTTAAACCAAGACGGCAGCCTCCGGTTCGTTCCAAAAGATCTCTGATTCTAACTCAGAACAACGACTGGGATAGGAATACATTGGCGTTGTGAACAATTATTTCGTACTCGTCCAAACCATCAGGGTTGTTGTTTGCTACACCCTATGGCTTGGGGGCTATGACATAACATAAATGGTTCACAACTATATGCAGCAGTTAAACAAAAAGCACGGAAGGCGAAATTTAAAGCCCGGAGGGGCAAAATTCAAACATACAAAATGCATCCACCAAAACAGGATGACTAACTACAAAAGGAAACAATAAAACGAAACAGCGATCAGTTGCTGGGGTCGACAGTGCCCGCGTTGACATTCTCTTCACTTTGGGTGGCTTCGCTGTCATCTTCATCGATGTCCACCAGCTTCCCGTCAACGATAGCCTTAAAGAAGTCAACTTCCGAGATATCTAGGTCAGGGTACAGACAGGTGATCTGAGCTTTTGCTCGGTCGAAGGCCAAATCTCCGGCGTTCAGAACGTCCATTCGGGATTTCTCTAGAGCATCTTGCAAGTCGGAGAGGGACTTCTCAGAATCTTGGAGCTTGGCCGATAAATCACTAGCTGAAGTTTTGATTTGAGCAAGTTCTTCCTCTAGAGCTTTTATACGGCTGTCGGACTTTGTGCTTTTTCTCTAAAGGTTCGTAATGCTTGCGGACTTCCACATCTTGTCCTTAAGTATATTGTTTGCATCATAGAGAACTTTTCATTATTAGACAGCCTTGTGATATCCTTCTCCGGTCGGACTTACGCTCCACGATATCACAGACTCGAATAGGCTACAGTAAATCTTGCACACCTCATCGGTGAGCTCATTGTTTGGTTATTGTTGTGAACCAGTTCCTCGGTTGCTCACATCTTGATAGCATTGAGATGGTCGTCTGGTTGAGGCCATCAAAATCGGTAGACCAGAATTTGTTCTCTGAGGAGGCATGTTTCGAATTATCACCGGTTTCTTTTAGCAAAGTTGATATTTCCCAATCTGCCGAGTTGTTCTCATTCCCCATAGTGGTTTTTAGTTTCTTTGGAGGGGCTCATTGGTTGGTTCGAGGTCGTGGTCGCTTGACGGAGAAAGCGATAATCACGGCGGCTTCCAGTGTACTTGCCCGGGCTGTTGTATTCTTTTTCTTTTTTGGAATGCGGATTTCCAGCCCGGCCAGGTCGGATTTGACCTCAGAAGGGCCACCATCACCCATCCGAGCGGCGCGGGCCGCCGCCATTAGTTTCCTTTGTTCCTTCACGGACATGTCGGTCATTTTGTCTACGTTTAAAAGAAAAAGCAAAAGGAAGTTAGTGAAGTAGGATGGAGATTATTGTAAAGAGCTTGTCAGAAGTATTCTTACCAAGGAAGTCGGGGACTTCCTTTGGGGGAAGGGAAAGCAAATCCTTGACCCTAATCGGCCTGAAGGAATCCAAAACTTCTAGGGAGAGGGTCTCGTATTCATTTAGGCTGTCATAGTCAAAGCCGGAGATAGGAAGCGGATCGATGGTCCAGTACAAGGGGAATTTGTGGTGCCCGTCGGCACCGTAAATAACTTGGGGACAACGAGACCCACATCTGACTCGGACAAAGCGTTCCTTGTAACCTTTGAAGTTTGAGGTGTAGGCTTGAAGGAAGCTCCTTTTTGGGATGCCGCTGATGGCAACCCAACTTCCAGGCTCAGCACTTTTTATCTCGAAGAAGGAGAAAAATAGGCCGATAGTGGGGGCTATTAGGAGGCTTGTGATTATTTCAGCATACGATGAACCCCACTATTTTGGCGGAGTTGAGAGGGAGCAACATTCATGGTTCGGAGGATATCAGTTTCAAAGTTGGAGAGGGGAAATTGGATACCAAACTCTTCTATGACCCCAGTATAAAAGTAGAACCACTCGGAGTCCACTCCTTTGGGTCGGATCATGCAAACATTTTCCCCAGATTCACAAGGTTCTAAAATCACGTCATCCTCATTCCCTGTGGATGAAGCGTTCCAAAAAACCTTGAGTGCGATTTTGACACCTTGTATCAAGCTTTGTTTGAAACCTATGGCTTCTCCTTTGATTAATTTTTTGGATTCCATTATAAGCTCCACGAACACGAAGAGTCGAGTGCGAATCCTGTCGAAGTAAAACTTGATCTGACCACATCGTAACCCTTTTTAGTTCAGATACCCTCTGAGCCTCTCTCATCTCACGCATGCAATCCTCAGACAAAATTTTGTGTTCTTCGTTTCCTAAGTGTATTTTGCGACCAAAATCATCGCACTCCCTAATGTTGACCATCTTCTGATTAAAACAAAAATAAAGATAAAAGGAAAAGAGGATACCTGAGTAAATGATTGGTGGTCCGAGAGAGGGTTTTGAAGCAATTAACGGCAAAAATGCAAAGGGGTTTTGTTGTAATATGAAAGAGAGGATTTCTTGGGAAGTGAATAAATGCAATACAATGAGAAAGGAGGAAAAGAAGGCGTACAGTTGGCTATCCCCTATTTATAGGGTAATCATTAGGGCTACAGGTGACCGTTGGGTTGGAAGCGTGTGGGTCACGTGCGGCATATTAAAGGACACCGAGTATACATCTCGCTAAGGGTTTATGGTTTCTAGTCGGTTGGTCAACACGGATTTAAAGGGTTTAAAACCGTATGACCAAGGGGCTTATGCTCATACATAAATTCCTTAGCCGAGATGAAAAAGTCGGAGGAGGTTTGCGGTATCAAGATGGGTCTCGGACTTTCAGATGAGATCCTTATCCGATGTTATTCTCGGAGTTGGGGTAGGAGATCGGTGTGGTCCCGAGATATAATCCTATCATCCGACCGGGTTGGAGGCTCGGGAGGGGAAAGGCGTTACTTGAAGGAATAATGAGGGCATGGAGTCATTATGAGGCGTTACGAGGCAAAGTCATCATGGTACATTGGCCGGCCTCACTTTCAAGCCATAGTTAATGCGTTCATGAAGTTGCAGAAAGGGATTAAGGACTTCATGAATCCTTGGTATAAATAGGGCTCCTTCCAGCGGGATAAGCAAGACAATAATCAGCTTGGAACTCTGGCTACTACGCTTGAGATTCCAAATCCCTAAAATTATCATCAGAGAGGTTTTTCCTGCAAGAACAAATACATGTCCTGAGTTCAGATAAACACACAAAAACAATTAGCAATGCATGGATTCATGAAATCGAAATTCAAGAAAATACCAAATTGGAGCAAGCTAGGGAGCACGATCTGGGGAGTCTGGGCTTCGAGTAAAGGCTGGGATTGATCCCTGGGAACCTCAGGAACACGTTTGGATGCTCAAAACACCTTAGAACTTGCTGGAAATTGAAATTTGAAATTGCCAACTTTGAAGAATTTTTTTGAAAATAAGGGTTGCTTGTATGGGCTAGGGTTTCGTCCTTGGTCTTGTGCAATGTGCTGAGTATTTATAGAGTAAGAATTGGAAGCAAAAAGAAAGAAAAAGATCTCCTCTTTAATGCAAAAAATTTTCTCTTTCAAATCAAATCAAATCTTTTGAAAATTTGATTTTCCCTTCTATGTGAGAGGTAGCACGAATTTGGCAAGTTGTGTGGGCTATCTTGGACCTCAAGTTTGATAAAAATCCAACCCATTTGAAAATATACCTTGTTTTCATATTTTATATATGTTCTTGCAGGAAAAACCTCATATATGATCTTGAGGGATTCGGAAGGTCATACAAGGGGTGCATGGCCTCCAAGCTATGGGTCTAGTTTACCCCGCAGTTGGGAGCCCTTAGATGTAGTATAAGAATCATCTCTAGAGCGTGTAGCCAAGAGTGGGAATGAGAGAATCATCCTTTTCCATGGCCCCTAAGGCCTCTTTTATAGTATAGTCATCACTAATGATCATAATGATGTAACCATCCATTAATACTTGAAACCGCTACTTAATGATTCGTAGCGTGCATGTAGTCCATAAGTAGCGTAAACTCAATCCGGCCCCATTACTCGGCGGCGCGGTCGACAGCGAATATATGCAGGGACGTCCGACCTCGGGGTTTTTGGGGTGTCGATTCTGACTATCGGACCCATCTCGGCCCTTATTTGACACTCGAAGCCGGACAAGCGTCAGGGTCATATCCGAGGCCTATCGGTCTCCTATCCCAATTAGGAAATTATGCCGGATAAGGGTCTCATATCTCGGTCCAAGATCCATCCGGATGCTGCAAACCCCTTCGGCCTTACATCTCGGCTAGGGAATTTATGTATGATCATAAGCCCCACAGGCATATGGTTTCTAGACCTTGAAGCCTTATGGTGGTTTAATAGAAACATAAATTTTGCCGGGCGGACTCGAACTTTGTCGAGCTATTGGTAGTATGTTTTATGAGCGGACTAGCCCCGAGTAATTTTTCAAGGTTTTTGTCAAATCTGCTTTAATCAAGTCTTCAAAACTAAACCAAAGTTTGAAGTCGGCGGTGGCAAAATATCGAGTGCGCGATCAAGCAAAATATACGGAACCAAGGTTTTGGTGAAATGCACGAAATCAATTAAGGTTCTCGCTACACATGCTTTGCGCAGACAAAGCTTTTAAAGTGGTTCGAGAACAATTTTATGTTTATGCTACTAGCCCCGAAGCCATAGGGTGCCATAGCAACCACGATGGCTCTTGAGCTCTGGCGATGTTTAAGGCGTAATGTTTTCTTATCGATCGGTGTTCGAGTTAGAATCGGAGCTCTTTTGGAGCAGACGAGGCTGCCGTCTTGGTTTAAAGGTAAAATTCGTGAGAGTCGATCCGAGACCGATCTCGGCAACGCCCTTGGGCTCCGCCTTGGATTTAGGTAAAATCGTGGTGAGTCGATCGGACCGATCACGTCACGCCGCACATGTAGGCTCCGCCTTGGATTTAGGTAAAATCGTGAGTCGATCAAGACCGATCACGTCGCACACCTGTGGCTCCCGCCATGGATTTAGGTAAAATCGTGGTGAGTCGATCCGAGACCGATCACGTGAGCACGCACTGTAGGCTCCGCCATGGATTTAGGTAAGGTGTGGTGAGTCGATCCGAGACCGATCACGTCGATGCGCACTGTAGGCTCCCGCCATGGATTTAGGTAAAATCGTGGTGAGAGTCGATCAGGACCGATCACGTCGGCATGCACTGGCTCCGCCATGGATTTAGGTAAAATCTTGGTGAGTCGATCCGAGATCGATCACGTCAACCACTTGTAGGCTCCGCCTTGGATTTAGGTAAAATCGTGAGAGTTGATCAGGGACCAATCACGTCGACGCCTGTCACCCCAAAATTTGCCCTCATGTTTCCCAAGGCATTCCATACATCCATGCTCAGTTCCTCGAGAGTTGATCAAATGAACACTCTCCTACACAATCCCAAGCTAGGGTTTGGCATTTCTCGAGATCGGATGGACTTCTAACACCTCAATGGTTTCATGCTTCCTCATATGCTTCAAAGATTCTCCATGTCAAGTTTGAGCTTCACAAGTCAAGATTCCTCGGACAATTGCTCGGATGGTTGGAAATCGGTTGTATTGGTCAAAAGTCAAGCGTGGTCAACATACTGTCAAAACTTCGATTTTTGGTCAACATCCTCATTTTGAAGTTACATTCATCATCTGATCAAGGGTTGATCATGATTCATCAAAGAAAACTCAAGATTTGCTCAAAGTCGAACTTTCTAAATTAGGGTTTCTAGGTGAAAAGTCAACCAAACTTTGGTGACCATAACTTTCTCATACTTTCTCAGAAATTTTTCCACCACCTCTTGTTTTGAAGGAAATTAAATTCTCTACAACTTCATGTCTCACAAGAATGTCCAAAAAATGCTTCATTTGAGAGGTATAGCTCAAAACATTACAGGTCCTTTTCAAAGTCAACAAAAAGTCAACTTTTTGTTTTGAAAATATATTGAGCATGGTAACTCCAATTGAAGTGAAACCAAAGACATTGTTTAGAGGACTCTTAAAGCTTTCCAAAAAGTCCAAGAACTCTCAAAGATGTGGAAAATTGAGCAAGATACACTATTCAGAAGTTGGGGAATTTTGGACAATTGCACAAAAGGACATATTGGTCAAATTGCAAAATTTTCCAAATGGGCCTATAATCTTTTGATCCAAACTTGTTCATGATGCTATTTTTGACCCATAAAAGCTTGGCATTGGTAATTTTCTATTTTTATGATTTATATTTGAATTTTATAACATTTAATTCAAAAATAAATTATGTAAAATATGAAAATTAAGTTTCTTTTTCAAATAAGTTGGATTTATATCTTTCTTAATGACCAAGAAACCCCACCACTCTTGCCAAATCGTGATAGCTTGCATATGGAAAGAAAAAATCAAGTTTTTAAAGAAATTTGATTTGATTTATTGGAAAATATTTGCACATTCAATTTCTAATCTTTTTTCTTTGTTTTTTCTCTTCCAAAACTCTCTATAAATATCAAGCAATACACACAAGCCAAAGGACGAAACCCTAGCTCCTACAACAACCCTTATTATTGCAAAATTTTTCAAGAAACTTGAGAAAATCGTGTTCTTATTTCCAGCCCTTTTCAGTCCAAACAAACCATTCCATCGTGCTCAAAGGGTAAGTTTGAGTAAGTATACACTATTGGCATTGATCAAAGCAAGCAGAATCGAAGCATATACATACATACATATTCAATATTTCTTGATTTTTGCATTTGATTATCCTGTGTGTATTAATCGTTTCTAATGCCTTTTTTGTGTTCATGAGACCCCATAGGTTCGATCTGGGCCATCGTTACTAGTTTTGAACGTCAGAATTGCATTATACCATTACTAGGGCATTTCGGACTGTGAGCTTCGAACCGGCCTGTACAGGCCGATTCAGTCAAAACTAACGCCATCAATGAACTCAGAAGGGTCGAATTAGGTAGACTAGGTCTTTCTTTTGCATTGAAACTACGTGTTTTGCAGGTTTCAGATTTGGTATGGTCGGAGAAGACGACCGGAGCTAGGGCTCCGGCGTCGCTGACCAGCTTTGACTCCGGCGATGCATAGGTGGCACGATCGTGCGTTTCGATTGGTTCTCTCTTTCCACCTGGGCCCTACGCGAGGCTGACTCAGTTTGAGATATAATCAGGACACGTTGACGTTCATATGCGTTTGTTTTCCACTTTTCCAACACCAAAGACACGCTGTCCCAGTGGTTAGAGCGCTTACTGTTTCCAGATGCCTCCCAATGTCATGAGTTCGATCCTTCCCAGTGCTGGTTTTTGTTTTCTTTTTCCAAACTTCAAACTTTTCATATTTTCTATTTTATTTTTATTTTAATATTTGCATACTATTTTAATTGTTTTCATAATTTTTATTCTGCATTTAAAAATTACCCAAAAATATTTTTCTTTTTACATTTATATTCTAAAAATCTTTATTTAATTTCTAAAATTAAAAAATATCTTTTTGCATGCATATTTATTTTTATTTTGATTTTAGCATTTAAATCATTGTAAATTCATTTTAATTACTAAATTGCATCTGAAAAATCCCAAAAAATTATTTTAACTTATTTATCTTATTTCCAGTATATATTAATTTTCTCATATTAAAATTTGCATTTTTTCTAACATTTTCTCTTATTTCGATGTCATCATATTTCTCGATTTTCTTATCTTTTCACAGGTTATTCCGATTCAGACGGTTTCTTTTACTGTTTTATTTTTCTCAAATAATGTAACTGCTTATGGGATGTAATAGTTAATTAGGCTTTTATTTTCCGCATTTTCTGATTATGTATCTGCCCCAAAGCCATGTAATAGCGTAGGATTTATCTTTCCGCACCTTTACTTTCCGCATTTTAATTTCCGCATCCTTATAAATTGCTAGTAACTAGGCGTGTATGGCAAGATAAAATCAATATAGATCACTCTAATTTCCAAGATAAAATATCTGAAATCGATACACTCTTTCACACATGCACCCCTTAGGGTAATTCTCTCTCGTTGCCTTTCGATTAAATGGTCATGTCCCTCGAACGTAGAGGTATTCTAGCACCGTTGCCTTCCAATCAAATCATCATAGTCCCTTCGATACAAAGATCATAGACCCACGATGTCGCCTCCGAATACATGATCTTGACCCTCGATTGTCGCCTACGAAAAATGATGATAGTCCCTTCAAATGTGCTAGGATACTTCCTACAAGTTGCCTTCAATGACCATCCGATGTCCCTTCGATTGTCCCGCTTACATCCAACGAATAGAGCTACCTACTAACTAATGGTATGTGTCATACCCCAAAATTTGCCCTCATATCTCTCAAGACATTCCATACATCCATGCTCAAGGATTCCTCAAGAGTTGATCAGATGAACACTCTCCTATACAATCAACCCAAACTAGGGTTTGGCCTTTCTCAGGTCCATATGGATTTCTAACACCTCCAATGGTTTCCATGCTTCCTCATATGTTTCAAAGATTCTCCATGTCAAGTTTCAAGCTTCACAAGTCAAGTTTCCTCAGACAATTGCTCAGATGGTTGAAAATCAGTTGTATTAGTCAAAAAGTCAATTGTGGTCAACATACAGTCAAAACTTCTGATTTTTTGTCAACATCCTCATTTTGAAGTTACATTCATCATTTGATCAAGGGTTGATCATGATTCATCAAGAAAACTCAAGATTTGCTCAAAAGTCAAACTTTCTAAATTAGGGTTTCTAGGTGAAAAGTCAATGAACTTTGGTGATCATAACTTTCTCATACTTTCTCGAAATTTTCCACCACCTCTTGTTTTGAAGGAAATTCAATTCTATACAACTTCATGTCTCACAAGAATGTCCAAAAATGCTTCATTTGAGAGGTATAGCTCAAAACATTCTGGTCCTTTTCAAAGTCAACAAAAGTCAACTTTTGTTTTGAACATATATTGAGCATGGTAACTCCAATTGAAGTGAAACCAAAGACATTGTTTAGAAGACTCCTAGAGCTTTCCAAAAAGTCCAAGAACTCTCAAAAATGTGGAAAATTGAGCAAGTTACACCATTCACAAGTTGGGCAATTTTGAAAGAATGCACAAAGAGATTTACTTCAAAAAATCAAATTTTTTGCAAATGGGCTTACCTTTTCTTCATCCAAACTTGTTCCTTACACAATTATGAATATCCAAGCCCAATGCCACGAATTTTGATTTATTTTCTATTTAATTTGGAATTTATTCATTTAAATACAAATTAAATTCAAAAATAAAGTATAAAATCAAAATTAATTGAAAGATTGATTTTTATTCCTTCCTTGAGATCCAAGAAACTCACAAAAGCCAGCAAATTTCGAAATTTGATCAATATGGCAAGATTGGATTGGAAATTAATCAAATTTTGAAAATTTGATTTTGTACAAAAATCAAATTTGATTTGCTTTGAATGGTGATTGATTCTTACCAAAAACAATGCCAAATCCTTCCAGTATATATATACAATGCATATCAATCAAGAGAGGACAGAAAAATTGCTCTACAAACCCTATTCTCAAAGTGAAAAAAACCGTGGTACACAAGCAAGTGGAAACCCTAGTTCCAGCCGTTTTCAATCGATTCTAAGGTGTCCATTGCATTCCTTGATACCTCCAGAGTGAATCCAGACCTTTACGTTGCCAGAAACCTTCAAGAATCGTGCTATCCCAGTTTCGATTTGCTCTTATTTTTCAAAATCTGATTATCCATATTCATGCATTATTAATCCGATTTGTTGTTGTTTTTGTGTTTAGTGAGAAGCTTACAAACTTTCTGGGCACTTTGATTGGATTTCTATGGCTGGAATCGTGTATTACCATGATTAGGGTTTATGTGATCGTTTTAGGGTTTCCCTATACAGGAAAAATTGGACCATGAGACCATGACCAATGAATTCGGAATAATGTCTGGAATCGAACCATACCTTTACAATTCATTTATATTATGTGTATTGCATTTTGTGTTTTAGCGAGCGTGGCGTCCATGGGCCGCTAGCTTGAAAATTCAAAGCGAAGAAGGCGATGAATTAGCGGCGAAGAGAAAGGAAAGGCGGCGTGTTATTTTCAAATTCCTCCGTTTCCAAGCGATGAAGCAGCGTAGCCAGTTGGTCAGTGCATTGGATGCGGAAGTTTGAAGTCCGGTGTGGGTTGAATCATGCAGGGACCAACTTTGGTTTCTTTTTCAAAACTCATATTTTCATATTTTCCTATTATTTAATATTTGCATTTTATTTTAATTCTTTTCACAATTTTATTTACGCATCTTAAAAATACCAAAAACATTTTTCTTTTTACATTATTTTCACCAAAATGTTTATTTAATTTAATAAATTAAAAATATAATTTTGCATGCATATTTATTTTATTTTATTTTAGCATTTAAATCATTATAAATTGCATTTTAATTATTAAATCTTTTCAAAATTCCCAAAAATTATTATAGCTTATTTATCTTATTTCCATGTATCAATTTTCCATATTAAAATTCGCATTTTTACTAACATTTTCCTCTTATCCGATTTCATCATATTTTCCGATTTTCTCATCTTTTCACAGGTTATCCCGATTTCGACGGTTTCTTTTACTATTTTCTATTTTTCCAATAATGTAATTGTTCATGGGATGTAATAGTTAATTAGGCTTTTATTTTCCGCATTTTCTGATTATGTATCTGCCCCAAAGCCATGTAATAGCGTAGGTTTACATTTCCGCACCTTTACATTCCGCATTTTACTTTCCGCACTCTATTAATTGCTAGTAATTAGGCGTGTATGGCAAGATAATAATCAACATAGCCCACTAATTTTCAAGATAACATATATCTGAATCAACACACTCTTTCACACATGCACCCCTTAGGGTAATTCTCTCTCGTTGCCTTTCGATTCCAATGGTCATGTCCCTCGAACGTAGAGGTATCCTAGCACCGTTGCCTTCAAATCAAATCATCATAGTCCCTTCGATACAAAGATCATAAGACCCACGATGTCGCCTCCGAATACATGATCTTGACCCTCGATTGTCGCCTACGAAAAATGATGATAGTCCCTTCGAATGTGCTAGGATACCTCCTACAAGTTGCCTTCTATGACCATCCGATGTCCTTCGATTGTCCGCTTACCAACGAATGGAGCTACCTACTAACTAATGGTACGGCTAGCGCTATTCTAGAGGAATGTAGAAATCAACGACCAAGTTACAGTGGGTAATAAGACTTTTAGTTGCTTGCTCAAATCAAAATACTTTTCACACCTCACACTTTTTCAAAGTTCAAAAACTCTTTCAAAGCGAAACATTTCCGAACACTTTGTATACATTCCTACATGAATCATTACAAAGTCAAAGCGAAATGCCTTTTCAAAACATCTTTCAAACAAGCAGAACAAAGTTTTTCAAAAGTGATCTAAGAGCAACTAAGAGCCCGTAGATAACTACGGATGGAAAGGGTGCTAATACCTTCCTTTTCATAACCATTCTCCGTACTCAAAATCTAACGAAGGTCTTTTCTGTACTTTTACCTTCCTTAATTGGATAAAAATAAAAGTCGGTGGCGACTCTTGCTATCCATACATTTGGATACAAAAATCCTAAAAAGTCGGTTCACCGTATTACAGGCTGGTGACTCTGCGGAGACACCTAAAGAGAATTGCCTTAAGGATTCATAGATCATTTTTATTGCTTTCTGTTTGACTTGCTTGCTTTACTTTTAAGGGTTGCTTGGGTATTATATTGTTGGGGGATCCTACACCCGGATCCGGGTTTCCTTTTAGGTAAGTGGCATTAGATCATTGCGACCGCTAGACGTATAACTTAACGGTCAACATGATGGCTACGTTAGCGTGACACTTTGGTTGTCCCGATACTCCTCATTCCCAAGTTGAGGATAGTATTTGGCTTCTGCGTGGTGTCATCAAGCTCTAACTAAACTTTTAGAACCTTAATTGACCCATCTTGGCCATTAGAAGGTAGTGAGATGGCCGACTTTGGTGTAGACCGAGGTTGGTTGATACTCGATGCTACGCTCATTGAGATCAGACTTTTGGGACATTTTCGGTCGACCACTTGGTAGTCGTATTGAAATAAGCGCCTACGAGAAAGATCAATGATGTGAGATTCCTAGAACCCGGTTACTATTATAGGACAGGATGAACCAACTCAAACCTTCGGTGGGGTAATCACCTAGACCTCATGCAAGCCTTAAACCATAGGCTCATTGTGTGATTTGTTTGTGTGTGCTATACATGACATCATGACATCATCTGCATTGCATATCATTTCTAACCATTTCAAGGACCTAGGGATTTATCTTTGCTCTATTTTGTAGGCGTTATGGCTTCTAGAAAGACTATCCGAATCAATTTCATGGGTATACCTTCTCAACTCAAAGAATTGGTTTCAGAAATTCCCGACCATGCTCAGTTCATCAAAAGACATGGTTATCTACTTGATTTGGTTATCTCCGGTTTTGAAGAAGATATGATGCATGTCCTATTCCAGTTCTTTGATCCGAAGCACCATTGCTTCACATTTCCAGATTATCAGTTGGTTCCTACCTTGGAAGAGTTCTCTAAGTTACTTGGGATACCTATTCTTGACCAAATGCCATTCACCGGTTTAGAAAAGGTTCCTAAGTACGAAGACATTGCATCATTACATCTTAAGCGCTCAGATATTGAAGCCAATTGGGAAACTAGAAGCGGAGTTAAGGGTTTACTTTCTAAGTTCCTAATTAAGAAAGCTCGAGAATTCCTCAAAGTTATGAGTTTCCATGCATTTGAAAACATTATGGCCTTGCTAATTTATGGTTTGGTTCTATTTCCTAACTCGGATCAATTCATAGATGTCAACGCCATCAAGTTATTCCTCGCCCGCAATCCAGTGCCTACTTTACTTGGAGATATCCTACATTCTCTCCATACTCGTACTACTAAAAGACAAGGCACTCTCATGTGTTGTATACCGCTACTTTCTAGGTGGTTTATTTCGCACCTTCCTCCATCAGTTTTGAAGAACGAACAAAGGATGAAATGGTCTCAAGGTTAATGTCACTCTCTCATTCGGATATCCGTTGAGTCTTTTCTCTCAAAGGACTTCATCTTCATCGGCGTTGTGGAGAATTCCTAATGTACCACTCCTTGGTATAAGAGGAGGTATTACTTACAACCCTTCTCTAGCTCTACGTCAGTTTGGTTTTGCTCGAAGAGATGGTCCACATGATATGCTTCTCCAAGATGTTGTGTTCGACTACAATCACGATCTCGAATTAAGCGAAGGTTTATACGCTTGGGGCATGGTAAAGAAGCGATACCAAGACTTTGGGGCACCAAAATCCCACTCCTTGGGGCCTTACCTCAAATGGGTGCGAGCTCGAGCTCAAAACCTCATGATGCCATTCACGCTGTTGTACCGTAATTATGGAACTGTTGCTATAGGTGGCGTACCCTATACTATTCTCCATCGACATGCCTCTTGATTTTGAAGACTTGAAGAGATCCTGGATTCGACTTAAAGAAGAGGATACATTGAAGCTCGATGCTATGCAAGTGAGAAGAAAGTACTAGAGTTGACCAAGCTACTTCACGAGGAGCGCAACATCAACGCCTATCTCGGCACCAAGAGGAAGCACCCATGGGAGACCTAGAAGCTTTATATTATGTTTTTTCTTTATTGTTTTGAACTACCTTTTGTACTTAAAAAGAAAAAGAATAAAAAGAGAACTAATATTTGTTTGTTCATTGCTTGTTTAACAAATTTAAATCCTAGAGGTCCTTGAAAACATTGCATTGCATTCGCATAAACATTGCATAGCATAGCATAACATTGCATCACAGGTACATTGGAGATTGGTTTTCTTATCCTCTTGCTATTTTTTTTAGAAATGGCTCTCGAACAGTTGTCAAAGATCTCGAGTTCGAATGCTCGGTTTCAGCGGATGTTCACTAGTTTGGTCCAAGGCCAAGAAGATGAAGAAGCTCATCAACAAGAAGAAGAAGGTTGTGGGTCACTCAATGGGCGCTACAAAGGTGGTCCTAGAGTGATCGGTCGGATTGAGTACTCGACAACGATGTCAAGAATGAAGGGAGTAACAAGGGTGATGGCGAAGGCAGGCGTGAGCACGAGAAAAGAGAGAAGACCACTATGATGATGACGGTACTACGGCGGAGATGACAAGTATAAGCAACTTGAAGACCGTTTGAATCTTGTGGAAAATACGAAAATGTCGGGCTGAATTTTGATGATCCGAGTCTTGTTCACGGTGTTGTGATTCCTCCTAAGTTCAAAGTTCCTAATTTTGCCAAGTATGATGGCGTTTCTTGTCCGGCGCACTTGAAGTCCTATGTCAGATCGGTCCCCACCGATGACGAGAAGTTGTGGATTATTTTCAAGAGAGTTTGTCGGAACTCGGTTGGAGTGGTATTATCGACTAGAGAATGGCCGTATCCGTACTTGGGTGATTTGGCGGATGCTTTCTGAGACAATATGGTACAATCTGAATTGGCACCCACTCGCATGCAACTACAGAGCATGTCTATGGGTCGTGATGAGAAGTTCAAAGAGTATGCTCGAAATGGAGAGATCTAGCGGTGAGTTCAACCACCCTTGTCCCATAGGGAGTTGGTTGATATGTTTATGGGGACATTGTCGGGCCGTTCTTCAATCATCTAATTGGAAACTCTTGACCCGGATTCACCGGTGATACTGACGGCATTTGGTATCAAGTGGGAAGATTCATGTAGAGTCATCTTCAAATGTTGCGAAGAGATCTTTTGGTGGTAAGAAAGAAGCTAATCTTGTGTATGGTCGAAAAGCCGAGCCAAGACGACGCTCAATCGTGGAAGTTGTGATCTCCATCCTACATCGGCACAACCTCGGTGAGACAACAGCGTAGCGAGCAGCGCACGAGGCAGTTCTGAAGATCAACATGCCATTGTCGCAAGCCTTGCAACACATGTTGAAAGCGAGTGATTACCTTGAGGGATCCTCCTCGAATGTCAACACTTCCTCTCCGAGATACAATCCTAATGCTAAGTGTGCTTACCACTCCAATAGCCCGGACATAATCGATGATTGTTGGGCTTTGAAGAACAAGATTCAAGATATGATTGAAGCTAAGCGATTGAGTTTGACCCTCTGTTGAGACTCGAATGTGATCAACGCTCTATGCCTAACCATGACAAAAGTTCCAATCTTTGTTGGTGGCGATACTTATGTTTTCAACATAGATGACTTGACTATTCCTCGATGGTATTAAGAAGGATCTGCTGCAAGCCGGTGTCAATCTAGGATGCCCAGAAAATTGTCGTTGGTGTCCCTCTGCACCTGATGGTTGTGCTTGGTTGAGAAGACGTGTTCAGTGCATGATGGATAACCGTGAGATACTATTCCTGAAACCACCCGTGCAGAAGTTGTGTGAAGAAATGTCTAAGTTGAAGATTGGCAATGCAAATGAAACTGTACCGTCTGTGTGGGATACCTTGGGGCAGCCAAGTGGAAAGTATGATTACATGGTGAAATACTCTGTTCCTGAGAGCTACAAAATTCCTATCGAAGACGTTAAGGCAACCGGATGGGGTGACGATTTTCCAGAAGACTATGCTGATGTTAACACAATAAGGATTTCCTCTGCTGATCCTGTGCCTAGGGTGGCACCCCTCATTATCACTTCTCCAAGACCAGTTCCATATTCCTCTGACAAGGCTATCCCTTGGAATTATGGATCTGAAGTTTACTATCATGGTGTCAAACAAGACCCTCTGACCATTGAAGATCTTACAGTTGAAGCTACCATTCCTGACATTGACAACATCACCGGCTCAAGTAAGGTGACCAGAACCGGAAGAGTGTTCTCTCCAGATATCTCTCCTCCGAAAGACATTGCGACTCCAGCTCGCATTCCAGCTACTCAACCAATTTCCCGGCCGAGGAAAGAACCGATGACTCATCACCGCTCGACCAAGTACCAAAGGAAGTTCTTGAAGACACCTCCAGAGAAATGGAGAAATTCGAAGATCATCAAGAAGAGTGACTACAATGTTGTGGAGCAGTTGGGACAGACTCAGTCCAAAATCTCCATGCTTGCTCGCTCTTGTGCTCTCATGCTGTGAAGTGCCGTGCCGCAAGACACTACTCTTGACTTCGAAGTTTGTATTGCTAGCACGGCTGCCAACAACGGCCTAGGTTTCTCGATCTTGATTTGACTCTGCGGAAAGAAACATAACAAAGCCTTGCACATCGTGTTGAATGCAAGGGTACTACATTATCTCATGTTTTGGTGGATACGGTTACGCTCTGAACATCCTACAAGGCGCTTTTGATCGCCTTGGCGTCGAAGGGTTGGTTACGAGACCGGTGACATCATCGTGCGAGCTTTTGATGGTTCTAAAGCGATGCTTGGAGAACTCATTCGCACTGTCAAAGTCGGATCGGACTTTTGACTCTACATTCTTTGTCATGGACATCCGTCCAGCTTACTCTTGCCTACTTGGACGCCCTTGGATACATGGGGCAGGCGCTGTTACCTCTACCTTGCATTAGAAGCTGAAGTATCCAGTGAAAGGGAAGGTTGTTACGATGTGTGGAAGAGTATATGGTCGGTCATCTAGATCTTTCTTACCTCGAGGTGAGGGTGAATTCTTTGAGACTCCCTGTCAAGCTTTTGAAACAGTCCCCAGAGTCACTCCTGTTACTCCTGAAGTTACACAAGCCCCTCCTAGGATGGCCTCCCTGAAAGATGCTCAAGCTGCAGTTGAAGAAGGTGGTAGTGCTATTTGGGGTCGGCTCCCTGATCTTCCTTTCAAGTTTGACAAGGTTTAGGCTTCACTATCAAGGTCGAGAAGATGATACGCGGCGTGCCGGCCAACTTCCTTCCGCATCGATCAGTGGAACCCATGCTATAGAAGGCGACGACCCGACATCGACAATTGATCTTTCAACTCCGACAACGGACTCGAAATTGGAAGGCGAAGGCGTCATACCAATCTCCTTTAGTCGAGGAGTAATTATTCTTGTTTTGTTTGCTTTTACGTATTTCTTATGTTTTGAACAATAAACTCTAAAGCCTAGTGCCTTGCCGGGGCATCATGGCTCGTTCTGAGGTTATTATTTGTCGTTTGTATTTTCATTCAATAAATTCGTTGGACTTTGCATTCAATTGTGTTTTCTTTCTTTTACTTTATCACCTTCAAAAGGCTATGTGTTCTTACACACACCTGCGAATCACTCGAATCTCGTTAATAACTTATGCTAGTGCTAAATATGACCCGATAATCCGATCTACCAAGCGAAGATGAAAGTGAGGAAGATTGTGAAGTGCCGAGAACTTGTCGATTACTACAAGAAGAAGCGAGTTATCTGACCACCACGAAGAGCAAGTTGAGGTTGTGAATTTGGAGTGCTGACGAAGGCAGAAAAGAGATCAAGATAGGAGCGGGTCTTGAGGCGGTGTTAAAGAAAGGTTGAGTACGGATGCTACGAGACTACATTGAGGTTTTGCTTGGTCATCACGAAGACATGCACAGTTTAGACAACGATATTGTGGTTCATCGATTGCCAACAAAAGAAGGTTTTCTCGGTGAAAGCAGAAGGTCCGTCGTATCGTCACGAGATGTCGAGAAAATCAAAGCCGAAGTTATAAGCGTTCAACGCCGGTTTCTTAGGTTACTTCTTATCCGATGGGTTGCAAATGTGGTTCCCGTACCTAAGAAGGATGGTAAAGTCTTGTGTGTGTGTGGATTAGAGAGATCTGAACAAAGCGAGTCGAAAGGCGATTTCCCACTTCCTCATATTGATGTTACGGTTGACAACACCGCCCAGCATAAAGTTTTCTCCTTCATGGATGGTTTCTCGGTTACAATCAGATCAAGATGGCTCGAAGACATGGAAGACTACTTTGTTACAGTGGGGCACCTTTGCTACAAGGTTATGCCGTTCGATTGAAAAACGCGGCCACTTATCGGTGCTATCGTGACATTGTTTCATGACATGATCCATCACGAGATAAGGTCTATATCGGCGATATGATAGCTCGATCCGGACAGAAGAAGAACACCTTGATCATTTGCGGAAACTATTTGACATTGAAGAAACGGTGAGACTCAATCCTAACAAGTGCACCTTGGTCGGTCCGGTAAACTCCTAGGGTTTGTTGTCGATGGTAGAGGTATTGAAGTTGATCCAAGGTTAAAGCTATACAAGAGATGCCGCTCCGTGCCGAGAAGGAAGTCGAGAGGTTTCTTGGGCGTTTGAACTACATTGCCGATTCATTGCACACCTAAGCGCTACTTGTGAGCCAATCTTCAAATTACTAAAGAAAGATCAAGTGGTAGAATGGAGCAGCGATTGCGGATCGCCTTTGATAAAATCAAGGGTACCTACAATCCTCTATCCACGATGTCGCCTACGAAGAAGACCTCTTATCATGTACTTAGGTTTTGGAGAACTCAATGGGGTGTGTGTTGGGGCAACATGGCGAGTGCAGTCGAAAAGAGCATGCAATATACTACCTTAGCAAAAGTTTACCGTGAAACAAGATACTCACGGCTCGAGAAAACTTGCAGCGCTTTAGCTTGGGCTGCTCGCCGACTAAGGCGATATATGTTGACTCATACTACCTTGTTGATTTCTAAGATGGATCGATAAAATACATATTTGAGAAACCACTCTCTAGGAAGAATAGCAAGATGGCAAATGATCTTGACCGAATCGACATCCGATTACACTTCTCGAGCTATCAAAGGTAGTAGCCGATCATTTGGCTCATCAAGCCGTAGATGACTATCGGTCTATGCGATTCGAGTTTCAGATGAAGATGTTTTGCTAGTGATTAAAGAACCGGTAGACGAAGGACACGAACAAGGATCCCGATGGACCATGGTCTTTGATGGAGCATCAAACGCAGGCAATGGCATTGGCGCCATCATTACATCCCTACAGTGGACATCGCCTTTCACCGCCATTATGTTTGATTGTACCAACAATATGGCGGTATGAGCGTGCATGGGTATTAAAACGCTATTGACTTAAGAATCAAGTTCTTGCAAGTGTATGGAGACTCGGCTTTGGTGATCGGTCAGTTAAAGGTGAGTGGGATCTGAGCATCCGAATCTCATTCCGTATCGAGCATCTTACGAGTTTGATCCCCTATTTCAAAGAGATTACTTTTGATCACATTCCACGAGAAGAGAATCAGTTGGCAGACGCATTGGCTACTATGTCGTCTATGTTCAAGGTTAGATGGGACAACGAGGCTCCCAGATCATCATTGAAAGTTTGTGAACCAGCGTATTGTTATGAACTCGTCTGAGAGAAACCTTGGTATTACGATGTGAAGAGTATCTTGAGACTCGGGAATATCCGGAGGCATCATCAATGATAAGAAATTCATGAGAAGGTTTGCATCCAAATTCTTCCTCAGCAACGGCATCTTGTACAAGCGCAACCACGACCTGTGCTTATTACGCTGTGTAGACCAGAGAACAGCGGAACGTATCATGGAAGAGTTACACGAAGGCGCATTTGGTACCCATTCTAGTGGTCACACCATGGCTAAGAAGATTCTGAGGACAGGTTACTATTGGTCCACCATGGAAGCTGATTGTCACCGCTATGCTCGATCTTGTCACAAGTGCCAGATTTATGCAGACAAAGTGAACATACCTCCAGTACCTTTGAATGTTCTAACAACTCCTTGGCCTTTTGCAATGTGGGGCATTGACATGATTGGAGAAATCAAACCCACAGCTTCCAACGGACATCGTTTCATCCTTGTGGCAATCGACTACTTCACCAAGTGGGTAGAAGCAGCCTCGTTCGCATCTGTTACCAAGAATGTTGTGGCTCGATTCATCAAACATAATCTAATCTGTCGATATGGCACTCCTGAAAGGATTATCACAGATAACGGATCGAATCTCAACAACAAGATGATCACCGAACTCTGCACGCAGTTCAAGATCAAGCATCACAACTCTTCTCCTTATCGGCCTAAGATGAATGGCGCAGTGGAAGCCGCCAACAAGAACATTAAGAAGATTATCTGAGAGATGCGGTGACTTACAAGGATTGGCATGAGATGTTACCATTTGCTCTTCATGGTTATCGCACTACAGTACGGACGTCCACCGGGGCAACCCCCTTCTCTCTTGTGTACGGTATGGAAGCCGTCCTACCCATCGAGGTACAGATACCCTCAACGAGTCCTCCAGGCCGAGTTAAACAAAGCGATTGGGTCCGACTCGCCTTGACCGGATCAACTTGATTGATGAGAAGCGACTAGCGTCCATCGCCATGGGCGGTTATCGAGCGAATGATCGAGCATTTAACAAGAAGGTTAAGCATCGAGTTTACCAAGTCAGTGATCTAGTAGTCAAGCGCATCATTCTGCCACAAGGTGATCCCAGGGGCAAATGGACTCGCACCTATGAGGGACCATTTGTAGTCAAGACAGTATTTTTAGGCGGAGCTATGATACTTAGCACCATGGACGGTGAGGACTTCCCACACCACGTGAGCGAGACATAGTCAAAAATACTACGCATAAAGAGACCCGCTGGGTCGGAACCTAGGCAAAAATAAGGGCATCCTGGCGAACCAAAAGGGTTCGGGCAAAAGTTAAGGATATATACAAAACATGTACACTCGGCAAGTCGAAAACCTGAAAAGGCGGCTTGGGCAAAAAAGGGTATCCGGTAGATTGAAAACCGAAAGGCGGTCTAGGCAAAGTTAGGGATTTAAGCGTGCGACTATGTCGTCCGGATCACCTACTTTGAGACTACTACTATCGACATTCAAGTTCAAATGGCGAAGATCAATTCAATCACTTTCTCTTGACAAGGAGATGAGATAGTTGAAATATATGAGTACTAGCATAGTTGGAACTTAACGAGATTGTTTCATAGCCTTTTACTTTTCTCTTGTACAAACTACTTGGCCATCGCCACCTTTCAAATAAATGCAAGTTTCTTTACGCCATTTACATTTGTTGTTGTTTGCATAAAGTCAAGCGTCGCTTTGAATGATTATCGCATCGACAATAAAAATTCATTCGCAAACATACGAAAAATGAATGAACAAGGATAATTACTACGAGGCTCGAGGAATTGAGATGACGACGAAAGTCACCCATACATTCCTATGATATAATCCCCGGAGATATCACTCACTACAAATTCTCCCCATCGATCGGATTTCCTTTTCAAGGCCATATAGTTTAATCTCATCATCGTCGGCTTTATCTCCGGCGAGACATTCGTCCCCAGGATGCCTTTCAACAATACCCTTTTCCGAAGCGGTGTCTAGACTTGAGACTTGGTCGAGATAGTGCATCGGAGGATCTACACTCTTTATTCCCCAGCCCGAGATTTTGACGGGCTCCAGATCTTTCCAACCCGGCCTCCAGGCAGTTTATCAACTACTCCTCAGCAGGATCTATACACAAGATTCCCCAGTAGAGTGCCTCCTAACTCTCCCCGACGAAGCGCCTCCTGAATTTTCCCCAGCAGGGTCCATGAATAGGATCTTTGGCGGCTCATTCCTCAGTCTCTCCCATCCACAACAGTATCTAGGCTCGAGACTTGGTCAGATAATGCATCGGAGAATTCAAAGCTACATTCCTTCTCAAGGTTTCCGATCCGTCTCATCCCCAAACAGAAGTCAGAAATTCTCAAGCGGGATATTCCCATCTTCCTCAAGATGGATATGTTTTAAAATACCACAGCATCCATCATTCATACATTATTCATAAATATCATAATTTGTGCATATATCATTCATACGCATCGTCATGCATCATACTTTGCATAAGACTAACAATATTCTATCAAAAATTTCTCTTGTTTTGTCAAAATAGGTAAAGTCATTCTTGGCCTTAAGCGGTCCAAGATTAATGCCGAAACCGGACGGAAAACTATCGAGCGACCAACCTCGTTGTTCTCCAACAACGGATCCGGGATTAATACCAAGCAGACGGAAACCTTATCCGAATGATCACAAGTTATCCTCCGATAACGGTGGATCAATACCGATGCCTGACAGGAAATATCCACGTTTACCATCTCTTATTATCAGGACAACTACGAGAGTCTAGTATGCGACTTCGATTGCCACGGATGGCATCTTAAGCCCATCTCGGAGCTACTCGTCATTTCTCGACTTTCGAATCTTGCATATTTGGTTAAAAATCAATCGGACCAATAACTTCATTCAAAAGCGGCCAAGTCTAACGTCGACTCCCTCGGATGGCATCCTAAGCCCATCTCCTCTCGGAAACATCTCTGAGCCTAGCGTCGGCTCACTCCCGGCATCAATCCCTCCGGATGGCATCCTAAGCCCATCTCTATACAATAGTCCAGAGTCTAGCGTGCGACTCATCCCCCAAGTCTCCAACTTCTCCAAATGGCATCTGTAAGCCCATTCCGCATCCTCATCAACCGAGTGCAAATTTTGGTGTACTCGGTGTTCAATCATCTTCTACCTCCGGGTCTCGAAGGCAAGGCGTGCCAATCTATCCCTTCGGTACAAGAAGATTGAGCAGGGCAGGTGTCATACCCAAAATTTGCCCTCATATCTCCCAGGCATTCCATACATCCATGCTCGAGGATTCCTCGAGTTGATCGGATGAACACTCTCCTACAAATCAACCCAAGCTAGGGTTTGGCATTTCTCGATCGGATGGACTTCTAACACCTCAATGGTTTTCATGCTTCCTCATATGCTTCAAGATTCTCCATGTCAAGTTTCGAGCTTCCAAGTCAAGATTCCTCGACAATTGCTCGGATGGTTGGAAATCGGTTGTATTGGTCAAAAAGTCAAGCTATGGTCAACATCTGATCAAAACTTCGATTTTTGGTCAACATCCTCATTTTGAAGTTACATTCATCATCTGATCAAGGGTTGATCATGATTCATCAAGAAAACTCAAGATTTGCTCAAAGTCAAACTTTCTAAATTAGGGTTTCAGGTGAAAAGTCAACCAAACTTTGTGACCATAACTTTCTCATACTTTCTCAAATTTTCCACCACCTCTTGTTTTGAAGGAAATTAAATTCTCTACAACTTCATGTCTCACAAGAATGTCAAAAATGCTTCATTTGAGAGGTATAGCTCGAAACATTACGGTCCTTTTCAAAGTCAACAAAAGTCAACTTTTGTTTTGAAAATATATTGAGCATGGTAACTCAATTGAAGTGAAACCAAAGACATTGTTTAGAGGACTCTTAAAGCTTTCCAAAAGTCCAAGAACTCTCAAAGATGTGGAAAATTGAGCAAGATACACTATTCGAAGTTGGGAATTTTGGACATTGCACAAAGGACATATTGGTCAAATTGCAAAATTTTCCAAATGGGCCTATAATCTTTTGATCCAAACTTGTTCATGATGCTATTTTTGACCCATAAAAGCTTGGCATTGGTAATTTTCTATTTTTATGATTTATATTTGAATTTTATAACATTTAATTCAAAAATAAATTATGTAAAATATGAAAATTAAGTTTCTTTTTCAAATAAGTTGGATTTATATCTTTCTTAATGACCAAGAAACCCCACCACTCTTGCCAAATCGTGATAGCTTGCATATGGAAAGAAAAAATCAAGTTTTTAAAGAAATTTGATTTGATTTATTGGAAAATATTTGCACATTCAATTTCTAATCTTTTTTCTTTGTTTTTTCTCTTCCAAAACTCTCTATAAATATCAAGCAATACACACAAGCCAAAGGACGAAACCCTAGCTCCTACAACAACCCTTATTATTGCAAAATTTTTCAAGAAACTTGAGAAAATCGTGTTCTTATTTCCAGCCCTTTTAGTCCAAACAAACCATTCCATCGTGCTCGAAAGGGTAAGTTTGAGTAAGTATACACTATTGGCATTGATCAAAGCAAGCGAATCGAAGCATATACATACATACATATTCAATATGATTTTTGCATTTGATTATCCTGTGTTAATCGTTTCTAATGCCTTTTTTGTGTTCATGAGACCCCATAGGTTCGATCTGGGCCATCGTTACTAGTTTTGAACGTCAGAATTGCATTATACCATTACTAGGGCATTTCGGACTGTGAGCTTCGAACCGGCCTGTACAGGCCGATTCAGTCAAAACTAACGCCATCAATGAACTCAGAAGGGTCGAATTAGGTAGACTAGGTCTTTCTTTTGCATTGAAACTACGTGTTTTGCAGGTTTCAGATTTGGTATGGTCGGAGAAGACGACCGGAGCTAGGGCTCCGGCGTCGCTGACCAGCTTTGACTCCGGCGATGCATAGGTGGCACGATCGTGCGTTTCGATTGGTTCTCTCTTTCCACCTGGGCCCTACGCGAGGCTGACTCAGTTTGAGATATAATCAGGACACGTTGACGTTCATATGCGTTTGTTTTCCACTTTTCCAACACCAAAGACACGCTGTCCCAGTGGTTAGAGCGCTTACTGTTTCCAGATGCCTCCCAATGTCATGAGTTCGATCCTTCCCAGTGCTGGTTTTTGTTTTCTTTTTCCAAACTTCAAACTTTTCATATTTTCTATTTTATTTTTATTTTAATATTTGCATACTATTTTAATTGTTTTCATAATTTTTATTACGCATTTAAAATTACCCAAAATATTTTTCTTTTACATTTATATTCTAAAATCTTTATTTAATTTCTAAAATTAAAAATATCTTTTGCATGCATATTTATTTTTATTTTGATTTTAGCATTTAAATCATTGTAAATTCATTTTAATTACTAAATTGCATCTGAAAAATCCCAAAAAATTATTTTAACTTATTTATCTTATTTCCAGTATATATTAATTTTCTCATATTAAAATTTGCATTTTTTCTAACATTTTCTCTTATTTCGATGTCATCATATTTCTCGATTTTCTTATCTTTTCACAGGTTATTCCGATTCAGACGGTTTCTTTTACTGTTTTATTTTTCTCAAATAATGTAACTGCTTATGGGATGTAATAGTTAATTAGGCTTTTATTTTCCGCATTTTCTGATTATGTATCTGCCCCAAAGCCATGTAATAGCGTAGGATTTATCTTTCCGCACCTTTACTTTCCGCATTTTAATTTCCGCATCCTTATAAATTGCTAGTAACTAGGCGTGTATGGCAAGATAAAATCAATATAGCTCACTCTAATTTCCAAGATAAAATATAAAATCGATACACTCTTTCACACATACCTTAGGGTAATTCTCTCTCGTTGCCTTTCGATTAAATGGTCATGTCCCTCGAACGTAGAGGTATTCTAGCACCGTTGCCTTCCAATCAAATCATCATAGTCCCTTCGATACAAAGATCATAGACCCACGATGTCGCCTCCGAATACATGATCTTGACCCTCGATTGTCGCCTACGAAAAATGATGATAGTCCCTTCAAATGTGCTAGGATACTTCCTACAAGTTGCCTTCAATGACCATCCGATGTCCCTTCGATTGTCCCGCTTACATCCAACGAATAGAGCTACCTACTAACTAATGGTATGGCTAGTGCTATTCTAAAGGAATGTAAAAATACGAAAACGACCAATTCTGAGTAGGTGATAAGACTTTTAGTTGCTTGCTCTATCAAAATACTTTTCACACCTCACACTTTTTCAAAGTTCAAACTCTTTTCAAAACGAAACATTTCCGAACACTTTGTATACATTCCTACATGAATCATTACAAAGTCAAAGCGAAATGCCTTTTCAAAACATTTTTCAAACACACAGAAAGCACAAATTTTTTAAAGTGATCTAAGAGCAACTAAGAGCCCGTAAATAACTACGGATGGAAAGGGGTGCTAATACCTTCCCTTTCATAACAATTCTCCGTACTCGAGAATCTAACGAAGGTCTTTTACTGTACTTTTACCTTCCCTTAATTGGATAAAAATAAAAGTCGGTGGCGACTCTTGCTATCCGCACATTTGGATACAAAAAATCCTAAAAAGTCAGTTCACCGTATTACACGCACCTGTAGGCTCCCGCCGTGGATTTAGGTAAAATCGTGACTGAGAGTCGATCTGAGACCAATCACGTCGCGCACTGTAGGCTCCGCCATATCAGTCTTGAAGTGCGGGGCACTTACCGTTACATCCTAATTAGTCTTTACAAACTATAATTAATTCCAAGATGCCTCTTCGCCCACACAGGAGAGTAAGACGACACCTTTACATCTAGACGACACCTTTACATCTAGACGACACCTTATACAATGGTGTTTTTAAACAATATTTTAATCTTTACAAAATTCAATCTACTGACTTTTCGTTGTCTTCTCTTCTGTCATCCTTGACTGGGATGGTTATATAAGCCCCCCAAGTGCAAGTCTTTGTTAAAAAAGACGAAGTGCTTTGATACCAAGCCATCCTTATCAAGGAGGACTCAGTTTTGTCGTTTTGCTCCTTGGGTACTTACGCTAGGTACTTTGCTTATATTCTACATATTGGTCGGATCCTTCCTTATTTTGATACTAAGAAAAATAGAGTGTCTCCCGCCCACGTAGGGGATAAGGACGACATTTATTTCTCGACATAACAATAATGTTTCGTTCAAAGTATACATTTATTTTTTGCTCACTTGCAACCGGTTGACTACGCCCAAACGAGAAGTCTATGTATGGTCCCCTAAGCGTAAGGCTTTGTTTTGAACAAGAAGAAATGCTTTACATCAGAGCCATCTTGGCTAAGGAAGATTTTTCTACTCGGTGTTTGTCGGAGATCTTGCTGATAAGTACTTTCTTCAACACATATGGATCCTGACAAAACAGTTGCATAATTTATCCCTGATCATAATGACATCATAACAAAAGCCGCTACTTAGTTGCATCATGCTTAACGCGTTTATAAAATGGACTTATAATAGCACAAACGAAAACACAAATATCACTTATCTCTTGGCTTTGAAGATAATTCCTAACAGCACCTTTTTGTTAGTACTTGTTCTAGATTACCTCCAGAATCCGATTTAGCTAAGAACTCGCTCATAGCAAATCCTTTAAATACGTATTATTAGCATCCTTGACGCGATCCTTTCGGCTTGTAATCACATAAGTGGTGTATCTCTACATCCTCACCATAGCAACAACCTTTCACGAGGCTTGTCGGCTTCGTTAACAATTGAAATTTCTTTCGAGGCATGTGTTGACAAGCATTCTGGATGTTGCGTATAGCTTTTACAAGCTCGGAGCACATTGGATCTTTAATAAAAACCATATCTTAACCGTATTATCATACTACCAGTTGCCTAGAATTCCTTTTCTAATATCGACATTATATCAGACCCTGCAAAGTAATTATTAATATGTTTACTTTATAAAAACTACTCAACAGTAGTTTCCTTGGAGAACTGGTTTACGCATGTCTAGTAACTGCCACATAAATTCATTAACACCACATGCCTAGTAACTGCCCTTGTTACCGTAGTCAAAAAACAATTAAACATAACTCTTTTTTATGGAATTTCTTAGGCCAGTATGTTTACAAATATAGTTAAAGCCTTTATGAAAATTCGAACCATTCACGATGGGGTTCCAAACAGAACCATCGCGGAAGTGCGTTTAACAATTAGAAAAACATTTATTATTAACTCAATGGGAAATGATTGCAATTATCTAGTCAAAAGCATCTTGGTGTGTTGTTGGGGCCATTAAGTCACACAATTATAGAGGTATATAGGTATTAGTTACTTATCTTTATGGTTCATGTGATTTTAACCCCAAAACATCGGTCTTTAACTCCGGGTCATTTTTTGTAAGCCGGTCAAGATTTCGGCTTCCGGGTACTCTATGACTTTCTTCTTGCTAAACACCACTCGAGGCATTATCATGCTTTAAAACAAAGCTTACGAAGTGACTATTATTTACTCAACACGTATGTCTAACGCTTATGCTTGTAATCAAAATCATGTATACATGCTCCGGATAACCAAAAGGACACGGTTGTTTAAAAGGATACGAAATCATAGTCGATTGAGAAACTTATCTTTTCATGATATCGCATGATAGATTACTGAATACATTAAGGTCTTTTCCCTGGGGTAGACATAAACTCGCCGCTCTGAGATCCAGTGTGTTGGCTTGGCTCGCGCGGTGGCGGGATCCATTGATTCACAACATGTTGCTCGCATATCTACATGATATATGTCTGCTATTTAAATCTATCAATAGCATATTTCTGATGGCACATCGTGTATAAGACCTTTTGATGTCGGAGTTGGTGTCGTTCTCCTTCAACGAACCGTGTCTGGGAACTGACAATGGTGATACAACTTTCAATAAACACTAAACATAATGAGTATCTATAACAGGATGCCTTTTTCCTGTAACACTTAAGCACATGACAATAAGAGGTTACATAAGAGTCATCAGAACAATACACTATTATAATTTCGATTTATGTTCATGTATCAGAATAAGAGTCAGCATTGTGTCGAGCATTTGATTATCATAACAATGAAAATAGAAATTGTGAAGAGCCACTTATCCTTTAGCGTTGATCTTGACGTCGATTGCAATGATGTTGACTTAGTAGAGGATTCCATGAACGAAATTACTGTCATCGTTGCATACAATATTAAAAGCTGGACCCAAGTCCGTGAGGCTAAGCTGGATAAGGGCGCATCCTCCATTCTCAGATCTTTCTCACAGCTTAGCGTTGGTATGAACATCGTGGTAAAACATCCCTTCGAACCGGATTTTTTTGGCTCCTTTACTAGAGGATCGTTATCAAAATCACAACTATGTAACCGACAAGCAATTATCTTGTTATTAAAATCACAGCTATGTAACCGAAAAGAAATTATCATTCACACACGTTACGAATGTTATCATCACAATTTAACTATGACACACATATCGACATATATTACAAACGAGAATTGATCATGGTTACTAATATGGCATGCAAATACTTATCTTTTAATGACGGTGCACACGACGTAGTCTGACTAGTAATGTGACGGCGATCAAAATCGAGTGCCACTAATGCCTTTATTGAGTGCGTAACTAGCTGCTTAACATTTCCTGAACGATTTTATAACAGCCACCAAGACCGAGTACCATGTCGGCGCATGCAACGCAGTGGATCGATCGAGGGATCTGCGTTGATGTAGCATATCAACACTAATAGCACTTTTAACTATGATGTCGGACTCATCGATCCGCCAATATTGCCTCGTTATCTCCGACCAGGATGTCTTCATCGAGGGTTAAGCCGTCGAGGATGGACTGGTTGATCGGACCCAACATGCAATTTCACCCTGATCAGACTCAACTTCTTCTATGTAGCTGCGTCTGATCCTTCCAACGATTTACACTCGAAGCCACCTCTGATTTGATCTGATTACCATTTTGAGTTCATAGAAATAACGACACCACGTGACATTACCGATTGTTGTTTGGATGTTGATCTGGGCTGCCATAGATCCATTATATTAGCGTGAATCACTTAGGTAATAAGTGATTACTTAGGAATGATTTGTGTGGCCAAGGAGAATTTTACCGAGGCCCCATGGTGGGCGCCAAATGTTCTTGCAGGAAAAACCTCATATATAATCTTGAGGGATTCGGAAGCTCATACAAGGGGTGCATGGCCTCCAAGCTATGGGTCTAGCTTACCCCGCAGTTGGGAGCCCTTAGATGTAGTATAAGAATCCTCTCTAGAGCGTGTAGCCAAGAGTGGGAATGAGAGAATCATCCTTTTCCATGGCCCCTAAGGCCTCTTTTATAGTATAGTCATCACTAATGATCATAATGATGTAACCGTCCATTAATACTTGAACCCGCTACTTAATGATTCGTAGCGTCGTAGCGATCCATAAGTAGCGTGCGAAACTCAATCGGCCCCATGCTACTCGGCTGACACAGGTGTTAGCTAGAAATTTCGATTGGATCAAATTGGCAGAAAAAAGTTATATTTCATATCCACCTGGAAGAGAAACCAATATTTATTATTGATGGATAAATATAAGACCTTTTTGAGGGGACTTCGATTGCCAGTGATAGGTAGTATTTTGATTAGAAATCCTTAATGATTAAGATATGAAGAAATTCCTTTGGTGAATGTGCCAGCATTGGAACGGTCCAAATAGAGGATTAAATCGAAATTCAAGTAATTATGGAATTGAATTTCAAACAAGGCGAGGATTAATTTTGAATAAGGCGCCATTTTGAGGCGTGGAAGCCGATGAGCGAAGGAGGTTTGCATGTTTCAAGCGTGGCGCAATATTAAAGTAGGACCGTTAGGGTCGATACACTATAAATAGGTGTTCTTATGTTAGATTTGGTGTGTTCGTTTTATGTACTAAAAAATTCTCAAACATTCAAAATACCGTAACTGAAGGGAAACGAGTCAAAGAGACGAAATGTACGTTATGAACATCATGATCTTTTACTATTTCAATACAAGTTCTTTTATATTCATTTCCAATTTACTGCACTTTTGTTCTTAAAGCCTTTCATTTCCCTTTTCATGTCTTTATGTTATTTGCTTTTAAACACATTTATTCCTTCAGAAACTGCACTTTTACTTTTATCTTTCCGTTCAAAGCATTTTATATTTCAGAACTCTTATCTTTTAAAAGAATCTTTATCCTTACATTCAATTATGAAAATTTAAGTTTAAATTCGAAGTCTTTCTTTACACAGTCAGTAAAATTCCATAGAAAATCTTAGGGAAGTTTCTTAAGAATTAATTGAGATAATGGGTTTGAACATAGGAATCAAATATGACACATGTGTCCAAGCCAAAGCGCTGCAAGTTTTCTCGAGCTGTGAGTATCTTGTTTCACAGTCGGCAAACTTTTTGCTAAGGTAGTATATCGCATACTCTTTTCGACCAGACTCGTCATGTTGCTCCAACACATACCCCATTGAATTCCCTAACACTGTCAAGTACATGATAAGAGGTCTTCCTTCGGTGGGTGGCATCAGGATAGGAGGATTCTGTGGGTAATTCTTGATTTTGTCAAAAGCGATCTGGAAATCGTCATTCCATTACGCTACCTGATCTTTCTTTAGTAATTTGAAGATTGGCTCACAAGTAGCAGTTAGATGTGCAATGAATCTGGCAATGTAATTCAATCGTCCTAAGAAACCTCTGACTTCTTTCTCGGTGCAGGGAGCTGGAATTTCTTGGATAACTTTAACCTTGGCAGAGTCAACCTCAATACCTTTACCACTGACAACAAACCCTAGGAGTTTACCGGATCTGACTCCAAAGGTGCACTTGTTAGGATTGAGTCTTAGTCTGTACTTCTTCAACCTGTCAAATAGTTTCTGCAAATGATCAAGATGTTCTTCCTCTGTCTGTGATTGAGCTATCATGTCATCGACGTAGACTTCTATCTCGTGGTGAATCATGTCATGAAATAATGCTACCATGGCACGCTGATAAGTGGCACCCGCGTTCTTCAGTCCGAACGGCATGACCTTGTAACAGAATGTGCCCCCTGTGTAGCAGTAGTCTTCTCCATGTCTTGAGGAGCCATTTTGATCGATTATGTGGGAGAAACCATCCATGAAGGAAAACTTTATCTTTGGCGGTGTTGTCGACTAGAACATCAATATGAGGAAGTGGGAAATCGTCTTTCGGACTTGCTTTGTTCAGATCTCTGTAATCCACACACATTCGTACCTTGCCATCCTTCTTAAGTGGGTACCACGTTGCAACCCACTGCGGATAAATGTGACTAAAAGCCGTTGAGCGCTTCAAAACTTGGCTTTGATTTTCTCAACATCTCGGGACGCATCACGGAACCTTTTGTTTCCTTTGGGAAAAACCTTCTTTTATCGGTGGTGTACCACAATATCAATGTCTAGACACGGCATGTCTTCGTATGACCAGCGAAAACCTCGATGTAGTCTCGTAGCATCGAACCAATCTTTCCTTGAGGCGTTCTCAAGACACCTTCTATCTTGATCTCTTTTCTATCTTCATCAGTACCTAGATTCACAACCTCGGTGACTCTTGTGTGGGGTATAACTTCGTTCTTCTTGCGTCGTCGACAAGTTCTCGTGGCACTTCACAATCTTCCTCACCTTCGTCTTGACTTGGTAGATCGGATTATCGAAGTCATATTTAGCAATAGCATAGTTGTTATCAACGAGATTCGGAGTGATTCTGCAGTGTATCACGTCGGTGTGTGTAAGAACACATAGCTTTTTGAAGGGGTGATAAAGTAAAAGAAAGAAAACCATAATTGAATGCAAAAGTCCAACGATTTTATTGAATGAAAATATGCAAATGACAGATAATAACCCTCACAAACGAGCCACGATTCCCCGGGTAAGGCACTAGGCTTTAGAGTTTATTGTTAAAAACATAGAAAACGAAAAGCAAAACAGAAAACAAAGGCAATTACTCCTGTCTAAAGGAGATTGGTATGACGTCTTCAGTTTTCCAATTGCTGAGTCCGTTGTCGGGAGTTGGGAAGATCCATTTGCTGATGTCGAAGTTGCTGTCGCTGTCTTTTATAGCATGAACTCCATATTTGCTGATGCGGAAAGGAAGTTGGTCGGCACACTCGCGGCGTATCATCTTCTGACCCTTGATGGTGAAGCCTAAACCAGTCTTGTCAGATTTGAAAGGAAGATCGGGGAGCTGACCCAAAATAGTATTACCTCCTTCTTCAACAGCATCTTGAGCATCTTTCAGTGAGGCCATCCTAGGCGGAGCTTGTGTAACTTCAGGAGTAACAAGAGAGTCAACAGGCATGACTCTGGAGATTGTTTCGAAAGCTTGACAGGGAGTCTCAAAGAATTCACCTTCCATCTCGAGATAACGGAAAGACTGTAGATGACTGACCATGTATTCCTCTTCATCACATACTATAACAACCTTCCCCTTTACTGGGTACTTCAGCTTCTGATGCAAGGTAGAGGTAATAGTGCCTGCCCCATGTATCCAAGGGCGTCCAAGTAGGCAAGAGTAAGCTGGACGGATGTCCATGACAAAGAATGTGGAATCAAAATTCTGGGAACCAACTTTAACAGGCAGAGTGAGCTCTCCAAGTACTGTTCGCTTAGAACCATCAAAAGCTCTCACAATTATGTCACTGGGCTTCAAAACCAATCCTTCAACATCAAGTCGATCAAAAGCAGTCTTTGGTAGGATGTTTAGAGCAGAACCAATATCCACCAAAACATGAGACAAGGTAACGCCCTTGCATTCCACAGAGATATGCAAGGCTTTGTTGTGTTTCCTTCCGGCGGGAATTAAATCAGCATCAGAGAAACCTAGGCCGTTGTTGGCAGCCAGGCTAGGAATACAAACTTCAAATTGATCAGTAGTAGTGTCTTGCGGTACGTGAGCATTCTTTAGAAACTTCACTAAGGCCTTAGCATGAGCCTCAGAGCACAAAAGCAGAGCAAGCATGGAGGTCTTTGACGAAGTCTGTCCCAACTGTTCCACAACATTGTAGTCACTCTTCTTGATGATCTTCAGAATTTCCTCCATTTCTTGTTTGGAGGTGTCTTCAACAACTTTCTTTGGTACTTCTGGCTGAGCAGGATGAATTACTGGCTCTTTCCCTCTAGTCTCGGGAATTGGTTCAATAGCTGGAACGCGAGATGGAGTCGCAGTGTCTTTTGGAGGAGAGATCTCTGGAGAAAACACCCTTCCGGTTCTGGTCACCTTACTTGATCCGATGATGTTGTCAATGTCAATAATGGTAGCTTCAATTGTAAGATCCTCAATGGTCAGAGGGTCTTGTTTGACTCCATGGTAGTAAACTTCAGCTACATAACTCCAAGGGATAGCTTTGTCAGAGGCGTATGGAATTGGTCTGAGAGAAGTAATGATGAGAGGTTCCACTCTAGGCACAGGATCAGCAGAGGAAATCCTTATGGTATTAACATCAGCATAGTCTTCTGGGAAATCGTCTCCCCATTCGGTCGTCTTAACATCTTCAATAGGAATTTTGTAGCTCTGTGGAACAGTATACTTCACCATATAATCGAACTTTCTACTTGGCTGCCCCATGGTATCCCACACATCTGGTACAGTTTCATTCATATCTTCGATCTTCAGGTTCTTAGACACGTCTTCACACAGATTTTCCACCGGTGACAGCAGTTTTAGAAATAGTATTTCACGGTTATCCCTCATGCACTGAACACGTCTTCTCAACCAAGCACAACCGTCAGGCGCAGATGGGCACCAACGACAATTCTCTGAGCATCCTGGATTAACACCGGCTTGCAGCAAATTCTTCTTAACAGCCATCAGAGGAATGGTCAAGTCATCTATGTTGAAAATATAAGAGTTCTCGCCAATAGCATTGGAACTTTTTTCATGGTTAGGCATAGGCGCATTGATCACGTTTGGAGTCTCGACGGGAGGATCAAGCTCAATCTGTTTAGCTTCAATCATGTCTTGGATCTTGTTCTTCAGAGTCCAACAGTTGTCGGTGTCGTTCCTTGGACTGTTGGAGTGGTAAGCACACTTAGCATTAGGATTGTATCTCGGAGAGGAAGTGTTGATATTCTGAGGAGGATCCCTCAAGGTAATCAACTCTGCTTTCAACATGTGTTGCAAGGCTTGCGACAATGGCATGTTGATCTTTGTGTGTCTTAGTGGCGGCGTTAAGTTCACGCGTTATCTCGAGGTTGTGCTAATGTAGGGTTGGAGATCACAACTTCCCCGCAGTTGAGCACGGTCGGTCTTGGCTCGGATTTTACGACCATACCACGGCATGGCTTCTTTCTTACTACCAAAGATCTCTTACGCAACATTTGATGGCGACTCACAGAATCTTTCGCTCTTGATACGGTTTCAATATGCTCTCCTATAAATATCAGCTCGGTGAATCCGGATGAAGAGTTTCCAATCAGATGATTGAAGAATGGTCCTGACAATGTGCCCATGAACATATCAACCAATTCCCTATTGGACAAGGGTGGTTGAACTCTGCCTGCAAGATCTCTCCATTTCTGAGCATACTCTTTGAACTTCTCATCACGACCCATAGACATGCTCGTAGTTGCATGCAGTGGGTGCCAATTGACATTGTACTCATCTTGCAGAAAGCATCGCTAAATCACTCCAAATGCGGATCGGCCATTCTCTAGATGATAATACCACTCCAAGCGAGTCCGGATAAACTCTCTTGAAAATAATGCACCTGACTTTACATCATCGGTGAGGGGTTGATCTTCTGAACATAGGACTTCAAATGCAGCTTTGGACAAGAAATGCCATCATATTTGGCAAAGGTAGGAACCTTGAATTTGGGAGGAATCACCACACCAGGAACAAGACTCAGGTCATCAAAATTCAGCCCTGACATTTTCAGATTTTCCACAGCATTCAGACGGTCTTCAAGTTGCTTGTATTTGTCATCCTCATAGGAATACTGATCATTCTCATAGTCTTCTTCTTTCTTCTCAGGCTCACGCTGGTCGTCTTCGTTGCCCTTGACACTCCCCTCAGTCTTGACACTCCCTTCTGAAAGCTCTATCCGACTAACCACTTTAGGACCGCCTTTGTAACGTCTTCCCATGTTGAGAACGCCAACGACCCTCTTCTTTTTGTTGATGAGCTTCTTTAGATCTTCTTGGCCTTGGACCAAGTTGGTGAACATCTCTTGGGCCAGGCATTACGAGCACAGGATCTTTGACGATCGTTCAAGAGCCATTTCTCTGCTAAAATAAATAGCGAGAAAATGAGAAAACCAATCTTCAATGTACCTATTATGAGATGTTATGCCATGATATGCGATGTTTATGCAAATGCAATGCAATGTTTTCAAGGACCTTAAGGATTTAAATTTGTTAAACAAGCACGAACAAACATTTATTAGTTTTCTTTTTTATTCTCTTCTTTTTAAGTACAAAAGATAGTTCAGAAAAAAAAAATAAAAGAACAAAACCCTAAAGCTCTAAGTCTCCCATGGGCGCTTCCTCTTGGTGCCGAGGTAGGCGTTGATGTTTCGCTCCTCGTGAAGTAGCTTGGTCAACTCTAGAACTTTCTTCTCACTTGCATAGCACTGAGCTTCGAATGTATCCCTTTCTTCTTTTAGTTGAACCCAGGAACTCTTCAAGTCTTCAAAATCAGTAGGCATGTCAGGATGGAGAGCGGTATAGGGTGCGTCACCTATAGCAGGTTCCATAATTCTTGGTGAGTGCGTGAATGGCATCATGAGGTTTTGAGCTCGAGCTACACCCATTTGAGTAAGGTTCCCAAGGAATGGAGTTTTGGTGCCCCAAAGTCTTGGTATCGAGTCTTCTTTACCATGCCCCAGCGTGTATGAACCTTAGTTGGTAATGGAGATCGTGGTTGTAGTCGAACACAATATCTTGGAAAAGCATATCATGAGGACCATCTCTTGAGCATAACCAAGCGGCGTAGAGCTAGAGAAGGGTTGTAAGTGATACCTCCCTTATGCCAAGAGTGGTACATTAGGGAATTCTCCACAGCGCTCAATGAATGTGAAGTCCTTTTGAGAGAAAAGACACCAACGGGTATCTGAATGAGAGAGTGACATTAGTCTTTGAGACCACTTCAATCTTTGTTCGTTCTTCAAAACTGATGGAGGAAGGTGCAAAATAAACCACCTGGAAAGTAACGGTATGCAACACATGAGAGTTCCTTGTCTTTTGATAGTACGAGTGTGGAGAGAATGTAGAATATCTCTAAGTAAAGTAGGCACTGGATTGCGAGTAAGGAATATCTTGATGGCGTTGACATCTATGAATTGATCCGAGTTAGGGAATAGAACCAAACCATAGACTAGCAAAGCCAAGACGTCTTCGAATTCATGAAAACTCGTAGCTTTGAGGAATTCTCAGGCTTTCTTTATTAGGAACTTAGCAAGTAAACCCTTAACTCCGCTTCTTGTTTCCCAATTGGCTTCAATGTCTGAGCGCTTTAGATGTAAGGCTGATGTGATGTCTTCGTACCTAGGAACCTTTTCTAAACCGGTGAATGGCATTTGGTCGAGAATAGGTACCCCAAGTAGCTTAGAGAACTCTTCAAGGTAGGAACCAACGATAATGCAGGAATGTAAAGCAATGGTGTTTGGATCAAAGAAGCTGGAATAAGGCGTGCATCATATCTTCTTCAAAGCGGAGATAACCAAGTCAAGTAGATAACCATGTCTTTTGATGAACTAAGCATGATCGGAATTTTGAAACCAATTCTTTGGTGAGAAGGTATACCCATGAAGTTGATTCGGATAGTCTTTCTAGAAGCCATAATCCTACAAAAGCGAGCAAAGATAAATCCCTAGGTCCTTGAAATAGTTAGAAATGATATGCAATGCGATGATGTCATGATGTAATGTTTAGCAAGCACAAACAATTGAGACAATAGCCCTAGGTTTAAGGCTTGCATGAGGTATAGGTGTTTACCTACCAAAAGTTTGAGTTGGTTCATCTGTCCTATAATAATAAGGGTTCTAGGAATCTCATATCATTGATCTTTCTCGTAGGCGTTTATTTCAATCGACTACCAAGTGGTCGAGAAAATATCCCAGGCGATCTTAATGAGCGTAGCATCAGTATCGACCAACCTCGGTCTACACCAAAGCCGCCACCTCACTACCTTCTAATGGCCAAGATGGGTCAATTAGGGTTCTAAAAGTTGAGTTAGTCTTGATGACACCAGAAGCCAAATACTATCCTCAACTTGGAAATGAAGAGTATCGGGACATCCAAGTGTCACACTAATGTAGCCATCATGTTGACCGTTTGGTATACCCCTAACGTCATGACGATCTATTGCTACTTACCTAAAGGAAACCTGGATCCGGGTGTATGATCCCCCACAAGTATAATACCCAAGCAACCCTTAAAAGTAAAGCAAGCAAGTCAAACAAAAAGCATAAAAATGATGAAATCCCTAAGGCATTCTCTCTTTAGGGTGTCTCCCAGTAGTGCATGATTACATGTCGGTGAGCCGACTTTGAGATTTTGTATCGCAAATGTGCGGATAGCAAGAGTCGCCACCGACTTTTATTTTATCCAATTAAGGAAGGTGAAATGAGCAGGAAAAGACCTTCGTTAGATTACGAGTAAGGAGAAGGTTATGAAAAGGGAAGGTATTAGCACCCTTTCCATCCGTAGTTATCTACGGGCTCTTAGTTGCTCTTAGATCACTTTAAAATTGTGCTTTCTGTGTGTTTGACAAAAATGTTTTGAAAAGGCATTTCGCTTTGACTTTGTAATGATTCATGTAGAAATATATACAAAGTGTTCGGAAATGTTTCATTTTGAAAAGAGTTTGAACTTTGATAAAAGTCTGAGGTGTGAAAAGTATTTGATTTGAGCAAGCAACTAAAACTCTTATTACCTACTATGAACGGTCGTTTTCGTGTTGTTTTACTTTCCTTTAGAATAGTGCTATCCATACCATTAGTTGGTAGGTAACCCTATTCGTTGGATGTAAGCGGGACATTCGAAGGGACATCGGATGGTCGTAGAAGGAAACTTGTAGGAGTATCCTAGCACATTCGAAGGGACTATATCCATTTTTCGTAGGCGACAATCGAGGGTTAAGATCATGTATTCGTAGGCGACATCGTGGGTCTATGATCTTTGTATCGAAGGGACTATGATGATTTGTTTTGAAGACAACGGTGCTAGGATACCTCTACGTTCGAGGGACTTGACCATTTGTATTCGTAAAGGCAACGAGAGAGAATTACCCTAAGGGGTGCATGTGTGAAAAGAGTGTGTTAAAATCAGATATGCTATCTTGAAATTATGAGTGTTCTATGTCCAATTTTATCTTGCCATACACGCCTAATTACTTTATCTTGCGGAAAGTAAAGTGCGAAAAGATAAAGTCCTACGCTATTACATGGCTTTGGGGCAGTTACATAATAAGAGTGCGGAAAATAAAAGTCCTAATTAAACTATTACATCCCATAGGTAGTTACATAATTGAAAAAGAAAAGCAAGAAAAATCGTCCGAAGCGTTACAACCTGTGAAGAGATACATAATCGGAAATACGAGAAAATTGCATAAGAGGAAAAATGTTAGTAAAAATAAGAATTTTAAATGGAGAAAAAAGTTTTATGTTAGTAATGACAATAAGATGATAAGATAATTTTTTGGTAATTTTCGGAATCGATTTCGATATTTAAAAACAATTAAAAGTCATTCAAACGATTAATTAATAATTAAATAAAATATGCATGCAAAAAATATTAATTTTAATGTTGAAAATTAAATAAACATTTTTCTGATAATAATGCAAAAAATAAATATTTTTGGTGTTTTTTAGATGCATGATAAAAAATATTGAAGATAAATTAAATTAGATGAAAAATATTAAAGAAAAATAGAAAAATAAGTTAGTTTTGCAAAAGAGTAAAAAAGGAATGGTCTTGCCAGGAATCGAACTGGTGACCTTCTGGTGAAAACTCACGCTCCCCTGCCTTTACCACTGAGCCAAAGCGTGTTTGGTGTTTTGTAAATGGAAACATGGCATTATATACGTAAACGTGTCATGGATTTCTGATTTTCAACGCACAGTCATCCGCGGGACCCAGGTTGAATGGAATGGACGAATCAGAGAGCTCGATCGCGCCACACAAGCCTTCGCCGGTCAGGATGAGTCAACGACGCCGGAGCCCTAGCTCCGGTCGTCTTCTCCGGCCAACCTAAAATCAAAACCTGCAAAATACGAAGAATAAAAAGCAAAGGGATACCCTACCCCCCTAAATCGACCCTTGCGAATCCAATGGCGGTGTTAGTCCCGAAAATGCACGGATAAGCGGTTCGATCGAGACGATTCAAAATGCCTAGCCATGGCAAATCGAGTTTCCTACGTCTAAGCTTGCATGTAATGGTTCAAATGTGATCTAATACAAGTCCTGAGTTCAGATAAACACACAAAAACAATTAGCAATGCATGGATTCATGAAATCGAAATTCAAGAAAATACCAAATCGTAGCAAGCTAGGGAGCACGATCTGGGCAGTCTGTGCTTCGAGTAAAGGCTGGGATTGATCCATGGGAACCTCAGGAACACGTTTGGATGCTCAAAACACCTTGGAACTTGCTTTGGAAATTAAAATTGAAATTGCCAACTTTGAAGATTTTTTTTGAAAATAAGGGTTGCTTGTATGGGCTAGGGTTTCGTCCTTGGTCTTGTGCAATGTGCTGAGTATTTATAGAGTAAGAATTGGAAGCAAAAAGAATGAAAAAAGATCTCCTCTTTAATGCAAAAAAAATTCTCTTTCAAATCAAATCAAATCTTTTGAAAATTTGATTTTCCCTTCTATGTGAGAGATAGCACGAATTTGGCAAGTTGTGTGGGCTATCTTGGACCTCAAGTTTGATAAAAATCCAACCCATTTGAAAATATACCTTGTTTTCATATTTTATATAATTTAAATTTGAATTAAATGCTTTTAAATTCAAAATTAAATCAAAAAAATAGAATGTGGTCGTGGCAAAATATCAAGAGGTCACAAATAATATTATGAACAAGTTTGGATCATAAAATTATAGGCCCATTTGAAAAAAATTGGATTTTGACAAGTATCTCTCTTTGTGCAATTGTCCAAAAATGTCCAACTTGTGCAAGGTGTAATTTTCTCAATTTTCCACATTTTTGAATGTTCTTGGACTTTTTAGAAAGCTCTAGGTGTCCTCTAAACAACCGCTTTGGTTTCATCTCAATTGGATTTTCCATGCTCATTAAAACATCAATACAAAAAGTTGACTTTTTGTTGACTTTGAAAAGGACCTGTAATGTTTTGATCCATATCTTCAAAATGAAGCAATTTTTGACCTAGCTTGTGAGACATGAAGTTGTAGAGAATTGAATTTCCTTCAAAATGAGAGGTGGTGGAAAATTTATGAGAAAGTATGAAGAAGTTATGCTCAGTCAAAGTTCAGTTGACTTTTCCTTAGAAAACCCTAATTTGTAAAGTTTGACTTTTGAACAAATCTTGAGTTTTCTTGATGAATCATGATCAACCCTTGATCAAATGATGAATGTGACTTCAAAATGAGGATGTTGACCAAAAATCAGGAAGTTTGACTGTGTGTTGACCACAGTTGACTTTTTGTCCAATCTGTGATTTTCAACCATCGAGCAATTATGCGAGAAACTTGACTTGTAAGGGTTGAAACTTGACATGGAGATTATTTGAAGCATATGGGGAGGCATGATGACCATTGGAGATGTTGGAAATCCATCTGGATCTGAGGATAGCCAAACCCTAGTTTGGGTTGATTGTCTAGGAGAGAGTTTGTCTGATCAACTCTTGAGGAATCCTTGAGTATGGATGTATGAAATGTCTTGAGGAATAACAGGGCAAATTTTGGGGTATGACACCGCTCTGTGTCATGGACAATTATATCAAAGAAGGATGAAGAAAGCCTTCGACAAAAAGGTTCGACCTCGTGAATTCCAAGAAGGGGACCTCGTGCTTAAAAAGATTTTTTCTTTTCAACCAGATTCTAGGGGCAAATAGACTCCTAATTACGAAGGCCTATACATCGTCAAAAGAAGCTTCTCTGGAGGTTTTATGACTCTCACAACCATGGACGATGATGAACTCCCGCATCCTGTGAATGTTGATGCAGTCAAGAAATACTTTGTCTAAAAAGACAAAAGAACAGCTCGGTAAGTCGAAAACCCAAAAAGGACGGCTTTGGCAAAAATGAGCGTCTCGGTGGACTGAAAACCTGAAAGGGCGGTCCAGGCAAAAATTAGAGACAATAAAAAGAAATTTATCCTGATAGATTGAAAACCTGAAAAGGAAATCTAGGCAAAAATAAGGATCAAAATGACAAAGTAACTGCATCAGTCTGTACCTCGTCAATCTGAAGAATCTTCCATCAACGGATCTTCAATCAAATACTCTAAAGCAGCAAGCACAGTTGGAATTCAAAGTTGTTAGGGATAATAGCGGTTATTGCTTTCAATGTAGCCTTTTCCTAATAAATTACCATTTCCAACTTTTGTGAATAGTCCATGGAATCACGCCTTTGGTTGATTACCATTCTATCAATAAAATTTAAGCCTTGAGTCCATTTGTTTGCAATTCTTGATTTATTCTGTTTTGCAAAATAATGATTTTTCTTGTGAAAATTACTTCTGAAACTAAAAAAAAAAAGTTTTAAATGAATTTTTACTTCAAAATTTTTGAAATAAAAGCGAAATTTTCCTTTGAACTATGAAAACAGAAAGAATTCCAACAGTTTTCTCCATGAGTGTTTTGACCTCTAAAAGGTAAAACAACTGCTGAGAAGTCTTCTTTTCCTCGAAAGAAATCATCAAAGGACGGTATTCTTATCCGATAAATGAATCCCCAACAAGGTTGCCAGTAAAATGCCTTTTCCAGAAAAGTTTAAAGCATGCAACTCAGATTCATCATCAGTAACGTCTACACCATTACTGTAGATTTTACTAAGTATTTGTTTGAACTTTGACGTAGCCCTTTTCCCAAATACTTTTTATTGTCTTGTCAAGTATCGTCAGTATGCATATGACATTCATGACATTCATCATTCATGCATAATTGCATCATTAACTGCATTCTTGCATTTCTCAATGTTTGCTTCAATATCACTTGTTTAGGTTGCATTTATTTCCAAAAATAAGTATGGGTGTGTCATCTCTCGATGAATTATCCCAGCGGGGAAAAAAATAATACATTTTTTTTCTTCTTCCAGTTCCCCAATCGAGATCATTCCTCATTGGATACAAAGTCTTGATTGACTGTTTCTTTCCAGTTCATTCCTGGATTGAACCTCGTCTCTAACCAATTCAGGTCTAGATTTCACAAAAAAATATACCTGCAAACAATAAGCAATAGCCTCATCATCCGAGCCGCTTATTTCCTTTTCATCTTGAAACTTATCATAAAATGATTGTTCTTCTTAACAAGTCCAATCGTGAAAGTTCAAGAAATCTCCGCAGTTGTCTTTCTTCTAAAGAAAAACCTGTGTCTTCAAAATCAAAATACCGCATCTTCTCGAGAGATATCCACAGCAAGATTGTAACTATGAAAATAGAAACTCATTTGAAATCTGTTTCCATCATTATACATTATTCACAAGGTGAATACTCAATAAAATTCTCAAGAATTATCTATTATAGTTATCATTTTGCTGATAATTGGTAATATCTTCCGAACTCATTACCATAAATTATCACGAGGCTGATAATTGGTAATATCATCTTTAATTACCTTAAACATTGTCACAAGGCTGACAGAAGGTAATCTCCTCGTTTCCCAAAGCGAAACAGATATTCACTTGCGTTGTGAATCTATTTTTCTAGTGAAACATATGCTTGTTTCCCAACAAACAGGTGTCATACCCCAAAATTTGCCCTCATGTTTCTCAATACATTCCATACATCCATACTCAAGGATTCCTCAAGAGTTGATTAGATGAACACCCTCCTAGATAATCAACCCAAACTAGGGTTTGGCATTTCTCAGATTCAGATGGACTTCTAATACCTCCAATGGTTTTCATGCTTCCTCATATGCTTTAAAGATTCTCCATGTCAAGTTTCAAGCCTTACAAGTCAAGTTTCCTCAGACAATTGCTCAGATGGTTGAAAATTAGTTGTATTGGTCAAAAAGTCAACTGTGGTCAACATACAGTCAAAACTTCTGATTTTTGGTCAACATCCTAATTTTGAAGTTACATTCATCATTTGATCAAGGGTTGATCATGATTCATCAAGAAAACTCAAGATTTGCTCAAAAGTCAAACTTTCTAAATTAGGGTTTCTAGGTGAAAAGTCAACTGAACTTTGACTAGTCATAACTTTCTCATACTTTCTCAGAAATTTTTCCACCACCTCTTGTTTTGAAGGAAATTCAACTCTCTACAACTTCATGTCTCACAAGAATGTCCAAAAAATGCTTCATTTGAGAGGTATAGCTCAAAACATTACAGGTCCTTTTCAAAGTCAACAAAAAGTCAACTTTTTTGTTTTGAGGATATATTGAGCATGGTAACTCCAATTGAGATGAACCCAAAGAAATTGTTTAGAGGACTCTCAGAGCTTTCCAAAAAGTCCAAGAACTCTCAAAAACATGGAGAATTGAGCAAGTTACACCATTCACAAGTTGGGGAATTTTGGAAGAATGCACAAAGAGAGATACTCCTAAAAATCAAAATTTTTGCAAATGGGCTTACCTTTTCTTCATCCAAACTTGTTCCTTACACAATTAGGAATATCCAAGCCCAATGCCATGCTTTTTTAATTTTATTTTTCTATTTAATTTGGAATTTATTCATTTAAATACAAATTAAATTCAAAAATAAAGTATAAAATCAAAATTAATTACAAAATTGATTTTTATTCTTTCCTTGAGATCCAAGAAACTCACAAAAGCCAGCAAATTTCGAAATTTGATCAATATGGCAAGATTGGATTGAAAATTAATCAAATTTTGAAAATTTGATTTTGTGAAAAAATCAAATTTGATTTACATTGAATGTTGATTGATTCTTACCAAAAACCATGCCAAATCCTTCTACTATAAATATATGATGCATACCTATCAAGAAAGAACAGAAAAATTGCTCTAGAAACCCTATTCTCAAACTGAAAAAACCGTGGCAAGCAAGCAAGGTGTAATCCTATTTCCAGCCATTCTCAACCGATTTTGAGGTGTCCATTGCATTCCTTGAGGTCTTTAGAGTCGATCCAGACTCTTACATCATTCAAAACCATCCAGAATTAAGAAATCACGAATCGGTTTGTTCTTGTTTTTTTCAAAATCGTGTTTCATTATTCATGCATTATTAACAAGTTTTGATGTTTGTTTCATGTTTAGAACGAAGTTTGCAAGCGATCTGGGTTGTTTGATTGCAGTTCCATGGCCTGAATCGTGTTACACCATGATTAGGGTTTCCTATGCCGTTTTAGGGTTTCTCTTAATAGGAAAAATTGGACTACAAGACCCATACCAATGAACTCGGAACAATGTCCTGAATCGAACCATGGTCTTAGATGTCATTTATATTACGTTTGCTTGATTTTTTGAATTAGCCAGGGACCATAGCGTCGAACAATGGCCGACGCTAGCTTCAAATATTCAAATCGAAGAAGACGAAGTCTGGCGCGAAGGAGGAAGCAATGGGAAGGCGACGCGTATAATCCACTCACTCCAGTTCCTAAACACACGCGCACATTAGCTCAGTTGGTCAAAGCAAGGGATCTCGAAGTTTGAAGGCCAGGACGCGAGTTCGAACCATGCCAGGACCAATTTTGGGTTTCTTTTTTCCAAAATTCATTATTTTCCATAATTTCATATTTTTTTCAATATTTTGCATTATTATTAATTCTTTTCATATTTTTATTTCTGTATTAAAAAATTATCAAAAAATATTTTTCTTTTTACAGTATTTTCCTAAAATGTTTATTTAATTTATAAAATTAAAAAACTTAATTTTGCATCCATATTTATTTTTATTCATAATTTAGCATTAAATTCACTTTTAATTGCATTTAAATTACCAAATTGCATTTAAAAAATCCCAAAAAATTATTTTAGCATGTTTATCTTATTTCCAGCATGTCATATTTTTTTTCATTCAAAATTTGCATTTTTCTAACATTTTCTCTCTTATTCGATTCATCTCGTATTTTCCGATTTCTCATTCTTGTACAGGTTGATCCGATTCAGACGATTTTTCTTTGTCACTTTATTTTTCCAATAATGTAACTTCTTATGGGATGTAATAGCTTAAATTAGGCTTTTATTTTCCGCATCTTTCAATTATGTATCTGCCCCAAAGCCATGTAATAGCGTAGGACATTTACATTTCCGCACTTTTACTTTCCGCAATTTAATTTCCGCACCCTATAAACTGCTAGTAATTAGGCGTGTATGGCAAGATAAAATTGAACGTAGCTCACTCTAATTTTCAAGATAACATATACCTGAAATCAACACACTTCTCTCACACATGCACCCCTTAGGGTAATTCTCTCTCGTTGCCTTACGAATTCAAATGGTCATGTCCCTCGAACGTAGAGGTATTCTAGCACCGTTGCCTTTCAAACAAATCATCATAGTCCCTTCGATACAAAGATCATTGGCCCACGATGTCGCCTCCGAATACATGATCTTGACCCTCGATTGTCGCCTGAAAATGATGATAGTCCCTTGAATGTGCTAGGATACTTCCTAAGTTGCCTTCTATGACCATCGATGTCCCTTCGAATGTCCGCTTACATCCAGCGAATAGGGTTACCTACCAACTAATGGTATGGATAGCACTATTCTAAAGGCGTAAAAAACACAACGACCAATTACGAGTAGGTAATAAGACTTTTAGTTGCTTGCTCAAATCAAATACTTTTCACACCTCACACTTTTGTCAAAGTTCAAACTCTTTTCAAAGCGAAACATTTCCGAACACTTTGTATACATTCCTACATGAATCATTACAAAGTCAAAGCGAAATGCCTTTTCAAAACATTTTTCAAACACACAGAAAGCACAAGTTTTTTTCAAAGTGATCTATAAAGCAACTAAGAGCCCGTAGATAACTACGGATGGAAAGGGGTGCTAATACCTTCCCTTTCCATAACCTTCTCCCTTACTCAGAATCTAATGAAGGTCTTTTTCTGTACTTTTACCTTCCCTTAATTGGATAAAAATAAAAGTCGGTGGCGACTCTTGCTATCCGCACATTTGCGATACAAAAATCCACAAAAGTCAGTTCACCGTATTACAACAGGATTCTCCTTTCTTAGACAGATTGAGACATCCTCACAATTTCTCCCCAGCATATCATTCTTTGATACCTCCTGGGTGAACTTTCTGCAATCATTTCGCATCATTCGCATTTTTTGGTATCTTAGGTTCAAAATTTGCGTATTCTGATATTTAAGTCTCTTCACACCTATCGAGACGAAGACTTTCATCTTCATATCTCAGGTTAAAGAAACTTAAATAGGGGCATCTGTCATACCCCAATTTTTGACCTAAGATATCACCCTATATCATTCACATATGCATCATTGCATCACTAACAATTTCAGAACAGGATAGATCGTGCGTGTGCTCCTAAAGTTAAAGTTAGGGTTTTATCAAAATTTCATCTGTTCAAGATATGATCAATTAGGGTCTGAGTTTTCACTCACCTCAATTGATCTATCTTAATCAATCATCAACATTTGATCTTTAAATTTCCAACTTTTTTTCATGATCTACCTTGAATCGACCAATTAGGGTTTTGATCAAAGATAGTGATTCATTGACTTTCTGCTTAATGAATGACCTATTTGCTTGAAGATTGATCTTAACATCATCAATACAACATCTTGACCTAATTTCTTGGTTCAAAACATTACAAAATCCATGTTTCTTCATCAGACAAATTCTGAATCATCTGATGAAAATTCATCTATTCAAAAAGTCAAAACTTTGACTTTTGGTCAACTTTCAAATCTAAACTTTTCAATCATAAAATCATTTCAAATAATCCATCATGATCATAAAAAATCAAGAAATGTGAAAAAGTCAACAAAAAGTCAAGATTTGAATTTTTTCTAACACTTAGAAAAATTTTCAAGTGTTGAAAAACATGGTTCTTCCTTATTTTCATGGCCATTTTTCATCTAGATTAATTTTGATTCAAGAAAAACTAAAAACATGAAAGTTATAGATCTTGTTACAAGCTTTCCAAAATGTCCAAGAACTTCATAAAACACTTTGTGTAGCTAGGGTTTTGAAAATTAAACTTAGAGTTCCATAACCATGAATTACAAGTCATTTTTCAAGAACTATAGGTCATTTTTCACAAATTTCTCCTTCTAGAAGCCTTGTCACCAAGTTAAGATAGGTTAGAGATGATAAAAATTATATGAGAAGTAATTATGAGGGAGATAAGATCAAGTGAGATTTTAACCATGGTTAAAGGAATATTCCATGTGCGTTTATGGCAAAAATGTCTTTCTTGCCCTTGAAGGCAAGTTGTTTAATTTCAAGCCAATCTCCTATACTTACCATTCAGAATTCTTGGCCTATAAATAGAGTTCATTTATTCATTCAAAATTACCCCAAAGCAATCATAATCCAAGCTTTCCTTCTTCCTTTCTTGATTTTCAAGTTTCAAGTTTCTAAGTAGGAGAATTTGCAAATTTCAAGTCTTGCAATTTCTAAGCAATCTTAGGCTTCAAATACTTTCTAAACATCATTAGAAAGTTGTTAGAATCCTCAAGCTAGCCCAAGAACTAGCCAAACTTAGAAAAAACTTCCAAACCTCATGTATGCACATATTGAGCCATAACTTACAAATTCTCAATCCACTTATGCATCTTCCAAACTTTCACTTCAAACACCTTCTATACATTATATAGAAGTGATCCAAACCATCTTTTCATCATTGTAAACACAGAATCATCAAATTCGATTCTCACTTCAAGTGATTGTAGTTGGACTTGGTCAGAACGATCCAGGCCATTTCAAACCAAGGTAAGCACATCAACACCTTCCATAAACATCACTGAAGCTATAGCAATCATCAAAACACTTCTGAATCATCAAACCTAGATAAGATCAGTTTCAAGAGGTATGAAACTTGAACTTTGAACTCTTTGATTTCTAATTTCCAGTTCAAAAAAGGCTTGGCCATTTTGTTTCTGCACTATCACTGAGTAATAACCCTCAATCAATTGCTTAAAACTGTGCTCATACATGATTTCATAATCAAAACATAGAATTAGGGTTCTTCGTGTTCATACAAAAATTAATAGTTCTAAGCTTAAAATAAATGGAATTAATTGCCATAAACATGTTCCTGGTAAAAATCCGAGCAAGTTTGATGTTTGGATCATGTAATTTCACTGAGAAATGAAGAATCCATGGAGCAAAAATCTGGAGGTTGAAGATGACACCCTGCGCGCGTTTTTTCAGTTTCTGGAAATTTAAATTCATGTTTTATAATATATATTTGTGGTTTGAGTTAAGATAATGGATGTATTACCGCCCCAGCGGTTGCTAGCACGCTCTTAATCCTTTCCTTCGCCTCAAGGCCCAGGGTTCGAATCCCCCTGGGACCTTTTTTTTAACAAAAGGCTCATCAGCTTTTGATGCTTGCTTCTTCAGAAGCGCTTCTGAGGCTCAACCCTCCAGAAGTACTTCTGATGCTTCTCATTCTCCCAGAAGCAACCAGCTTCTACTATCTTCAGAAGCATTCAGCTTCTACTACTTTCAGAAGCACTTCTAGTGCTTCTCACTCTCCAGAAGCATTCAGCTTCCACTTCCTTCATAACTACTTCTAAGGCTATTCCTCCCAGAAGAAGCACGTTTCTCACTCTTCCAGAAGCAACACGCTTCTAACCTTCTTCAGAAGCAGCCAGCTTCTGACCCCCTTCCTTCAGAAGCAGCAAGCTTCTGATTTCTTCCAGAAGCATCACACTTCTAACCTCTTCAAAAGCAGCATGCTTCTGACTCTTCCAGAAGCATCAAGCTTCTAACATTTTCAGAAGAATCAAGCTTCTAACGCTTCAAGAATCAGAAAGCTTCTGACTCCTTCAGAAGAAGCAAGCTTGACTCCTGACGACAAGCTTGATTCCTCGAGCGACAAGCCGAACCTTCCTCAAAGCGTCGACTTGACCTTTTCAAAGACTTCATTTTTCAAAACTCCTTTAAAACAATGTAATTAAATGACAAGTCAAGCACATGGATCAATGTAAAAACTCTTCACTTCTAAGCCAAAGTCTTGGGATCAAACCTCCTTAGGACCAAAAACTCTTTTTTATCACTATTTCTCAAGTTTTCAACAAACTTCAAACATTTTCAAAAACTAATCAAAACTTCTCATTTTGGGATGATTTTTTGCACACTTGTCATTTAATATACCTATTTTATGATTATGTCAAAAAAATCCAAAAATATTTTCTTTTTGATTATATTTTTATTAGGTTAAAAATGAGACATTTTAAGTATTTTTAATACTTTTCAAAAATGTTTTCTTTCCAATTTTCAAACCTAATATTTTTCAAAACTTCTTGTGAATATCCTTCACTTTTCAAAATCATTTTCAAAACCTTTTCAAAAACCTTTCAATAAACTTACACACCTTTTTTTCCATGATCGATTCGATTTGAAGATAAACCAAACTAGGTTTTTCCTTGAATTTCTTTCAAATTGATCATGGGCCTCCCTCACGGTGTAAGTCCCAACCTTCCTATGTACATATTCATTTCCTTGTACATATTCACCCTTTCGTGTACATATTCATTTCCTTGTACACATTCAATCATCTTTGTAAATATTCAAGCATAAACAAACTTCGTTCGTTTGTTTTCATCCGCTTGTTTATACACCGATTCCATTGGTATTAAGAGGAGCATTATTCCCGGTGAAACTGCTCTTAAACCAATGGGCCTCCCTCACGGTGTAAGTCCCAACCTTCCTATGTACATATTCATTTCTTTGTACATATTCACCCTTTCGTGTATATATTCATTTCCTTGTACACATTCAATCGTCTTTGTAAATATCCAAGCATAAACAAACTTCGTTCGTTTGTTTTCATCCGCTTGTTTATACACCAATTGCATTGGTATTAAGAGGATCATTATTCCCGGTGAAACTGCTCTTAAACCAATGGGCCTCCCTTAAGGTATAAGTCCCAAACCCTTTGTATATATTCAAGTTACACTTGCTTTAATTGCTCGTTTTATACACTTGTTTATTTCCTTCATAAACTCCTGTGAATACACATCACACACTTGTTCGTATAACTTTTCAGTTATAACATAACAACTAGTCTAACAACTAGGTTCCCTTTAGCGTCCTCTTAGGATTCGTATAAGATAACTCATTTATTGAGTTAGCCTTCTCTTAGGCTTCATATAAGACAACTCACCTGTTGAGTTTAGCCTTCTCTTAGGCTTCGTATCAGACAACTCACCTGTTAAGTTTAGCCTCCGCTTAGGCTTCATATAAGACAACTCCCCTGCTGAGTTAGCCTCCTCTTGGGCTTCGTTCAAAAGAACTCCCTCGTTGAGTTTAGCCTTCTCTTGGGCATCAAACAAGAAAGATACCTGAAAATCTCTTAACAGCCTCCTATTGGGCTTCCAATACAAAGAATCACCCGCGCTAGGATAGAACCCTGAGAGTATGATTTCCCGGTGAAATCACTCTTGAATCCTAAGAGGATGGTTTTCTGGTGAAACCACTCTTAAAGCCAAATCCAGCCATACCGTATAGCTTCCTCTTGAGCTTCATACAAGGACCCTCGATGACCCTCGGAATGCCTCCTCTTGGACTCACAATGCAAGGACCCTCGATGACCCTCGGAATGCCTCCTCTTGGGCTTACAATACAAGGACCCACGGGCTTCTTAAAAGCATCCCCCTAGTCCATAATCAATTTCTCCTAGAGATTTAGACCTTTATCATCTCTATGGAAGAAGTATCTCATCTATCACATCACATACAATCAAACACTTTTCAAACACTCTTTTTTCAAACAAAAACATCTTTTAACTGTAAGTGGTAATGCTTGTACACTCAAGCAAAACACCTAAAACTTACAATTAAAGATTCAATCATCTTCCAAACATCTTTCTTAACTCGTAAGTGGTAACGCTTGTACACTCAAGCAAAACACCTAATACTTACGATGAAAGATTCAATCAATCAACCATTCAAAGTGCATGTGATGAAATAGATTAGATACATTTTTCATTAAGATGACATTTGTCTTTGTCTCTTAATAACATCCTTTGCTTCCACTAGCATAAGTGAGAACTACGATTGCTCTAACTTTCTCAACCTCCCTTTGAGAATACGTAGGCACAAGGTCTCATCCTTGGTGAGCATACGTCTTTCTCCCTCAAACCAAACAAAACCATAGCTCCCTTAGATCCGAGCTATAGATGCTCTGATTCCCATTAAGGGATATGTATGCAGAGGATCCCAATGATCCTTGCGAGCACAATAATAACAAAACCTAGGATCCTGCATAACCTACCTTTCTTAAAATCCAAAGGAGAAACTCTCCTAAGAATAGAATAGCAAATTAAAACACACAAACATATCAAATATATATATATATATATATATATATAAGGCTATAGATAACTATATATATTTAGGGTGCCACATCTTTCCCTTTATATAACAAACCCCCTTACTTAGATCTCTCCCCAATGCGTTGTGTCTAGTTCACGCTAGTCGCATCGCATATCATTATTTATTGAGGGTATTGCAGCTTTCCCCTTTTTCATGTTATTTTTCTTGTTTTGGAAACAATAAAGCTTGTTGCTCGCGGCATCTTTAAAAACAAATCAAAAGAGTAAATTGTTTCGAGCTAGAGATTCGAATTCCGATTCGATTCCCTCGTTCGTCACTTTTTAACGCGAACAAATAGCAAATGCGAGGAGATTTTTGATTTCTTAGTCAAATATGGTCAAATTTTAGTACCCCTAAATTCTAAATTACCACCATTAGAAAAAAGACAAAAGAGAAGTTTTTGTAAATATCATAATTAGCTTGGTCACACAACCTCTCAATGTTTCCTTTTCAGGGATCTGGTTCAGAAATCGCTTCAGGAGGGTCGCTTGAAATTTGCTGCAAGAAAACAGAAGATTGATACTGATCCTTTGAGGCAAGAAGAAGCCTTGTTTGCTGAGCCTGTCGACATCAACATGGTCGACATCACTGAGGTACCTGACAACACCATGTTGGAGGAAAGCACTGATGAGAGTCCAAACGTCAACATAGCTGACATTTGTCCAAGAGACGATGAAGACCTGCTGGGTTTTCTTTATCGTTGCAAAAACAAGGGTGCTCAAGTCAGTTTGTGCCCCAGATACAACGTGCTAACTAACAGAGTCGTTGTTGAGAATTTCCAGAAACTGCAGCTGGAGAGGGGAAGGGCCCAATGGAACAGAAGAGATCCAAGGCAGTCATCCCAATTTAGCCCAAAGACTTTTGTTCCATCGGGAACTGCACCCAAGGTAACATGGATCAAGCCTCAAATGACCGTTGGGCCATCAAATGTTGCTGGTGTTATAAGAGAGACAAAAGGAAAAGCACCCATGAGCTATCGACTAGAGGTACGTTCTGAGAAGAAAAGCCATGTGTCTGAGAATTACATGGGGAAAAATCTGATGAGTCGAACGCAATGGAGGTGTTTCTAGAGAAAAAAGCAGGATGAAAGGCAAGCCGCTGCTGCTGCTAGGCAGATTGCTGTCAATAATGGAAAAAATCCACGACAGTACAAGCCAAAAGTCGACGTTGCTGTCAATCAGCAGATTAAGGAATGTGTCAACAAGCCAGTCGACCATGGTTCTGATGAGGCGACAAATGACTTTGCCTCTGATTCAGAAGAGAGCTTAGACATCCTAGTCAACGTGGTCTTTATACTCCCAAAAGAATATAATATACCGACGGAGGTAGAGAACACTAATGATATGGATGCTGCTGAAATGGCTTTACATAAGCCAACTTGCTACTTTGTGATGCATAATGGCTCCATTGAGAGCCAGGATGCCTTTTTTGAGAGGCCCGACATGGCCATGAGAAGCCATTTGAAGCCCTTGGTGATCAGAGCAAAGGTCGAGGAAACAGCCATTAACAAGGTGTTAGTGGATTGTGGCGCTACTGTCAATATAATGCCACATCATATTCTGAAAAGGATCGGTAAGTTCGAAACCGATATAAGGTATCATAATGTGGTCTTGTCAGACTACGAAGGAAGAACGAAAACTACCACGGGGGTAATCCAGGTAGATATTACCGTCGGCTCAGTCACTAGGCCGACAATATTCATGGTCATCCAAGGTCGACCAAGTTATAATCTGCTAGTTGGCAGAGAATGGTTGCATGGAGTCGGTGTTGTTCCATCTTCCATGCATAAACGCCCGATCATATGGCGAGAAGATGGCATCATAGAGAACATCGAAGATGATCAAGGTTACTTTATGGCAGATGTCAATGCTGTTGGCCAAAACCAGTTCGACAGGAAATTGGCCAATATAGCTCCCTGCCATCCAGCGGAAGAAGTGTATGCCAACGTAAATGAGGCATTCGTTTCTTTGAAACTGCATGAAACGCACGAATTTGTGTGGGATGTTGAACCTCTGGAGGATCCCTATGCAGAGGAACCCGTGCCGATAGGCCGGGGAAACCATCACGATAATGATGTCTGAGTTGGAGGCTCTGAGAAGGATTTCGGTGTACATTGCCGAAAATAAGGTAAATTCGGCTCTAGAAGCTGAAGAAGAGAAAATGGCCACAGAAGCTGCTAAATTTCCCGTTCCAAAGGAAGTAATTTTGGCTGTAGAGCCAGAACCACCAGATAAAAGCCAGCTGGTCAATAAAAGCGTCGATGAGAAGCGTCTAGATTGCATATACGACGATGAACCTCTGGGTTTCGAAAAAATACAACCACAAGATCCTTTGGAAGAAATCGACCTTGGCGCAGAGGGTGATAAAATACCAACGTACATTAGCGCCAACATCGACCAGAAACTTAGATCTGAGGTAATATCTTTACTAAAAGAGTTCAGAGATTGTTTTTCTTGGGACTATAATGAAATTCCAGGTTTGAACAGGGAGTTGGTCAAATTAAAGTTACCAATAAAAGCTGGGAAAAAGCCAGTAAAACAAACACCTCGACGGTTTGCGCCTGCATTCATGTCGAAGATCAAGGAGGAAATAGAAAGACTCCTCCAAAGCAAGTTCATCAGAACTGCAAACCTACATTAGCGCCAACATCGACCAGAAACTCAGATCTGAGGTAATATCTTTACTAAAAGAGTTCAGAGATTGTTTTACTTGGGACTATAATGAAATTCCAGGTTTGAACAGGGAGTTGGTCGAATTAAAGTTACCAATAAAATCTGGGAAAAAGCCAGTAAAACAAACACCTCGACGGTTTGCGCCTGCAGTCATGTTGAAGATCAAGGAGGAAATAGAAAGACTCCTCCAAAGAAAGTTCATCAGAACTGCAAGGTATGTCGAATGGTGGCTAATATTGTGCCAGTTATTAAGAAAAACGGAAAGCTAAGAGTGTGCATTGATTTTAGAGATTTAAATGCTGCCACTCCTAAAGATGAATATGTTATCCCAATGGCTGAAATGCTAGTCGATTCGGCTACTGGTTTTGAATATTTAAGTATGCTTGATGGTTATGTTGGTTATAACCAAATCTTTATTGCAGATGATGATGTGCCGAAGACGGCGTTTCGTTGCCCAGGGGCATTAGGCACCTATGAGTGGGTAGTCATGTCATTCGGCTTGAAGAACATCGGGGCAACGTACCAGAGGGTAATGAATACTATGTTCCAGGATTTCATTGAAAATTTCATCCAGGTTTACATCGACGATATTTTAATCAAGTTGAATAGTATATCGACACACTTAGAACACCTTCGGAGATCTTTCGAAAGAATGCGAAAATATGGATTGAAAATGAATCCATTAAAGTGTGCTTTTTGTGTGCAGGTAGGAGATTTTCTTGGTTTGTTGTACATAAGAAAGGCATTGAAGTTAATCAAAGCAAGACCAAAGCTATCATGGACGTCAAACCGCCATCGACCAAAAATGAGCTTTAGTCATTGTTGGGCCAAATAAATTTCTTGAGGAGATTCATTTCCAACTTAAGTGGCAAAACTAAGGAATTTTCACCACTACTTCGATTGAAGAACGAGGAGTTTATTTGGCAAGAGGAGCATCAAGAGGCTTTCGACAAAATAAAAGAGTATCTGGTGAAGCCTCCTATATTGGCACCTCCACTTAGAAATAGGCCTATGAGGTTGTATATAGCAGCCTTAGAATCGACGATAGGTACTATGTTAGTTCAAGAGGACGACAATCATGTCGAACGACCTATGTATTACCTTAGTCGAATCTTAAATGGTCCTGAAACTAGGTATAGTGACATCGAAAAGCTATGACTGTGTTTGTATTTCTCTTTTATCAAACTGAAGCAATATATAAAGCTAGTTGATGTTTACGTTTCCTCTCCTTTCAACATTATTAAGAATATGTTGTCTAAACCAATTTTGCACAGTCGAATTGGTAAATGGGATTTAGCATTAACTGAATATTCCCTGACGTACGTGCCTTTAAAAGCAATGAAAGGGAAAATAGTTGCCGATTTCTTAGTTTACCATTCTATGGTGGCTATGCAAGAAAATTTTGTCGATCTAGTGCCTTGGAAATTATATTTCGATGGTTCTAGTCACAAAAACGGTGCAGGGATAGGAGGAGTTATAATTCTCCCAGTGGAATTCCAGCAGAGTCCAAATACACCATCGACGACATCTACACTAATAATGAGGTAGAATATGAATCCCTTATTACTGGACTTGAACTGTTGCTAGAATTAGGGGCAAGAAATGTCGAAATTATGGGAGATTCTGAATTGGTAATCAAACAAGTATCAAAAGAGTATAGATGCATTAAAGAGAATTTAATCATGTACTTCGTGATTTCCATAAGGTTGTTAAAATGGTTCGAACAAGCAAGCCTTCGACACATACCTCGACGGGAAAACCAAGAAGCTAATGACCTAGCTTAAGAAGCCTTAGGATACAAGAAGAATGAAGACGAAGAGCCTATTCAAGTAAAGAAAAAGGTTAAAGCTACTTTGTTGTCCCCTTCGGACTTATCAATTATAAAATTAGGTGCGATAGATACCAAAAATTTTGAAATTTTAGTAATTGGTAATGGGCAAGACAATGACTGGCGCAAACCTCTGGTCGACTACTTGCGTTCGCCACGGGTTCGACAGATCGTAAAATAAAATATCATGCCTTGAATTTTGTCTTGATTGAAAATAAATTATTTAAGAAAACTGTCGAAGGGTATTACTTAAGTGCCTAGGAGAAAGTGAGGCATATGTAGCAGTGTCAAGTGTGAATAGTAGAGCATGCGGTGCACACCAAGCTGGATACAAGATGAAATGGTTGTTGATGCGAACAGGTGTTTATTGGCCCTCGATGTTGAAAGATTGTATCGAATTCTCTAGAGGATGCCAAGAATGCCAAATGCACGGGGGCATCCACCACGTGCCAGCAAGAGAATTGCATGCCATTATAAAAGCTTGGCCATTTAGAGGATGGGCCTCAGATGTGATTGGGGAAATAAAACCAGCATCATCTAAACAGCAGAGGTACATTTTGGTCGGTATTGATTATTTCACAAAGTGGGTCGAAGCCATAGCTTTAAAAAATGTCGACCAAGAGGCTGTGATTGAGTTTATACAAAATCATATTATGTGTCGGTTTGGAATTCCTGAGACAATTACAACCGACCAAGGTACAGTGTTCACGGGGCAGAAAATGCAAGAATTTACAAAGGAAGTTGGAATAAAACTATTAACTTCTACCCCTTATTATGCTCAAGCAAATGGTCAAGTCGAAGCTTCCAATAAAGTGATAATTGGTCTGATCAAGAACCATGTGGGTAAAAATCCAAGAAATTGGCATCAAACGCTAGATCAAGCTTTGTGGGCATGTAGAACGTCTTCTAAAGAGGCAACGGGGGCAACCCCATTTCGATTGGCATATGGACATGATGTTGTTTTTCCATTCGAAATACAGAAATACACGTACAATCTGTCAGGATTCAATGACAGCATGAAATACCATCTGAAGATTATTGGAATATGATGACTGATGAGTTGGTCGATTTAGACGAAGAAAGGATGTTGGCCCTTGACGCGCTGAGGAGGCAAAAAGATAGAGTGGCTAAATCCTATAATAAAAAGGTAAAGGACAAAGTATTTCATGTTGATGATTTAGTTTGAAAAGTGATATTGCCTACGGACAGAAACGATAGAGTGTTAGGGAAATGGTCTCCTAATTGGGAAAGACTGTTCAAAATAATCCAAGTTTTTTCCAATAACTCATATGAACTTGAAGAATTGGCCCCAGATCGACGTATTTTGAGACTGAATGGTAAATACTTGAAGAAATATAAGCCCATTCTTCAAGAAATCTCAATTACGACCACGTAAAGTCTGTGTGTCGAATTGAGCTGGAACATAGTGATAATGGAGCCAACATATTAAGCGTACAAAATTATAAAACAAGAATGCCAAAGAGATGGTATTTCATAAAATTGATGAGAATTCATATTACAAAAGATGAGGAATCACAAAACAAATACATCAATACGGTTACATTAATCAGAAGTTGCCGAATTTTCTCTAGAAGCTGCCCAAATCACTTTCAAGGCGAACAACAGTATTACTTAGCCCATCAACTCTGATCCTAACAGTGTGGAATTTCTCTTCGACTCGGGTTGTGGCAGTACTGATGATAAGGGCATCTTTGGTCAATTGGAGCATTTCGGTTTGATCAGGAGTGTTAGCCTGGTCAAGTTCTTTATCTTGTTTTACAACAAGCTCCAATTCTGCCTTTAAAGCTTCCAGTTCCTTCGTCAACTCGGTAATTCGACTGCGTATTTCAGCAGCTCTTTTCCTTTTGGGACCTTGCTCTTACCGTCTCTGATTAATGAGAGATTTTAGCCCTTCGACCACCGTCTTGGTTTTCTTCACCATTCCCACATTCCTCTTCACCATAGCTTGTTTAGTTTCGACCAACTGCTTAGCCTCCTTCATTTGAGTAACATTTTCCAGCAAGGGAGTGAGGATGTCTTCAAATGCTGCTATCATTTGCTTTGAGAATTTAGAAATCTCAAGACCCTTTAATTGAACGATAGCGTCCAGAAGCTCTAGTCCAAGGGCTGAATCCTCATGCAGCAAATGAGGCAAGTCAGGATTAAAAGCATAAGTATGAATTGTGTCTGTCAGTTTCTTGACCTTAGTTGCTTCAGGTCCCAGGTTGTCACCATAGACCTGGGAGCGGTTAGAGTCTGAAGAAGAAACATACCGATTTACAAATTGGTCCAATCTTGCCAAAGCAGCATCGACATCCATGTCAGCTGAAACATCCTTCACTCCGGAGGGGCCAGCTGAATCATCCCTCTCAGAAAAACTCTGAATTTGTGGTGGCACAGTGACAGTTTGAAGAGTCTCTGAATTGCAGGGAATCTGAAAGACTAGAGTCACAGCTATTCGAACAATAACCTTCATGTCTGGCAGGACTAGTGACTGAATCAGAGACACTAAGAGAAGCCCAAACATCGATTTCAACAAACTCACTAGCGGCCACGTTGAGAGCTTGTTGGTGATGATGTGAAGAAGCTTTTGAAAGAGGAGTATAATCTGGCACACTGTGGTGTTGTTCAGAAGCTTCGACCTAAAAGAGAGTACAAACATCAGACAGGTATAATTCAGTAGTCGAAACACATTAGAGAATACGATGGATACCTGTGGTGGTGGGGAGGGAATTCTTGTTTCGGTTCCTCTAGTGGAAGTATTAGCAGTGTCCTCTTCTGTCCCTTTATTAACTTCAGGTACGAGCGTAGGGTCGGGGGTGACAATGATTGTATTTATTATGATATCACTATCAGCATGTGAAAGTAAGGCAGCATCGTGACAAGTAGTCAGGAGCACTTTACCTCGCCACCTAGTGATGAGTGGTTGATCATCGACCATTGTCGGCTCCACCTTATTATCGACCTTCACTCCAAGGTCTTCGGTTGTGGGGACTTTCTTTTTCTTCTTTTTTGCCTTTTCCATAGGCGAAGACGCGTGCTTTCTTTTGTGGTCTTTGGATTTTCGGGAGTGGGGAGATTGAGAATCAGGCGATGGATGTAGAAATAAAGAATATATCAGGAGAAATCATAACCTTTTTTCAAAGCAGTCAGAAGTAAAGATGCTTACCTCAGTTCTCCCACTATGGTGAGACTTTTTGTCCCTCTTGGACTTTTTGGATATGTTGGAGGGAGCAGCTGAATCTGCTGAGCGTTTTTGACTCTTCTGCATAAAAGACAGAAATGTTAGTAGATGGTAAAATACAAGATGTCAAGCATAGACAGTTACACTTACAGAAGAATCAGTCTTCTTAATAGAAGAAGAAGTAAGTTCGTCATCCGAAAGGGTATGATTGGGTGTGAATTGCAAGGCATCAAATATAAGTGAGGTGTCGAATGAAAGAAACATGAACACAGGTGTGAGTAAAACATACCTTTGACTAAGAGGGGCCTCCTTTGACGCTGGTTTTGACAGGTTCGGTCGACGGCCCTCCTTGGCTTTCAATAGCAGTAGGTTTTTGCCTAGGAGAAACTACCTGTGGCAGAGGTGAAGCTAGAAAAGAAGCTAAGTCAAATAAAGATGTGAGTCAAATTGTGAAAGTAAACGAAACTTTCTAGAAGTGGTTACCCTTGGGTACTACGACAAGCTCTCTCACATATTCAAGGTCGATATGCAGAAAGCCTAGGTAGTCATGCAACCAATGCTTTGTCGGAACCACCCGGTCGACTTTCTTTTTGTAAGCATTTTGAATATTCGACCAAGAGCTATTCCATCAATCTGGGATAGGTGGTCGAAAAGCCAGGGCCAAAGGGCTAGTCGGCAAAGGAGGAAATTTGATTTTTCCAAAGTGAAGTACGTAAAGATATTTGTATTTTGCGTAACTAGGGATCTGAAGGTGAGGAATCCTCTCAGTTACCTTCTCCTTTAGCTCTTGGGCCGCGTCATGGAAGGTTCGACGAAGATTTCTTGGCAAGTACACCACTCTGAAAAAATTCTGGAAAGCTTGAATTTCTTTGATATGGACTGCCTTACATTTTGTTGTCTTCCCCTAAAAAGTATTGAAAGCAACAGTTAGTTTATTCATCTTGCCAGCAGCATCATTCACAAAAGTAACGAGATACGACTGCCACCAAGTTCTAAACTCTTGGGTGCAGAAGAATGCTGGTTTGAACAGAGTGAATGTATGTTTGGCTCGTCGATCCCAGAGAGTGTCGATATTTTCCCTGACTACCTCCCAGCTTCGGTCATCTAAAACATCAATGAGTAATTCATGAGATGGATAGAATGACTTAGGCACAATCTGAAAGAGCCCAAACGGTCTAGCCACCAAGTTAGGTTGGTAGGCTGTTAAGCAAGGACTCAGGTGAGTGATGGCGTAAGTGAGAAACTGGGGGGTCAAAAAACGCCTCCAAAAGACCAAAGACCTCTGTCGATTTCTTGCTTCGATGGGTGGAAAAGATTCGGTAGGCCACAATGGCCCACTCTTGCCGTCAACAAATGGAGCCATCAAAGGTTTGAAATCTTCCCGCGTCAACATGATGTCGAAAAGCATCTTGAAGACTTCGTCGTTTGGAGAAGTTTTGTCTATCGGAGTCAAAGGCAAATAACATGGCCACATGGCCCTACTCCTTTCTTGAGAAGTCGAAACCTTCTTCTGTCGAAAAGGTTTCACGTCTTCAGAGAAAGTGGCATTTAGCCACAGCTGTAAAAGCTAGAAGGGACCATGGACTAATACACTCTTCTTATTTGGATTATTAGGGGCAAAGCTCTTTATTTGGTTGACCACGTCAGTCATAGAGGCGTATAAGGAGGCCAAAATTAATTGTCCTAAGCCAACGTTTTCACCCCTATGTAGCAAAGTGGCCAAATGGACGAATTATTTGGCTATCTGCATCGATCTCGAACAAAACACGAAACGAGACAGCCAAAGAGTAAAAAAAGCGACATGCTCTTCATCAGAGATGTCTTCAGAGTCACTGTGATGGTGGTTGATAAAGTTGGCGTAGGTTGGATGTTTGGATTCGTCAACGTCGAATCTGATGTGAATGGGCTCGTGGTCGGTATGGTTGAAAATGGTTCCAGCAGGCTTTAAGCCTGTTAAAGCAGCCACATCCAACAATGTGGGGGTCATCATGCCACACTTTGTATGGAAAGTGTTGGTGGATCCTTCCCAAAAATATAAGGCAGCCAACAGCATGACGCCCGAATAAGGTTGGCCGACACGAGAGAGTTCCAATAGGTCATAGATACCCATTTCCCTCTACTGTTGGCCCTTACTTGGTTCCAACCTTTCCATCCAAGACCTAAACTAAGGGAAATTCAAGGGGGGAGCGGTGCGAAAGTTCCTATCAACAAACTGCAAAGAAATAGGGTTTATTAAGGTAATTAAAGGACGATTATGCTGACTGGTGGCAAAGAATGCACCTTTGTCATCTACATAGATTTTAGAAGGAACATCCATGGGTAATGGACCTAGAAAGGCATGAGGTTCATCATCTAGCCGAAAAGGGAGGTTTCGTTACATACGGTTTGCCTTCAACGTGGCGGAGATAAAGAGTTTCAGCGAGAGCTATTGAAATGTGTTTGTCTGCCATTTTAAGGGAGAAAAGATGAAAGTGGTAAAAGTTTGTTGTTTTCTAGTTTGAGAGGAAAGCTTGAAAAAATAGGAAAGACCTTTTGATGTTGGGTTATCAAAAAGATGACGGCGGTTAGGGTTTGAGTTTTTCTAGGTTCTTGGTTTGAAGACTAAGAACTCAAAGGTGAAGTATTTCTGGGTTCTTGGTTTAAAGACTAAGAACGCAAAGATGAAGTTTTTCTAGGTTCTTGGTTTGAAGACTGAAGATGTAAAAGATGAAGTTTTCTGGGTTTTTTTGGCTTAAGAAGTGAGAGCGTAAAGGAAAAAGAAAGAAAGTAGGAAGAATGCCTATTTATAGGCGTGGAGATGAAGAAAATGAAGAGGTGAAGGAAATCGTGGCGACTCCCCGAGCTTAAAATCGTGTCCATTAAGGGACACGTGTGGGCAGATGAAGCTGCTAGCATGGTGGGCCATACCAGCTACCTAAGTAATGATGTTCAAGCATTAAATGCTCCCACGTCTCGAAATAAAGAAATATACGTTTCCATGATTGCCTGACGTCATGAAAAGACTGGAATAATGAGTTGTCTTCAAAAGGTAGCGGAAACGACTAAACCGATGGAAGGCGCAACTTCATAGATACCATTATCTCATGTTCGACAGAATCGAAAATTCGAAAATGGTATCTCTGGGGGGCATTTTGTTAACTGGAAATTCGTAAAGTATGTTTAAGGGCATTTCTTAAAGGCAAAGGTCCCAACAGGTTAAGGATCAGTCTTAGATGAAGATAGTTTTGAAATGCTTTACAAAGCTAAGTTGAAAGTACCAGAAAAACACATGTCGGCTGAGAAGCTGAATCAGAAAACCAACCCAATCGACCAAACAGTTAGAACGAAATTGTGTCGAAAATAAGACTAAGTCGACAAAGTGATATGTTGGTCGATTCGACACGAGTTTGGATCGAATGAAGGCATCAGTCGAAATGGTCATGCTGTCGAAGATGTAGGCCAGGGGACTTAGGAAATACTATTAACGCCTCAAGAATATATATATTGTAACCGAAAGTAGTTTCCTTCTGAAGTCATGAAGCGGGAAAGAGTCAAAATAAGGAGAATGTGGGCAGTTGTCTCAGAAGATGATGGTTTCGAAGCGTTAAATGGATGGTGAAATCGTATGCAGCAGTTGTCTCTAGTTTAGATCCCATCCGTTGATTTCTTTTAGCAGTTACCTTGTAAAGTACAATAAATAAGTTAGTATGTTAGGATTTTAGGGGTGTTCATTTGTACCTTCAAATTGCTTGCCAAAACTCTGCCCAATTCCGCGCTGAAGGAAGAAAGAGTCATTCAAGCCTTTGATATATGTGAATCACCATATTTCTTTTCAATGCAATCAATTTACATTCAAGTTTTTCTTTACTTTTTATTTATTTTTGCTTCGCTTTGAACGAGTCTTTTACCAAAACACTTCAAACGTCAACTATTGGTCACAAGTCACAAATTAGTGTTCTGTTGAGTTTTGTTCCCAGTGCCTGCAGTCGGTTAGTAGGCTATCGAAATTGTGTGTGTGTGGAAAGCCATTGTGTTGTTTCCCTTGGGCTTGGGAAACCGTTTCTTGGCCAAGGTCTTTTTACTTACAGAATCAGTATAATATACCAAAACCTTAGCACGTGTCTTGAGATCAACTGGTCGATCTTGCAAGTAACCCTAAGTTTTAGGACTTAGGGAGGACCAGCGGTTGTTTACCATTTTCCACAGTAAACACCTCAACAACCAGAAGTCAACTGTGTCACCTCCATACCCATCTCTGGCATACTTCATCGACACAGAGGCATTAAGATCAGATACTCTATAGTGAATGTCAGGTCTAAACCTATTTCTAGCATTCAGAAACTAACAGATAACCATCCTAGGTAAGAATCTAAGTAGTCTATCTCTAGCAAGCTCAAATCCCTAACATAGAGTAAAAACCTAAGACAATTACCAAGGCAGATTCATAAAGAAAACTTTATACAACGCCAAGGGCGACAAATATACATGTGTTCAGAGTAAATATACATACATAACCAACACAATAGAGAAATACAAAGAGAAGATAGGAGATAAACTACCCATTAACACCGGTTTGTCAACACCTATCAAAGAGAAATCCACCTCCAATCATCCGTGAGCAAGACCCTAGTGTTGTTTTCTAAGCTAATCTATCAAAAACTATAATGGGTGACGGAATTTAGGAGCAACACCTGACCCAAAAAAACCATACCAAAAAATGAAATGAAAATGGAAGTATAAAGAAAATCTGATTTTGCATAGTCGCCCGGCGAACTAAAAGCTTCGCCCGCAAAATTTCATTTAACTTGGCCCAAATTAAGCCATGTTCTCTACAAGTCCACCTAACTACCCTCGCCCGGCAAAATTGAGCTTCGCCCAGCGAAATTCTCTTTTCCTCGCCAAAACAATGAAACAAGTCGAAACCAAGCACGTTTCTCTAAGCGGACCGTCGCCCGCGATCTTTGGACCTCTCGCCCGACGAAATTGCACAGGCAACATATTTTTGTTGCTTTCTTGCAACTTGGATGGCTTCAATCTTCCATCCTTATTCAATCAAAAATGCATCTTGGAGCTCCATTTGGAATTTATTCTCAATGCTCCAATAATGCAACAAATACCTACAAAATAATATACAAAACTAATCAAACGGTACAATATATACACAAAACACAATAAAACGTATTTACAACAAAAAGTGGGGTTATTCAACGATATTAACAACAAAAGAATAGATAAGTGCCACAAAACATATATACAAAATAACTACATTTTAGCACTTATCAGCAGTCTAGTGGAAAAGCGTTTGCTTTGACTGGGAATCCGACAGCTAATAAGGATAGACTCATTAGAGGTACATGTTTCATTAATAGTACGCCTTTAATTACTATTATTGATATTGGTGCTACTCATTGTTTTATTGTTGCTGATTGTGTTGAAAGACTGGGTCTTGTATTGTCTTCTATAAATGGAGAAATGGTTGGCAAAATTCTGGATAAGGGATCAGTGACTCCTTCTCTTATATGTTTGAATTTCCCTTTGTCGATCTTCGACAATGACTTTGTCGTTGATTTGATTTGTTTTCCATTAAGCGGACTAGATGTGATCTTGGATATGAACTGGTTAGAGTACAACTATGTTCATATCAATTGTTATAACAATTCTTTGAGGTTTTCTACTCCTTAAGAGGAAGGAGTTGGGTTGTTAACTAGTAAACAATTGAGGCAATTGATGAAAGACGAAACACATATGTTCTCGTCGATGGCTTCGTTGTCTGTTAAGAATCAAGTTAGAATGGATGAGTTGCAGGTGGTGCAAGAATTTCCTGAAGTGTTTCCTGATGAAATTCCTGATGTACCTCCTAAAAGAGAAGTTGAATTTGCGATTGATTTTGTACCTGGAACCAGACCTATTTCTATGGCACCATGCAGGATGTTTGCATCTAAGTTGTCTGAATTGAAGAAGCAATTAGAAGAGTTGCTTGAGAAAATTTTTGTAAGACCAAGTGTATCACCGTGGAGAGTGCCTGTGTTGTTGGTAAAGAAGAAGGATGGAAGTATGAGACTTTGTGTTGATTATTGACAATTGAATAAAGTGACGATTAAGAACAAGTATTCGCTTCCAAGAATTGATGACATGATGGATCAATTGGTGGGTGCTAGTGTGTTTTCTAAGATTGATTGAGATCCGGATATCTCCAAATTAGAGTGAAGGAAGATGATATTCAGAAAACCGCGTTCAGGACTCGATATGGACACTACGAGTATTTGGTGATGCCTTTCAGTGTTACCAATGCGCCGGGAGTATTCATGGAGTACATGAACCGTATTTTTCATACTTACTTGGATCGATTTGTGGTGGTATTCATTGATGACATTCTGATTTACTCTAAATAGGAAGAAGAACGTGCAGAACACTTAAGAGTCGTGTTGCAAGTTTTTAAGGAGAATGAGTTGTATGTGAAGTTTTCCAACTTTGAATTCTGGTTGAAAGAGGTTAGTTTTCTTGGTCATGTCATTTCTGGTAGTGGCATTACAATGAATCCTTCTATAGTTGATGTTGTGTTGCAATGGGAAACTCAAAAGTCGGTTACTCAGGTTAGAAGTTTATTGGGATTAGCCGGCTACTATAGACGGTTTATCGAAAGGTTTTCTAAGTTGGCACTTTCGTTAACTAAGTTGACTTGCGAAGGAAAACCCTTTGTGTGGGATATTCGATGTGAAGAAAGTTTCAATGAGTTGAAGAAGAGGTTGTCGTCGGCTCCAGTTTTGACTTTACCTAATCTAGGAGAGCCTTTTGTTGTATACTGTGATGCTTGTCTGACGGGGTTAGGTGGTGTGCTTATGCATAATGGTAAAGTGGTTGCTTATGCGTCTATGCAATTGATGACTCATGAAAAGAATTATCCTACGCATGATCTTGATTTGGCTGCAGTGGTCTTTATGTTGAAAATCTGGAGGCATTATCTTTATGGTTCTAAATTTGAAGTGTTTCGTGACCATAAGAGTTTGAAGTACCTTTTTGATCAAAAAGAGTTGAATATGAGACAACGAATGTGGTTAGATTTGTTGAAGGATTATGATTTCGGTTTGAATTATCATCTTGAAAAAGCTAATGTTGTAGCCGATGCTTTAAGCCAAAAGGCTTTGCATATGTCGGCCATGATGGTTAAGGAGTTGGAGTTGATTGAGCAATTCCGAGATTTGAGTTTGGTTTGTGAAGTGACACCGCATAGTGTTATGTTGGGAATATTAAAGATTAACAATGACTTTCTCGACAATATCAAAGAGGCTCAAAAGCTAGATGTGAAGTTGGTGGATTTGATGGTAGGAATTGATCGACCTGAGAATGATGATATCAAGTTGGATGCGCAAGGTGTATTGAGATTCCGAGATCATATTTATATTCCCGATGATGAAGCGATTAAGAAAGTGATTCTTGAAGAGAGTCATAGAAGCAATTTGAGCATTCATCCAGGAGCTACGAATATGTATCAAGATTTGAAGGGTTTGTTTTGGTGGCCTGGAATGAAACGTGATGTGGCACAATTTGTGTACGTTTGTTTGACATTCTAGAAGTCAAAGATCGAACATCAGAAGTCTGCAGGGTTGATGCAACCGTTGGAAGTTCTGGAATGGAAATGGAATAGAATTTCGATGGATTTTGTGACGGGATTACCTAATACCTTGAGGGGACATGATTCAATTTGGGTGATTGTTGATAGGCTTACGAAGTCGGCACACTTTATACCTATTAACATTACTTATCTGATTGTGAAGTTGGCTGAGATATATGCCAGGGTGATTGTAAAGTTGCATGGAGTTCCTTTGTGTATTGTGTCGGATAGAGATACGAGGTTTACTTCTGATTTTTGGAAGAGTTTGCAAGGAGCGTTGGGATCTAAGTTGAGGTTGAGTTCGGCGTATCATCCGCAGACGGATGGTCAGACCAAGAGAACTATTCAGTCGTTGGAAGATTTATTGAGGGTATGTGTTCTTGAGCAGAGAGGCTCATGGGATACTTATCTTCCTTTGATCGAGTTCACTTATAATAACAGTTACCATTCTAGTATAGGATGACATCTTTTGAGGCACTGTATGGACGGAGGTGTAGGGCTCCGTTGTGTTGGCATGAATCTGGTGAGAGTGTGGTAATCGGACCAGAAATTGTTCGAGAGACTAATGAGAACGTGAAGTTTATTCGGGAAAAGATGAAGGCTTCCCAAAGTAGGCAGAAAAGTTACCATGACAAGAGAAGAAAAGATTTAGAATTCCAAGTTGGCGATCATGTATTTTTGAGAGTCACACCTGTGACAGGTGTTGGGCGAGCTCTAAAGTCTAAGAAGCTCACTCCTTGTTTTATTGGTCCGTATCAGATATCGGATCGTGTTGGGAAAGTTTCTTACCGTGTGGAGTTACCGCCAAATCTTGCTAATTTGCACGATGTGTTTCATGTATCGCAACTCCGGAAGTATAATCCTGATCCGTCTCATGTGATTCAAATGGACAATGTGAGAGTACGGGATAATCTCACGGTAGAGACGGCACCGGTGAGAATTGCGGATCACTAAATGAAGACTCTTAGAGGGAAAGAGATTGCATTCGTGAAGGTTTTCTGGTTAGGAGCTGTTGGAGAGAGTATGACGTGGGAATTGGAGGACAAGATGCGCGACTCTTATCCCGAATTGTTTGAACCAGGTAAATTTTCGAGGAAGAAAATATTCTAAGTAGGGGAGAGTTGTAACACTCGTTTTATTTAATTATTTAATTATTTTAATGTTTTCGTATATTTTTCCAAGTGATTGGCAAATAGTGTAGAAATGCCAATTTAAGTTATTATTTGATTATGGGGTAATTAATTAAAATAAGTTGTGAGAATAATAATATTAGTAAGAATAATAATAATAATAATAATAATAATAATAATAATAATAGTATTATTATTTAAAATAAATAGAATAAGTAGAGAGGAAGAAGTTATTTTATGAGTAGAAGAGTAAAAAGAGATTTTTGGGGGGAAAAGGAAGAGAAGAGAAGAAGTGAAGCTTGGTTAGGGCAAAACCTCCATCTCTAAGCAATCAACCTCTGATTCACAAGGTAAGGGTAGGGTTCTTGCTCTCTTATTGGGAACATGACAAATGATAGGTAGTGGGGTTTGTAATGTTGCTAGGCTTGTTGTTGTTGTTGGTTTGGAAATTTCAACTTGAACTTGAAAATCCATGGAATTTGTTGAATGTTGTGGTAAATGTTGTTTTTGTTTGATTACCCATGTTGCTAGTACCTTAGGTTGGTTCGTTTTGGGTTGTGTGGGTGTTGGGTGCCAAAACTTTGGAGAAATGGTGTTGAGGAGATGTTGGCAGCGCTGAAGGAAACCAATCTATCATGCTCAGTTCACGGCGCCAACGGGTTGACGCGGTGCGAACTGAACCCTACTAAAGTCGCGGCGCGAACCCTCCTTCGCGGCGCGTACTGAGTTGTTTTGAACACATTTTTTTGATTTTGAATTCTTCCCAATTTTAAATACTTTAACTAGGGATCTTTGAGTAGGATTTTATAATTAACATAATGCTACTAATTAGTAAGGAAATATATAGGAATTGATTAGAAATAGTTCCGAATTAGTATGTTGGTAATTGTAAGCGGTATAGCCGATAAACCGAAATTGGAAGAATTGAAGGCATGACTCGTATACGCTAGTAAGCTATCGTAGAGTGTTTGTTTTTCTGGATCTATGTTGATTGTAATGAATTGCAAGTATAAGTTGGTTGTTGCTCTATATATAAATAAATTTTGTTTGAGACTTAAAAGTCAATGTTGAAAGTTGTTGTTCTTCTAAGTTGTTTGTTGTTCTAAGTTGTCTTGTGTGTATGTTGTTGTTGTATGCCATACATGATAGTCGCATACATTGCATTCCATTAAAGTTGGAGCTATGCTCACCCATGTTGGCCTGGATTGGCAAAATGTTGAAGGCTTATGCCTTGTGTGTGCCTCGAAATTACTGGAAATGTTCTAAGTTAGGAGTTTTACTCTGATGGTACCACATGCATTTGCATTTGTCCAAGTCGCATACTTTAGTGCATAATGATGTTGTTGTGTGGTTAAATTGTGTTTGTTGTTGATTGGTGGTGAGATGACAAAATAGTGACTTTATATAATTCTAACTATATATTATTAATCATGATCTCAATTATATAGTTCGATATCTCACCCTTTTCTTTTGTTTCGCAGTTTCTTTTATATTGGTAACGTGCAGGTAACCATGAGGAGTAGTCGTTACCGTTTTTAGTCCAAGTTCAGTGTCATTGCTCTGATACGTAGCACTCGGGGGGATGAACACTTGTCTTATTTTGTTGTCTTTAATCGTTGAATCTTAAGTTATTAATTTGAGGATTTTATTATGTCGATGTTGTTTAAGACTCAAAAGTTATGTCTTGTATGCAAAACTATTATGACTCTGCTGCATGATTAATGAAGTCGTTTATGTTTGAAGACTAATAATTATGTATTGTGTTTAGTTTCACCTCTTTAAAGTGTTATGTATCCATTTTGAATAAAAATGATGTGTTTATGTGTGTAAGTTGAAAATGTGACATCTTAATTATGTTGGAAAGTTTTATACATTGACTTTTATTGAATAATTACTTGGGGTAGAATTGGGGTTATACAGTTAGAGTTTGGAATATTGAGAACATTGCTTCAATGGACTTATTTTCTTCCATCCTGAAGGCTTTGTACTTCTGAATGAGAGCCAGAGCTTTAGTTTCTTTGACTTCAGCATTTCCTTCATGTGACATTTTGAGAGACTCAAAAATGTCATGTGTTGTATCTTTGTTGGTGATCTTTTCGTACTCTATTTTTGAAATGGCATTAACAGGATATTTCTTACTCTATGGTGATTTTTGAAATCTGCTTTATGTTGCTTGTCCATTGTCTTTCTATCAATTGTGTTTCCTTCTTTGTCTATTGGATGTTTATAACCATCTAAGACCATATCCCATAGATCAGGGTCATAGCCTAGAATGAAACTTTCTAATCTATCTTTCTAGTATTCAAAATCTTCTCCATCAAAGACTGGAGGTTTTGTGTTGTTGTTATGATTAGTTGCCATAGTGTTTGCCTTCTAGATCTTTTTCTAACACGGTTAAGTGTTTGCACCCAGAACCAGGAGCTCTGATACCAATTGAAGGCTTAGAAAACACTTAGAAGGGGGTGTTGGGTCGAAAATATGCCAAGGCCAGCTGAAGGTACTAAAGTCCTTAAGTTAAAGGGACAATTCTGGAACTTTGTGGAAAATCCTAGAAGAGAAGGATATAATTTGGTCAAGAGCAAGGAATTTCGAAGTCTCAGTCGACCAGTAGGAAGCCTTTGATTCTTATGAGTGTTTATCTTGGGCTCGAATGAGTAAGCAACTTGCTGTCGAAGTCGAAGTCATCGAATGAGTAAGCAACTTGTTGTCGAAGTCGAAGTCAATAATTCACGTCGAGGTCAAAGTTGGAGATTACTCTTAGAGAAATTTAGCATTTGGACGTAACTTATGGAAGCGAAGCTTATTTCCGCCAGTTCAATTTCAAAAGGGTGCGAACGGCTTGATTATAGTCTTAAAGATTGGCGCTCAGAGAGGTGGCAAGATCCTGTGGAGCAGTTACCTTTATGTTTAGTTGTAGCCGTCGATTTAGCATAGTCAGTTACCTTGTAAATACTATAAATAAGTCAAATCTCTTGTAACTTGGTGTGTTCATTCGTATGCTCAAACTGCTTGCAAAAACTCTGCCCAATTCCGCACTTAAGGAAGAAAGAGTCCGCAAAGCTTTGATGTACGTTGAATCACCAACTTCTTTCAATTTTATGCAATCAAGTTTTAGTTCAATACTTATTTAAATCAGTCTGGTTACTTTCTTCTCATCGTCGAGAAGTATTTCTACGTTCTTTTGTTAGGTTTTGCATAAGTCCTGAGCTTTAAGCCTTGAGTCCCGAATCACTGCTTGGCTTGCCCAGTTTGGCTGTCGAAACCCCTTTCGATCGAGGCTTCAGTCGTTTAGGTCACGGATTACTTATCTCGACCAAGCCTTAGTTTGTGTGGAAAACCATCATAGTAGTTTCCTCTAGCCTGTCGAACACCGGTTCTTGCATAGGCTTCTTCGAACGAGATACTGTGATCACCAAAACTTAGCATACGTCTTGAGATCAATCTGGTCGATCTCGCTAGTTACCCCTAGTTTAGGACACGGGGAGGATCAGCGGTTGTTTACCATTTTCCACAAGAACAATTGGCACACCGTGGGACCATAGTGCTAAGTAACAACGTATGAGACTTAGGAGTGGGAGTTTTACCAAAAAATACAACAGACCTCCTAGGGGAGACACAAGTGGGATGTCTAATCCCCCAGTCGTAACAGGACTGACGAAATCCCTGCGGGATCTTTACCTTCAAACCCCGTATTGGAAGAAATCGTCCAAAGTCAACCACAAACAACAAATCCTGATACCACGATCCCTCGATACCGCACGTCGGGACATCCCTATGGGATGCCAGAGGACGATTCTGATGATGGATTTCCAATCATAACTAACACGTCCGTCACTGTATTGAGGCAGCAGATGGATGATAGCAACCATGAAATGGTTAATATGTTAACCAATCAAATGGGCAATGTTTTCAATCCCATAGTGCAAGAGGCGGCAGAAACCAATAGATTATCCGCGGAAACTAACCGCCAAGTGATTGCACAACTGACGCGTTTGTGTAATTTCCTAGGGGCCCCCCAAGATACGGTTCGACCCGCACAGATGGTGCCACACGCGCCACAGGCAAGGCAATTTGCCCAAGCCCCGATAAACGTGGGGGCAGGTGAAAATGTTCATCAGGGGGAAGGCGAAAGACCACGCAGAAATGTGGCCGTAGTGCAACCTAGAGTAGTGATTCAGCGGCCTCATGAGGCTGATTAGGTCCTTGAGGATATTCGACGAGAAGAAATTGCTGTCGAGGGTAACCTCACTACGCTCGTCGAAAGAATCATGGCTAGGAATGGCTTAAACACTCTGCAGAGGCCAACATATTCATCACCTTTGGCTGACTATATACTGCAGACTGAAAACCCTAGAGGATGGAAGATACCAAAATATACTAAGTTTGGGGGAGAAACAGGAGAATCGACCGTCGAACATATAGCTAGATACTTAACCGAGTCGGGGGATATGGCTAACAATGAGGGTCTTAGAATCAAACATTTTCCCTCATCCTTAACCAAAGCCGCGTTCACCTGGTTTACAACTCTGCCTCCAAATTCGATCGATAGTTGGTCGACACTGGAGAAAATGTTCCATGAACAATTTTATGAGGGACATTCGAAAATTAGTTTGGTCGAACTATCCAGCATCAAGCGAAAGTTCGCTGAGACCATCGACGACTATCTCAATAGGTTTAGGTCCCTAAAAGCTAGGTGTTTCACCCAAGTGTCTGAGCATGAGTTAGTACAGATGGATGCTGGAGGGTTAGACTCTTCCATCAGGAAGAATGTCGACCCCACATTTGTGAAAAGTATGTCACAGTTAGCAGATAGGGTTCGACATCTAGAGCGTTTGAGAGTTGAGAAAGTTAGACACACTAAGGCCAAGGTCAAGAAAGAGAGGGTGGCTTATGTCGACTATGACGACACAGAGCCCATATATGAGGCAGATTATATCTCGCCGACAGAAGCAGAGATAGATTTGGCCGAAATGAAGCCAGGACCTGCTTATGAATGCAAGTCACTTTTCCTTTCAAAGGGAAAAAGTCTGTCCGTCGAGAGTAGCTCAAAATTTCCTGCCAAAACTTACACTTTTGATGTTAGTAAATGTGAGGAGATATTTGATGCGTTAGTGAAAGATGGTCAGATTCTAATTCCCGTGGGTGCTAAAATGCCACCTCTAGAGCAAAGACAAAAAAGAGGTTTTTGTAAATATCATAACTTTCTTGGTCACACTACTTCTCAATGTGTTCTTTTCAGGGATTTGGTCCAAAAATCGCTGCAGGAAGGCCGTCTGAAGTTCACCTCCAGGAGGATGAAGATTGACTCCGACCCATTGAGGCAAGAAGAGGCCTTGTTTGCTGAGGTTGCTGAAATCAACGTGGTAGACGTTGAGAATTTCTCCGGAGATGATATGGTCGAGGAAAGTGAAGGGGAAAGTCCGTTAGTCAAGATGGCTGATGTTTACCCAAAACCTGAAGAGGAGCTGCTGGATTTCCTCAAATGCTGTAAGAGCCAAGGCTCGATTGTGGGTTTATGTCCAAGATGCAGCGCACTCACCGACAGAGAGGCTGTCGAGAACTTCAGGTTGCTACAGATTGCAAGGGGAAGACAACAGTGGAATAGAAGGGATCCTAGAAATGCCCCACAATCCAAACCTAAGACTTACGTTCCCCCCGCTGACGCTCCAAAGGATACTTGGATCAAGCCTCAATTAGGTGCTGAAAATTCCAATGCTGCTGCACTAAGAGAGGCTAAAGGCAAGTCGGTGATGAGTTACCGGCGTGAAGTTACTTCTGAGAGGAAAAGTCATGTCTCTGAGAATTACATGGGGAGGAACCCTATGAGTCGAACTCAATGGAGGCGTTTCCAGAGGAAGAAGCAGGCTGAAAGGTTAGCTGCTGCTGCTGCTGAAGATGTCAAAAGAAAGAATGGCAACCAGAGGATGTACAAAGTTAAGGGGGATCCGGTTGTGAAGCAACAAATTAAAACATATGTTGGCAAACCGGTTGCCAAAGATTCTGACGAGGTTACTAGCGACTTCGCCTCTGAGTCGGAAGCAAGTTTCGACGTCTTGGTCAATGTTGTAACTATGTTGCCCGCAGAATACGATATGCCCACTAATGTAGATTCTGACGAGGTCGAAGCTGTCGAATTGGCTTCTCATAAGCCAACATGTTACTTCGTGATGGATAATGGTTCTGTCGAGAACCAGGATGCTTTTTTCGAAAAGCCTGACATGGCCATGAAGAGCCATTTGAAGCCTTTGTTGATCAGGGCAAAAGTCCAAAATGTCACTGTGAATAAGGTGCTGGTGGATTGTGGTGCTACGGTTAACATCATGCCTCACCATACTCTGAGGAAAATCGGTATGTTTGACACCGACATCAGAACTCATAACGTGGTCTTATCAGACTACGAAGGAAACACAAAGAATACCTTGGGGGTGGTCCAGGTCAACATCACTGTTGGTTCAGTATCAAGGCAAACCATCTTCATGGTCATCAAAGGGAAGCCTAGTTACAACCTGCTAGTTGGTCGAGAGTGGCTTCATGGTGTCGGGGATGTGCCATCATCTATGCATCAGCGCCTGATAATTTGGAGAGAAGACGACATTGCGGAAAATATCAATGCTGATCAAGGATATTTCTTGGCTGATGTCAACAATGTCGGTCCAACTGATTTCGACCGCAAGCTGGCTAATATCGCCCCATGCCTTCCAGCTGAAGAAGGATGCCAGAAGTTGTCTGAGTCTTTTGTATCTTTGAGGCTGCATGAAACTCATGGCTTTATTTGGGACGTGGAGCCTTTAGAGGATATATATGCAGACCCTGCGCCCACTGGCTGGGGGCAATATGCAGACCCTGCGCCTACTGGCTGGGGGCAACCAACTTCTGACGATGTCTGAGTTAGAAGCTTTGCAAAGGATTTCGGCATACGTTGCCGAAAACAAGATCAATTCGGCCCTGGAGGCTGAGGCAAACCTGGCTGTTGTAGCCAGCAAAGGTTGGTCGTCGAACGAGGATAATATGGCTGCTGAGCCAAAGCCACCGAATATACAAATGTTGAAAGAAGACGTCGACGAGCATCGTCTAGATTGCATATACGACGAAGAAACTTTAGGGTTCGAAAGAGATCCTATGGCGCCAGAGAAAATGCAGCCACAAGATCCTTTAGAAGAGGTCGACCTTGGTGAACAGGGAGATAAAAGGCCCACATATATAAGCGCCAACATCGACCCAGAACTAAAAATGAAGGTAATCTCTTTGCTTAAAGAATTTAAATATTGTTTTGCATGGGATTATAATGAAATGCCTGGTTTAAGCAGAAATTTGGTGGAACACAAACTACCAATGAAAGAGGGGGCAAAGCCGGTAAAGCAGACGCCTCGACGCTTCGCTCCTGCTGTGGTGTCGAAAATAAAAGAGGAGATCGAAAAGACTTCTCAAAAGCAAGTTCATTCGAACTGCAACGTATGTCGAGTGGTTGGCAAACATTGTGCCAGTCCTTAAAAAGAATGGCAAACTTAGAGTCTGTATTGATTTTAGGAATTTAAATACTGCTACTCCAAAAGATGAATATGCCATGCCTGTTGCTGAAATGCTTGTCGATTCAGCTGCAGGCTTTCAATATCTAAGTATGCTTGATGGTTATGCTGGTTATAACCAAATCTTTATTGCAGAAGAAGATGTGCCGAAAACGGCTTTCCGTTGCCTTGGAGCGTTAGGCACCTATGAATGGGTGGTAATGCCATTCGGCCTGAAGAATGCCGGAGCCACGTATCAAAGGGTAATGAATTCGATGTTTCATGATTTTATTGAAAATTTCATGCAAGTTTATATCGACGACATCGTGGTTAAGTCGAACTCTGAGTCGACACATCTTTATCATCTGCGAAGATCGTTCGAAAGAATGAGACAATATGGATTAAAGATGAATCCATTAAAGTGTGCTTTTTGTGTGCAGGCAGGAGATTTCCTTGGCTTTGTGGTGCATAAAAAGGGCATTGAAGTCAATCATACAAAGACCAAAGCCATCATGGACGTCGCGCCTCCGTCAAATAAAAAAGAACTTCAGTCATTGTTGGGGAAAATAAACTTCCTGAGGCGTTTCATCTCCAATTTAAGTGGAAAGACTAAGGTGTTCTCACCACTGCTTCGACGGAAGAATGAAGAGTTCATCTGGCATAAAGAGCATCAAGAGGCTTTCGACAGAATCAAGGCGTATTTAATGGAGCCTCCTGTGTTGGTACCTCCAGTATGGAATAAGCCTATGAGGTTGTATATAGCAGCCTCAGATTCGACAATAGGTAGCATGTTAGTACAAGAAAATGTAAATGGTGTCGAAAGACCAATTTATTACCTTAGTCGAATGTTAAACGATGCTGAAACTAGGTATAATGATATAGAAAAACTATGCCTTTGTTTGTATTTTTCTTGTATCAAATTGAAGCAATATATAAAGCCAGTTGACGTGTACGTTTCTTCCCATTTCGATATAATTAGGCATATGTTGTCCAAACCAATTTTGCATAGTCGAATTGGTAAATGGGCCCTAGCACTTACTGAGTATTCCCTAACTTATGTGCCCTTAAAGGCCATGAAAGGACAAATTGTGGCAGATTTCTTGGTCGACCACTCAGCCATGGCCATGCCACAGAATTATGTTGGTTTTGTTCCATGGAAACTATACTTCGACGGTTCCAGCCATAAAAATGGAGCTGGTATAGGGGTAGTCATAATTTCACCAAGTGGAATTCCAGCAGAGTTCAAGTACGCCATCGACGGCATGTGCACTAACAATGAGGCAGAGTATGAAGCTTTGATCACTGGACTTGAACTGCTGCTAGATTTGGGGGCAAGGAATGTTGAAATTATGGGTGACTCAGAGCTAGTAGTAAAGCAAGTGTCGAAGGAATACAAATGCGTCAAAGCAAACTTGATCATGTACTTCGTACTAGCAATGAGATTGTTCAAACAATTTGAGCAAGCAAGTATCAGCCACATACCGCGCCAGGAAAATCAGGAAGCAAATGATTTGGCGCAAGAAGCCTCTGGGTACAAGAAGTCTGAAGATGAGGAAAGCATCCCGACAAGAGAAAAGGTTCGACGTACTGCTTTATACCCTTCAGATTTGTCTATTATTAAGTTAGGAGCATTTGATACCGAAAATTTTGAAATTTTTACAATTAATCATGGGCAAAATAGTGATTGGCGAAAACCTTTAGTTGAATATTTGCGAAACCCAGTAGGACCAACAGATAAAAAAACTAAGTATAGGGCCCTTAGTTATGTTTTGATTGAAGAAGAGTTATTTAAGAAAATCACGAGGGGTGTTAAAATGTCCGGGCGAGAACGAGGCATATGTTGCTGTGTCGAGTGTGCACAACGGCGCATGTGGCGCCCATCAGGCCGGACACAAAATGAAATGGCTGCTAATACGTTCTGGTGTATATTGGCCCTCGATGATGAAAGACTGCATTGAGTTTGCTAAAGGATGCCAAGAATGTCAGGTGCATGGGGGCATTCAACATGTTCCTGCCAGCGAATTACATGCCATTGTGAAACCATGGCCATTTAGGGGATGGGCATTAGATGTGATTGGGGAAATTAAACCAGCCTCACAAAACAACAAAGATACATCTTGGTGGAATCGACTATTTCACAAAATGGGTCAAGCGATGGCATTGAGGAATGTCCACTGTAGTCGTGAATTGATTTCATCCAGAACCATATCATTTACAGATTTGGGGTGCCTGAGACAATCACCACTGACCAAGGGACGGTATTTGTGGGGAAAAAGATGCAAACTTTTGCACAAGAAGTTGGGATTAAACTACTAACATCTACTCCTTACTATGCACAAGCAAATGGCCAAGCGGAAGCGGCCAACAAGGTAATAATTAGCCTGATTAAGAAACAGGTGGGCAAGAAACCTAGAAACTGGCATCAAACGCTAGATCAAACATTGTGGGCTTGTCGAACGTCACCAAAAGAGGCTACGGGAACCACACCGTTCCGGTTAACATATGGTCACGACGCGGTACTTCCAGTCGAGATACATGTCCATGCGGTGAGAATTCAAAGACAAAACGAGATACCTACAGATGACTATTGGGCTATGATGGCCGATGAGCTAGTCGATTTGGATGAAGAGAGGATGTTAGCTTTCGATTCCATGACAAGGCAAAAGATAAAATTGCAAAGGCCTATAATAAGAAGGTAAAAGACAAGCATTTCGCCGTAAATGATCTCGTGTGGAAAGTAATCCTACCTATGGATAGGAACGATAGGATTTTAGGGAAGTGGTCACCGAATTGGGAAGGACCATTCAAGATAATCCAAGTATTCTCAAACAATGCATATGAGCTTGAAGAGTTGGCCTTGGATCGATGCATCCTAAGAATAAATGGTAAGTACCTAAAAAGGTATAAGCCAATCCTGCAAGAAATAACTATTTCGACAACTTAGGGGATAAAGTCGAAAGATAGCTGGAGAAATGAATATCGATACCAGCAAACAAGCATAAACAATAACTAAAGTGGCCATGGGCCATTGTTCAGAATTACAATAAAGATTGGTGCCAAAGAAAGAAGTCAAAATTGTTACATCAAAATTTTTCAAATTTCTTCTGGAAAGTAGACAGGTCACCACGCAGGCGGACACCGTAATTGACCAACTCCTTAGTATGCTCGCTCAGTGTCAGAATGGTTTTATCTCTTTGTTCCGTCTGAGTGCGCAGGGAAGCGGCATTTTTGGCTTTTGTCCTCAATGTTTCCTGAATGCCAGCAATGGATTCCTCCAGGTCCTTGTCGGCCGCATTGATGTCCTCCAGCTCTTTGGACAAAGCGGCTAGTTGACTGCGTATTTCATCAGCTCTTTTCCTTTTGGGAACTAGCGCGAGCCGTTTGTCCTTCAGAGTAGCCGCCAGAATTTTCATTGCTTTGCTGTCCTCCTTGGCAATAGTAACGGCATCTTGAACAGCAGCTCGTTGTTGAAAGAGTTCTTCTTCATTAGCAGCAACCTGTTTGACATTTTCAGCTAAAGGAAGAAGAATCTGGTCAAATGTAGATAACATGAGCTTGCACGAATCAGTGATGTCGAGGCTCCTTAGTTTGGCCATGGTCTCCTGAAGTTCTTGCAAAAGATTTGGGTCTTTCACAAGCGATTCAGGGAGCTCAGGGAGGAAGGCATAAGCTTTGATCTTGTCAGTCAAATGCTTGATGTCTGCAGCCTCTGGAGGTAACTTGCCAGCATGAACAAGAGCCTGGGTTTGGTCTGAATCAGAAGAGAAAATGTATCTGTCAACAAAACCATCCAGTTCTTCGATCTCCCTGTCGATATCAATGTCAGGAGAAGAAACGATGAGTGTCGAAGGCTGGGGATCTTGAAGGGATGTTGTAACTCTGGGGTCAGCTTGAAGTTTGTCCTGTGAGCCTTGAGCACCAACAAGGAGTTTGGCCAGCATGCTATCATCCTCGCCAACAGCTCCGGAGGTTGAACCCCGTTTATCTCCTGCATTATCCACATTAACACTCTTAGCTCGTTCTTTGGGAGTACCGACAGAAAACATGCCATTCTGGTTGGCAGCCGTAGCTTGTGCTAAGTTCGACAGGCTAGAATCGGTCCCAGCGGTCGAATTTGTGGCAGGACTAGTGACAAAATCATCACTAAGAGTAGCCACCTCATTTAAGTCAACAAACTCACCAGCGACCACATTGGTTTCGAGTGGCTGATGATGGGGAGAAGATTCCTCAGGCCCTGGGCTGTATTCGGAAGGACCTGTGGTGCTAGGCTGGTGTTCCGAAGCCACACCTGGCTGCTCAAGAGTTTCATCCTGAAAGGCAAAGAAAATGAGTATGTTGCCATAAAAGAATGAGCATGAATACATGGATGACGAGTTAGGCGCATACTTGTACTTTGGGTCCACTTTCGACCAAGGGACTAACGGTTTCGACTGCAGGGTTCTTCTCCAAAGTGTCGACGAAAGCTGTGGGTATCAGGACGAGGTCAGATTGATCTCCCATCTCAATCTCTTTGGAATGTGTCGAGATAATCTTACCTCTTCTCTTTAGGATCAGAGGTGGCACGTCATCAGTTTCTTTAGAAACTTCAGCCCCTTGGTCTTGCTGAATCTTAGAAGAAGAGGATTTGTGTTTCTTCTTTTTCTTTTTCTCCTTCTCGAGGCCATCTTTCGAGCTTTCCGTTTTCTTCATTTTCTTGTTCTCAGGACCATCGCCTGCGTCTTCCTTTTTTCGTTTTGATTGTTTGGATTTGGTGGAACGATGAGGGGAAGAAACATCAGAAGATGCCTGCGAGGTTAGAAAGGAATTAGGACAAGGCAGAAATTAAAGGGAGGGATTTTAGTAAGGCGTAGGATAATACCTTCTTCCCCTCATTTTGTTGTGATGCGTCCCTCTTGGACAATTTGGATTTGGTGGAGGGAGCAGTCAAGACCGCAGAGTGTGTCTGACTCTGAAAAAGAAAAGAGCCATAGTGAGGATGTGTGACAAACAAGGAGGTAAGAACTGAGTAAGAAACAAGATGCTCACAGAAGAACCAATTTTCTTAATAGAGTGCGAAATGGGTTTTGAGTCTGAGTCTGAGTCCTCAAGGACATTCTGCAAAAGGGCAACGATATTAATATCAGTAGACAGATAAACCAGATCAGGACAATAGGTTCTGATTACAAACCTTTGTGATTGAAGGACCCGTTATGGTATCCTTAACAGCAGGGGCGTCAACATCTGGAGCAGGTTCAGTAGGGGGAGCTAAAACAAAAAGGAAAAGGTTAGTAGGCCCAGAACTTTCGACACAAAGAAAACGGCTTCAGAAGCCAATACCATGAGGCATGCCCTGAATTTGCTTGCTATTTGTTCGCCGACATCTAATGGACTTACCCTGCAATATGGCGGAAGCAGAAGTCAGTTGAGCTAGTTTACTCGTGGAATCACCAACAAATGAGTGGAAGTACGTCTGCCACCAAGTATCAAATTCCTTGGTACAGAGATATTGAGGTTTGAATTCATAGAGGTGAGTTGTGGGGGCTTTGTTGCAAACATTATCGTAATCTGTCTTGATGACATCCCAAGGACTATTGGCAAACACTCCGTTGAGGAGACCAGGGGACTCGAAAATGGATTTCGGGAGAGTTTGGCAGAGCCCAAATTGGCGAGCCACCAGGTTGGGTTGGTATGCCACAAGGCTTGGTTTGTCACCATTAAGAGCATAAGATAAGAACAAGGGGGTCAACACTTGAGTCCAGAAGTTGATGGCACGCTGAGGATATCTGGCGTCTCTGGGATAAAAATTGCCAGCAATAATAGGAGAGACTTTGGACTTGTCTGAAAAAGGGGCTAGAGACAAGTCGAAATCACCCTTTTTCAACATGGCATTAAACATAACTTCAAGTAATTGAGGCCTCACTTTATTCTCAATCGGGATGCTCGACAGCAGCCGTTCCCATACACTATAATCTCAACCTGAGGTACCAGCCGGTCGATCAAGTGCGCATGCGACCTTCCTGTTTTTGAAAGGTTTCACTTCAGCTGGGAACGTGGCCACTAACCATAATTGGAGAAGCCATAGGGGGCCATGGAATAATACATTCTTCTTGGGGTCAATAACATGAGCTTTTATTTGGCCCACGATATCTGTCAATGAAGAGTAGAGTGAGGCCAGAATGAGGTCAGATATGGAGACCAGGGCACCATTGTGTAGGTGGCTAGCCAGAGTGGCATGTGCCTTAGTGACCTGCACAGACCTATTGCAAAAAATATGGCGTGCTAGCCAATACGCCAAGAAGGCAACGTGTTCCTCGTCTGAAATCTCATCAGTGTTCTTGTGATGATGCTCTGCAAAGGCAGTGTAAGATGGAAGTCCACTCGTGCCAACATTGAAGCGCACAGGAACATAGGTGACGTCTCGATGGTTGTAAAGTTCACCACCTAACTTCACATCAGCAATGGCCGCCAGGTCGAGGAGAGTTGGAGTTATCATACCACGACCAATGTGGAATGTATTGGTAGTACCCTCCCAGAAGAAGATAGCAGCCACCAACATGCTGTGGGAGTAAGGAATGCCAGTTCGACTCATTTGTAACAATGGGTAAATCCCAAGCTCTTTCCATTGTTTATTCTTTGTGGGTTCTAAACGGTCCATCCAAGCACAGAATTTGGGACAATTGATAGGGGAGGCGGCCCTAAACCTAAAATCTTTACGAAGGAAGGATAAAGAAATGGGGTCCATAAAAGAAACCAAAGGACGGGATTGGTGACTAGTGGGGAAATGAACATGCATGTTATGCACGTTTGCAGGAGCAGGTGCCCTAGAAGGTAGAGGACCCAGAAACGCAGCAGGATTGCCAAGTTGACCAAGGTTGAAAGGGATTATTACCTGGGACTGCCAAACCTTCGCTTTTTCAACGGAAAATGGTGGTTCCGGAATGTAGGGTTTGCCGTCCACATGGCGGAGCTGATACACTGGAGCTGGGGCAGAGGTGAACTGGGTTGCGCTTGTCTTCGTCATCTGGGTCGCTGATGTGTGGTGTGATGAGAAGAATGAAGAGGATGAATAGTAGCAAATGAGGGATGATTCGTATGAAGGAAACTGAAACTGAGAGCGAAAGAAAAGTGAAGAAATCCTGGAAAAAGGCTATTTATAGCCTCTCACGCCCTGGAGGAAAGGAACGGAAGAGTTAGTGGGGCATGGTGTCGAATCGTGGCCGATGGATGTAACACGTGGAGGCAGATGGAAGCAAGAACGTGTGGGCCATGGAACGAGTTGGAACAGTGTGGTCACGTCTCATTTAATGTTCACGATTTTGAAACGCCAACGTGCTACTGGGTCATGATTACGTGACGTCAGCGATGGGATGGTACAGTGTACCACGTTTTGGAAATAAAGAGGAAGCGGTTATAGAGTTGGTATTTCGACCAATGTTTCATAGATGCCATTATCTCACAAGGACAACAGGCATTCAAAGTATTTTGCATAAGTTTGGAACATCGATCGTGTGTTCGAAAATTGCATCTTTGGGGGGCATTTTGTTGGGTCGAAAATATGCCAAGGCCAGCTGAAGGTACTAAAGTCCTTAAGTTAAAGGGACAATTCTGGAACTTTGTGGAAAATCCTAGAAGAGAAGGATATAATTTGGTCAAGAGCAAGGAATTTCGAAGTCTCAGTCGACCAGTAGGAAGCCATTGATTCTTATGAGTGTTTATCTTGGGCTCGAATGAGTAAGCAACTTGCTGTTGAAGTCGAAGTCATCGACTGAGTAAGCAACTTGCTGTCGAAGTCGAAGTCAATAATTCACGTCGAGGTCAAAGTTGGAGATTACTCTTAGAGAAATTTAGCATTTGGACGTAACTTATGGAAGCGGGAACAGTTATTTCCCAGAAGCGCGCCAGGTTCGAATTTCAAAAGGGGGTGCAGAACGTGGGCAGTTGATTATAGTCTTAAAGATTGGCGCTCAGAGAGGTGGCAAGATCCTGTGGAGCAGTTACCTTTATGTTTAGTTGTAGCCGTCGATTTAGCATAGTCAGTTACCTTGTAAATACTATAAATAAGTCAAATCTCTTGTAATTTGGTGTGTTCATTCGTATGCTTAAACTGCTTGCAAAAACTCTGCCCAATTCCGCACTTAAGGAAGAAAGAGTCCGCAAAGCTTTGATGTACGTTGAATCACCAACTTCTTTCAATTTTATGCAATCAAGTTTTAGTTCAATACTTATTTAAATCAGTCTGGTTACTTTCTTCTCATCGTCGAGAAGTATTTCTATGTTCTTTTGTTAGGTTTTGCATAAGTCCTGAGCTTTAAGCCTTGAGTCCCGAATCACTGCTTGGCTTGTGAGGCAACTCGATTTTTCAAAAAAATCATTTAAAATGAATTTTCAAAAAAAACAATGAAATCGCCACCTAATTTTATTTGTTCTAGAAAGAACGGGAAAATATAGATAAAACCCACAAAAAATCGGATAAGGCGGTCTACAAGACCAAAAAGCAAGGATTCGGGAGTCGGTTACGCAAGAGGAAGGTATTAGCACCTCTTACGTCCATCGTACTCGATGGGACCCATTTAGTTCGAAATATGTTTGTGTGTGTAATCGCTAATTTCTAAGTCATGAATAAATAAAAAGAAAATGGATTTGTTTGTTATTATTTTGAGTTTGACACGGTTTCGAAACCGCGTGCCTACGTATTCCCTCGTGCAATGGGAAAGTCAAAACTCCGTAGTTCTGGTTGAAAATGTCTTGGATTGTTTGTATTGATTTTAGAAGAAAAATGTTTTTGGTGACCGCGTATGAGCGGAAAAGGAATTTGAATGGGTTGAATTGATTTTAATTGTGGATGACAAGTATCAAAACGTTGGGATGTCCTCTAACGATTCGATACTCGAGATTGGTGATTGAGGTCAACCAATCATCTCTCATCCAAAATCTTTATTATGAAAAGAGTGAGGTGAAACAAAGTTCACTTTTATTAAGTGTTATGGAATAAAGTATTTAAGTCATTGGGTTACCCTCTAATGGCCCAAATACTTTACATTTTAATTAAATCGTCGGGCGAACCTCTAACAATTTAATTAAATACCATATCACTATGTTTTTTTGTTTTTGTGGAAAAATTTGATTTAGAAAACAAATTCAATTAATTAATTTAATTTGAAAGTGTTTTAGATGTTCAAGTGTATGGAATAAAGTATTCAAGTCATTGGGTTACCCTCTAATGGCCCAAATACTTTACATTTTAATTAAATCGTCGGACGAACCTCTAACAATTTAATTAAGTACCATAACACTATTTTTGAAAATTGCGGCGTCGGACGTAGAGAAATGAAATTTCGGGTTATGATTAACCAAGTATATGGACTTGATTAACCTCGTGAGGATAGGTGCTCCTATCCCCAACCATGAGACCCTGGTGCATGGTGATTGGTATATGGACCAATTGTTTTGGGTTATGATTAATCAAGGCAACGAGGGCCCTAATTAACCTCGTGAGGATGGCCATGCCCATGAGACCCTTAGAGAATTTGGTGTGGGTAACCAAAAATAAGAGAGAGAGCGGAGGCGTTGTTGTTTTCAGATTAATGTGAGAGTGGAGTGTACAATCGTGAATTAAACATGCAAGCGGACAATGCAATAGCGGATAAATAAAGGAAATAAATTAACACACAATACAGCATCGGAATTTAAATAATTATTAGTATAGATATTCTTTTACTTGATGAAAAATCAATTAACAATTTAATTGGTAATTCAACAAATAAAAAACTACCATATGCCAAAATATTATTTAATACATCATTATATATAAAAACTTGCATAATAATTGAATTTAAAGAGAAAAAGTTTAGGAATGGGCCTGTTTGAAGCTTTAAACTGGAGGGTGTAGATAGCAATCTGAGCCCAAGCCCAAAAATGCTGCTGGATCTTGTATGAGATGCTCCATGGAAACAGAGTGTGGTCCACCATTCTGGTGCGTCGGATCTGGACCTCAAAAGATCTGGTGGCTAAAGCAGGAGAGTGCAGATTTGATACCATACATGTGTATACACCGGATTTCAAAATTAACCAAACAGGTGGTGACAAGTGTCACCACCTGGACTAACCACCAAGACCAAATATTCTAAAATCCTCTTAAACTCAATTTTTTATATTGTAAATTATGTAAGTCAAAATAATACTATTTCTAATTACGCAAATAATAATACTAATAATAACAAATAAAAAAAAACACAAATTATTTTATTGTTACTATATATTATATTTTTATAAATTAAGATTAAATAAAACATACTAATAAAATTTTTTTTAAGTGAATGATAATACTAATAGAATAATAAATAATAAAGAAAACAAGAATTATTTTACTGTTATTATATTATATATTATACTTTTATAAACTAAAATTAAATAAAACAAACTAATACTAATTTCCTAATGATACTAATAGATAAAAGAAAGGGAAAAAACTTTACTGCTACTATGTTATATATATTATTCTTTTTTATAAACTAAAACTTAAATTAAAAGAAAATGGAATGGTTAAGTTGTGTTTTAACATAAATCTGGAAATTAACCTAATCAATCAAAACAAAAACGCAACATCTTCCTCACTCTCTCGACCTCTCTCGCCGTTTGCATGCTCTAAACGCCGCTCATCTCGCTGTTCTCTCACGATTTTGTTCGCTCTGGTTACCTCTCTCGGCCGCGCTCGAACTCTCACTGTGTTCGCTCAATCTGTCTCGATCTCGCGACCTCGATCTCTCTCTCGATCTAACTCTGTTGTTGTTATCGATTTTCTGATAAAAACGCTTTTGATTTATGTTTTTGTTTGTTACAGATTTGGGAACGGAAAAGGGGGTGAAACCCTAGTTCTATTCGCGATGAAATCGGTGCTGTTATGGGGGTGACACGCGATGGAATCGTAGCAAAACGCAAAGAAAAGAGGGCTTATGGTGATTTATTCAAAGGTTGAAACAGCGGCGGATGGCGGTGTACAACCGCAACCCCGGTGAGATTGAACATTTACCTTAACCCTTGCTTTCGTTGCTTCGTCTTGCTTTTTCTGAAGGATTTTTTTGACTGGAAAATGATGTTAGATTTCTGGGTTTTTGGGTTGGTAGTATGCTGTTAGGTTTCTTTTTGGCTTGACAGTGTTAGTATGTGGTTAGGGTTTTTTGGCTCGTGTTTTGCATTCTGGGTTTGTGTTTTGCTGCCTTGAGTCTGTGATTTTGGCTAGGGTTTATGAACAGTTGCCTCCTTGTTCTTCTGCTTTGAATGTTTTTATATCCTCAGAAATAGGGTTTTGCTGAACCTTGTTGTTCTGATTCTTTTTGAAAATCAAGGCCTCACCCAAATACTTGTTGGGCTTGCAACATCTTGTTATTGGGCTGATAATGTTATATTTTCTGATATCTGCTTTGAAATGCTGGCTGTTAGTATTATCTTCATATTTGTTTTGATATCTTGGTTGGATCTTTTATGGTAAATCTTGCCCGAAAGGTGTATACCCTTGCTGTATAAAGCTACAGACCTTCATGCCAAAGCATTTTAACTTCTTTTCCTCATCTTCCACACCTCCTGTTGTGAACCAAGGGTACACCCTTGAGGATTTGCAATAGCGAGTTTATGGCCGATGATTCGCTATGAGGCCGGTTGGTTACGATCGAAACCCTTGCACAACCTGATTCCGGAAAGAAAATCCTAATGATGAGATAGAAATTGCGTATTCTCTTGTGTTATCATTGCTGTCCGTTATTGCTAACCAATTCTTTGTTTTGTTTCATGAACATGAGAAATGGTGCAAGCTCGGAGGAATGGCAAAGGAATGCTTTGGACAAGAAGGCCGAGTTTGAAGAGGGAGCAAGGATGTAGAAAGGAAAGCAACAAAGACTTCCATTAGAATACAATAGGATAGAAGAAATTTGCTTGTACTTTTAGATTTGTATTCTTGAAGAACTTGTATCAAAAATTTGAACCTTGTAATCAACACGGATATCCGAATTGACAATGTAACTTTGATGATTCATGTAGAAATTGTACAAACCACAGTTAAACGAATGTTGAATTTGGAAGTTTGATTTCACTTGTGAATGGGCATTCTTTGAATGTCCTTTTGAATTCGAACAAAACTTTTGAAACTTGAATGACAAGGAAAGGAAGTTGAATATTGAATGAATTGGTTTTGGATTGAAACTTGCATTTTTCTTGACCAATTGCAACAAGTGACTTGATTCGTGTCTTTGTACAAAACTTTTAGAGCAATCTTGGAAATCTTGGGATTTTATGAACACAAGCTTTGAGAAATATGCAACTAATTGAATCCTTGATTGTGTATAAAAGTTGGAAATTCAATATGCATCAAATATCCCATAATTTTGTCATGAACCAAAAGTTAAATTGGTTAAAACAAAACATGTTGAAATATCGATTAACAAGTGTATCTAATTCCACTTCAATCTACAATTCCAATCCGTAGTCTTGAATCAAACGAGTGGTGACATGGTTGTTGTATTCTTAGAACTTGCATCCTCCGGTATATGAAACTTGAGAATTAAATTCTAAATGCGAAAATGGTTGATGACGCTGAATTAAACAATACCCGAATTCTTTGAATTTCCCGGTCACAAATCCTTCATGTTGATCCGTTCATGTAGAAATTCGGAGCCTTTGCCACTTGAGACAAAAATTGAAACTCTAAGTTTCAAATAAAACTCTTGATTAAAAACCTCAGTCACCTTGACGATCTCATGATTTATTAAGAAATGGGCGATAGATCCCAATTGAAATTAATGGAATTATCACCACATTTCCAAATCGAACCACATTCGGTAGTAGAGAAAGATTCGAAATCAAACGAATTTCATAAGGAAACTTCTAATTTATGAATGCCTTGAATTTCGTGGGCGATGAACGCGACCGGAAAAGATCTCAACATGTGGCAACTTGACATTCGTAAATCTTGTACACAAGTTCTCTGGATGAATATCTTCACATACACCCACTATTGCCAAGAGCGAACAAAGTCGACGAGCAAACCGAATGCACTAGAATTTGAATTGTTGATCAATAATCGGATAATCAAAATCCACCCTTTTACATCTTGAACAATGAACTCGAGACAACAGCAGAACCCAAAACTCGTGATGAATTGATCTCCTGAATCAGGAGGTAATAACATTCAAAAAAACCAGACTTCCGTAGCTCCATCAAGAACAGACCATTCAATTTCAACAATCGAACACCAAGCTCTGAAAACCGATGGTTAGGAACGGATAAGATTTAACATTAAACCTCGTCGTTTTCAAATATCCTAGATTGGTCGAAAACACCACGCCTTTTCTGCTCAACAGAGAAATCTTTGGGAATCAACTCCAATCCGTAACCAAAGACCCAGTGATATGAATGCATGTGAGTGTTATGATAAATGCGAAGCCTAAACCAGATACAACCGAGATAGGAGGGCAAATTTTGGGGTGCAACAGCTTGCCCAGTTTGGCTGTCGAAATCCCTTTCGATCGAGGCTTCAGTCGTTTAGGTCACGGATTACTTATCTCGACCAAGCCTTAGTTTGTGTGGAAAACCATCATAGTAGTTTCCTCCTCGTCGAACACGGTTCTTGCATAGGCTTCTTGAGCGAGATCTGTGATCACCAAAACTTAGCATACGTCTTGAGATCAATCTGGTCGATCTCGCTAGTTACCCCTAGTTTAGGACACGGGGAGGATCAGCGGTTGTTTACCATTTTCCACAGTAAACAGGGGGTTGAATAAGTGTTTCCCATTTAAATTTTTCTTTTAATCAACAACAATCTAAACACACAATGATTTTTATCCTGGTTCGTTTGAAACTCAAACTACTCCAGTACACCCGTCAAGGTGATTTCGCCTCTCTCAACGAGGACTTAATTCACTATAATCAATCTGATTACAATTGCACAACCAAATGTTGTGACTAACAACAATGCACAATTCAACTGCAAGTGACTGACCCTCTAAGACTCTCTAGTTCTAGCCCTCTTGAGAAATCTGACCCAACTGGTTTCTCAAGAAACAATTACACAAATGAACTTCTAACAAGGTTTATAGCGTTGCTTCTAAAAAGCTTTATCACAAATGTGATTTTTACACAAGAGTTTAAGCTCAATACAGAAAAATAAACTTAACAAAAATAGTATTTGATTTTTGGCAGCATAAGTTTACTTTTTAGAATTGTTTATGAATAATTGTTTTTCTTCTTTGAACATTTGCTCTTTATATAGCTTCTGGTAAATTATTCCGTTGTATTCCGTTGCGTGTCTTGGATGATGAGAAACGTAATAAATGTTGCTTGTCTGCATGTGCTTTGTTTTCTCAATAAGCCTCAAAAGCTGATCCACTCAAGTACTTAAGTGGTGTTAACTTTAATTAGTAACGGTACTGTAGCAGACTTTGTCTTAGAAGCTGACGTATTGATAAATCATGATCTTCCGCAAGTCTTGTTCAAAATATCTTCTAATAGAGGTTTCCTTGGTGCTTCTATCAGAGGTTGCATTAGCATGCTTCCTTCAGATGTTGCTTTCAGTGTGCGTGTTAAGAAGTCTCATTCATCATTTAGAACTTCTATTACTTGTTTACTCAGCATAATTTGATATTTCTTTATTCTAGAATGCTTGAGTCAGAACATCATCTGAAATGAAAACAACATGCATCATAGTATCATATTTATTATACAAAATTTATTTCACTTGTTATCATCAAAACTCTAAGATATGATTAGAACCAAACCATGTTCTAACAATCTTCCCCTTTTTGATGATGACAAAAATATTAGATTTTGATTTTAAAAAATTGTATATATGAAGAACATATCTCCCCCTGAGATACATAATCTCCCCCTGAGATAAATAATTAAGGAAAACTAAATATATATTAGAACTTCCCTGAGATTATTCTTTCAGAGCTTTCAGAGATCCTTCTTTCAGAGTTTTCTTTTTCATTTTAGAGCTTGAATCATTTCATAGTTTGAGGCTTTAGAATTTGGGTTTGTCTTTGCAACGTCTTCTTTCAGAGCTTATGTAATCCGCTATACTTCAGAAGCAAATACACTTGTATATTTGTTGTTAGAAATGTTTGACACTTTTGTCCCAATAACATGTTATAATTAATCTTATCAAAATCTCAATTTTCTCCCCCTTTTTGTCATAATAAAAAAGTCATTGTTTTAAAAAAAACAACAGTGTAATGTGAAGCAAAGTACTGATAACATTAATTTTAAAGATACGAGTACATAAGGTGTGTCAAAACAAAACATTTAAAACAATGATGCACAGAAGGTTGAAAATGGAAGGACTAAGTGGGACGAGAAACTAGGGAAAGCAGAAGGTTCTTGATTTCATTTGAGGATTCCTCTTGCCTTTGCATCCAAGTCTTGATTTCTTTATTTGTCTCATCCTGTTTGTCCAGACGCTCACGAACAACTTCATTTTCCTTCTTTAACTCCTTCAGAGTTTCTAGCACCATAGAAACAGCCTTTGAAGTAGACACAGCAGCTACAGGACAGAAAGCACTTGAGAACAGAGTTTCAAGATCAATCATGAGTTCGCACACCACTTCTAACTGCTCAACAAGAATCAACTTTGTATGGTCATCGTATAGTCATTGAAGGCAACATGTAAGGATACATTAGCAAATTCATAGGGACGATCATCACTTATTCGTAGGCAACAACCGAGGGACGAGATCATATATTTGTAGGCAACATCTAGGGTCATCGAGGGACTATAATATTTATATCGAAGGGACTATGACGATTTTATTCGTAAGCGTCTTTGCCAATGGTACCCCTACGTTCGAGGGACATGACCATTGTATTCGAAAGGCAACAAGAGAGGATACCCTAAGGGGTGCAAGTGTGAAAAATGTGTTAACTTTAGATATTTTATCTTTGAGTTAGGGTGATCTAAGTTTGATTTTATGTCTTGCTATGAAATCCTATTAGTCATACATCTAAACAGTGTATATTCAGTTTATAAGAGGGTGCAAAAAGTAAATGCAGAAAGATAAAGTATTACGCTATTACATGGCTTTGGGGAAGTTACATAATAGGTGGTGCGGAAAATAAACCCTAGTTTAAGTTATTACATCCTGTGAGCAGATACATAATATTGGAAAAAATGCGAGAAATTAAACCTAACAATTACAACTTTTGGGCAGTTACAATAATTGGAAAAATATCGCGAGAAGGATTAAATCGCAATAAGAGGAAATAATGTTAGTAAAAGATTTTTGTGTTAGTAAGAAAAAGGTTTTAAAAATTAGCAAAAAAAGTTTAAGGTTAGTGTAAACCCTAATTACTAGAAAGAAATTTTTTTTTTTGTATAGATTTTATTTGAGAAAAATAATTAAAGTTTAATCTAAAGGTTAATTAAACAATTAATTAAAAATAAAGGGAAAAAACAAAAGTTTTTATGTCAAAAATTAGATAAGTATTTTGTTAACCTAAATCTAAAAAGAAATTTTTTTTTGTGATTTTTTATTTTATTCAAAAAGTATTTTGAAAGAAATTAAAATAAAAGAAAAAAAATAAAAAATAGGTTAGTAAAAATGAAAAGAAAATAGGTTAAAAAAATAAGTGCAGCCCCTGCGTTTTGAACCCAAGACATAAGGGTTACCAGCGCGCCTCCCTTGCCAACTGAGCCATGGTGCTTTCGTGTTATTGAAACGGAGACAAGACAATATATACGAAAAAACAAAATTTGAAAATTATTTTAAAAAAGAAACGCGCGCGATCCACTGTTCATCGTCCCCAATTCAAGTTTTCTAGGAATTTTACCCACGGCTTTTCGATCGATAAGCCTATACCGACAGTTCTTTGCGTCGCTATTGCCCCTGCAAAAATCAAAAATCAGACATACAAGATATAAATTTAATCCAGGGACATGGATCGATTGGAAATCATCCCATGAATTCACCGGTGCCCTTAGATTCGACCAATTTTTCCTCTAACCTAGTGTTCCCAAATCATGAACTCGGAACCCTAGCCATGGTGAACCTTCATATCTGGAACTAAACATAAATTAAACTGCCCAGATAGCTTGCAAACATCATTAGGAACACAAATATGCAATCGTATTACATTAAATATGCATGAATCATTGAAATCGAATTTGAAAATAAAAGCTCAAACCGTGATCGTGAATTGTTGATTCTGGATTCTTCGATCGATAGTGATGGTGCAGTTAGCTTCAGAGAGCAACGAGAAATTTATTGGCAACCTTGTGTTCGCGTTAAAAGGTGACGCGCCTGAGGGATGCGAACGTGAGTTCGGATTCTCTGGCACGTAACGATTTAAATCTTTTGATTTGTTTATAAAGATGCCGCGAGCATCAAGCTTTATTATTTTCAACACAAGAAAGATGATTTAATGATTATGAAAAGGGAAAATTGAAATACCCTCAATTGATATTGATATGCGTGACTAAGCAAACTAGGCCAACGCATTGGGGAGATCTGAGTAAGGGGATTGTTATATAAAGGAATAGATGGAGCACCCTAAATATATGTAGTTATCTGACTTTATATATGAATATATTTGATATGTTGTGTGTTTTTAATTGCTATTTCTAAGATTGGGAAAGTTTCTCCTTTGGGATTTTAAGAAACGTAGATTAGGTGGGATTTCTAGGGTTATTATTGTGCTCGCAAAGATCCGTGGATCTTACGCATACATATCCCTAGTGGGAATCGAGCATTTGTAGCTCGGATCTGAGGGTTCTATGGTTTGTTTGGTGCGAGAGATAGAAATTTGCTCGCCAGGATGAGACCTTGTGCCTCACGTATTCTCAAAGGATGTTGAGAAAGTCAGAGCAATCGTAGTTCCCACTTATGCTAGTGGAAGCAACGGGATGTTAGTAAGAGACAGACAAATGTCATCTTAATGAAAAATGTATCTAATCTATTTCATCACATACATTTTGAAAAGGGTTTGATTGATTGAAATCTTTCTTCGTAAGTATTAGGTGTTTTGCTCGAGTATTCAAGCGTTACCACTTACATGTTTAAGAAAGATGTTTGAAAAAATGATTGAATCTGTTAACTGTAAGCATTGGGTGTTTTGCTTGAGTGTACAAGCGTTACCACTTACAATTAAGAGATGTTTTTGTTTGAAAAGAGTTTGAAAAGTTTTTGAAAAGTTTTTGACTGTATGTGATGTGATAGATGAGATACTTCTTCCATAGAGATGATAGATGTCTAAATCTCAAGGAGAAATTGATTGGATTAAAGGGATGCTTTTAAGAAGCCCATGGGTCCTTGTATTGCTAGCCCAGAGGAGGCATTAGGGGTCATCGAGGTCATCGAGGGTCCTTGTATGAAGCTCAAGAGGAAGCTATAGGGTATGGTGTCTTTGGCTTGAAAGGATTTCACCGAGAAACCGTCCTTTTCGAATAAGAGCAATTTCACCGAAATTTTACTCTATGGAATTTGAAAGTGATTTCACGGAAACCATCCTTTGTGTTTTATCTTAGCGGGTGATTCTTTGTATTGGAAGCCCAAGAGGAAAAGAGATTTCTGTCTCTTTCATTGTATGATGCCCAAGAGAAGGCTAAACTCAAAGAAGAGTTCTTTTGAGCGAAGCCCAAGAGGAGGTGACTCAGGTGTGTCTTATATGAAGCCTAAGCGGAGGCTAACTCTGCGGAGAGTTTCTTTGTATGAAGCCCAAGAAAGGCTGAACTCAGGGATGAGTTATCTTGTATGAAGCCCAAGCGGAGGCTAAACTCTGTTGGAGATAAAATGTCTTGTATGAAGCCCAAGCGGAGGCTATCCCATCTTTGAGGATTGATTGTCTTGTACAAAGCCAGCGGAGGCTATCTTGTGGGAACCTATTGATTAGTCTAATTGTTATGTTATAATTAGACGTTATATAACAATGTGTGTGTGATATGTATTCAGGGGAGTTTATGAAGGAAATATAAACAATGCATGATGTTTATTTGCGAGTTTATGAAGGAAATATAAACAAGTGTACGTGAACGAACGTTTAAAACAAGCGCAACTTGATTATTTACAAGTTTGATCGTGTACAAGGAAGTGAGTATGTACGAACGAGCTATTTATGTACGAGAGAAAGATGGATGTACATAGGAGGTTGGGACTTACAGTAAGAGGCCCATTGATTTGAAAGCAGTTTCACAGGAATAATGCTCCTTTCAATACCAATGGTATTCGGTGTATATGTAGATAAAACAAAACGAAGATCGAATTTAAATCAAAGAGTATTTTCAAAAGTATCATGTTATGTACAGATGAAAGTTTATTTTGAACTATCTGTGTTATGTACAGATGAAAGTTTATTTTGAACTATCTGTGTTATGTACAGATGAAAGTTTGTAAAAAGTATTTGACAAAAGTTTGATATGTACAAAGAAATATTATGTACATAAAAGAATGTTATGGGACTTACACCTTGAAGGAGGCCCACTGATTTGAAAGCAGTTTCACAGGGAATAATGCTCCTTTCAATATCAATGGTATCGGTGTATAAACAAACGGATGAAAACAAACGAAAGAAGTTTGTTTATGTTTGAATATTGACAAAGATGTTTTGAATATGTACAAATGAAGCTAAATATGTACATAAAGGATTGGGACTTACATAAGGGAGGCCCATGATCGATCGAGAAATTCGAGAGAAGGCGAAATCAGTTTATCGTTTAAATTGGATCGAACATGGTAAAAAGATGCAAGTTTGATGAAAATGTTTTGAAAAATGATTTTGAAAATGTTTTGAAAATGTTTTGAAATGCAAGGTTGATTTGTGAGAAGTTTTGAAAAAAATCGGAAGTTGAAAACATGAAAAATTCACCTTTGAAAGGAGGTTTAAAAAGTGTTCAGAACGTCGTTTTCGGCTCGATTAAAATTTAATCGGATGAAAGTATTTTTGGATTTTTTTGACATAATCATAAAATATATATATTAAATGACAAGTGTGCAAAAAATCATCTCAAAATGAGAAGTTTTGATTGGTTAAAAAAATTGTTGAAGTTTGAAGAAAAAAACATGAAAATATGAAGTTTTGTGAAAAAGAGAGAAAAAAAATGGTCCTGATGGGTGTTGAACCCATGACCAAAGGGTGACCACGTGGCAGAAAGCACTAAGAGGCAAGCAGGTGACCAACTGAGCCAGCGCGTTTGGATGTTTAGTGGGTAGTGACACGCGTATACATGAGATTGGAAAATTCAAAATTCAAATTGGAAAAGCAGATGAAGAACACGCGTAATGTTCTTCATGGTTTTGATTCTCGATTTCAAATCCGGCTAGAATCTTCGTTTCTCAACCAAATTGAATGATATAAAATGAAACTTGATCGATTTTGCATCACGAACATGATGGTAACTGTTAATTTCATTTATTTTAATCCCAGAACGATTTAGGTTTGAAGAACACGTATGAACCCTAAAACGAATTTTTCAAATTAAATGATTCATGGTTCATGATTGTTTGATTTTATTGAGGGCTTATGTTCGTTATGAGTGCAGAAACAAAACGGCCATGAGTTTTTGTTAAATGGTGCAAGGAATTAAGAGAACCAGTTTCGTGTTCTTACCTGGAGAAGTGAAGATCGAATTCTGGGCAAACGTGTTTCCAGAGCTTGTTTGATGATTGTTTGAGCTTCAACGGCCTATGTGGATGGTGTATGATCACTTGGTTGGCTTTGAATCACCTGGTACTCTCCAGAAGTCCACCTGCATCAAACTCAAAGCGAAACTCAAATCGAAGTTAATGGTGTTACTTCTTGTGATTGATCGCATCATGTCTATGATGTATATGGAAGGTGTTTGGATCATTAGAACTCAAAGTAACCAAGCCTAGCTCGAATTCGATTCCTATGGCGGTTTGTATAAGTTTTGAAAATATGAAAATGAAACCGATTTTAGCTTGATTCAGTTTGATTTTAAGTTATGGACAAGTTTGTTAGTGATATTGAAACATGTTAGACACCAAAGATCATCATGATTTTAACTGAATTTCAAAAATGCAAGTTTGGCAATTTTGCTCTATGTTACTTGATTTTCAAGAAAAGAATGAAAGCATGGATTTTTGCATTGCTTTGGTGTGGATTGAAGCTTGAATTTGTGATCCTTTTATAGGCAATAGGCTCTGATCAAGTTAGGCAAATGTCCATGGCTTTTGGAAAATCAAAGTTACCTTAAGGGGTAAGAAAGACTTTTGCCTTAAAAAGGAAACTTCCCTTTTTTACCATGTGCTCAAATTATCCAATTTTGATTCTATCCAATCTCAATTATATCTAGCTGATATTTATCAGCTCAAATGATCAATTTGGCAAGGTGGCATGCTTCTAGAACAAGAAAATGCAAAATGACTCATAATTTGAAGTTGTGAATTTTGAAAATTAAGTTTCATGGAGCCTTTTGTTTCAATTTCAAAAGTGTATCTAGACTCCATGGATTTTGAAGTTCTTGGACATTTTGGAAAGATTTTTCCATGATCTACAACTTTCATGTTTTGAGTTTTTTCAAATTCCAATTGGAACTAGGTGAAAAATTGGCTTGAAGTTTGGAAAAAATGTAAAATTTCAACACTTAGAAAAATTTCTAAGTTATAGAAATTTTGACTTTTTGTTGACTTTTTCAAATTCTTGATTTTTTTATGATCAAGATGGATCATTTGAAGTATTTTAATGATGGAAAAAGTTTTGTTTTGAAAATTTTGATCAAAAGTCAAAGTTTGACTTTTCTGTGCAGATGAAATTTCATCGATCGTCGAAAGCGTGATGAATTACGAACTTCGTGATGATTTGGATCCGAAATTAGGTCAAGAGGTTATATCTAAGATTTGATGACCAATCTCATCCAAAAGGTCATCCACTGCTCAAAAAGTCAGAGAATTCTCATCCTCGATCAAAACCCTAATTGGTCGATCCTCGATTGTTCTGTGAGAAAATTTTCTATCTGATGCTCAGAGATTGATGATTTGATCAAGATAGATCAAATGAGATGAGAAAATCTCAAACCCTAATTGATTGTCTCTTGAATCAGATGAAAATCTGATGAAACCCTAATTTTAACTCAGAAGACTATACCGATTAATACGATCCGAATCATTAGTTGTGCAATGATGTAAATGCAAGGTGGTATATTAGGTCAAAATTTGGGGTATGACAGATGCCCCTATTTAAGTTTCTTTAACCTGAGGAATGAAGGTGAATATCTTCGTTTTGATAGGTGTAAAGATACTTAAATATCAGAATACGCAAAATTTGGACCTAAGATACCAAAAATGCGGATGATGCAAAATGATTGCAAAAAGTTTTACCCAAATGATATCAAAGAAATGACACAGTGAGGGGAAAATTGTGAAGGCGTCTCATTGGGAAGAATGATTCACAGAATATGTGAATATCTGTTTTTTGCTTTTGGAAACGGAGAGATTACCTTCTGCCAGCCTAGTGACAATGTTTAAGGTAAGTGAAAAGAATATTACCAATTATCAGCAAAGTGATAGTTCCTGGTAATGAATTCAGAAGATATTACCAATTATCAGCAAAGTGATAACTATAACAAGGTAAATCTTTGAAATTTTGTTGAGTATTCAGCTTTGTGAACATCAAACAAATAATGGAAATAGATCTCAAGATGAGTTTTAAAGATATTACCAATTATCAGCAAAGTGATAACTATAACAAGGTAAATCTTTTGAGAACATTGCCGTATATTCAGCTTTGTGAATAACAGACAATGAAGAAAATAGACCTCAAATGAGTTTAAAGATATTACCAATTATCAGCAAAGTGATAACTATAACAAGGTAAATCTTTTGAGAACATTGCTGTATATTCAGCTTTGTGAATAACAGACAATGAAGGAAATAGAACTCCAATGAGTTTCTATTTTCTTGGATGAAATCTTGCCGAGGATCTCTCTTTTGAGAAGATGCGGGCATTCTGATTTAGAGGGCATAAGTTTCCTTTTTTGGATAGAAAGACAACTGCTGGTGAATAAAAATAAGCAGCTCAGACAATGAGGCTATTGCTTATTGCTTTGTTGATTATAGACAAAGTTCTATCCGGAATGAGCCGGAAAGAAGAAGTCAATCAAGACATTGTTCCATGAGAAATAATCTCAACTGGGAACGTGATAGAAAATGCATTTCTCCTTGGGGACTTTGCCCGGAAAAAGGAAGATGTATCCTTTGTTTGGGAATACTCTTGGGGAGAAAAGAAAAGGTATCTTTCATTTTTGGAGATGTTCTGGAGACTTGACTCTCATGAGTAAGTATGATTTATACCGATAATTTGAAGCAAACATTTTGAGAGATGCAAAAATGCAATGAATGATGCTATTATGTATGAATGTCATGAATGTTATATGCATGCTAACAATACTTTGACAAAGACACTTAAAGAGGATATTTGGGAAAAGGATCGTCACATTCGAACAAATACTTAGTGAATATTGCAGCAATGATGCAAATGTTCACTGATGAAGAATTTGAGTTGCATGCTTTAAACTTTCGAAGAAGGCATTTCTTTGGCAACTTGGTTGGGGATTCTTTTGGATAAGAATACCGTCCTTTGATGATTCTGCGAGGAGAAGATTGTTGTGATTGGCGACTCACCGGGGATCGAAACACTTACAGAGAAACTGTTGAAGTTATTCCCGTGTTCATAACTCAAAGGAGAATTTTGCTTTTGTTTCAAAATTTTGAAGTAAAAATTCATTTAAAACATTTTAGTTTCAAAGAGTGATTTTCACAATAAAAGCGTCGTTTTGCAAAACAGAACAAAGTAGGAATTGCAAACAAAAGGCACAAGGCTCAATTTTATTGATAGAATGGTAGTCGATAGGCGTGATTCCATGAACTATTTACAAAAGTTGGAATGATAATTTATTGGGAAAAGGCTACATTGAAAGCAAATAACCTCTACTATCCTAACAACTTTGAATTCAAGCTGCTTGTTGCTTCGAAAAGTTGATTGAAGATCCGTTGATGAAAGATTCTTCATGTGGACAAAATCTGATCGATTACTTTGTCATTTTGTATCCTTGTTTTTGCCTAGATTGCCTTTTCGTGTTTCAATCTATCGGGATATTTCTGTTTATTGTCTCTAATTTTGCACTATCGCCTTTTCGGTTTCAATCCACCGAGCTCATTTTGCCTAAGCCCTTTGCGGGTTTTCGACTTACATTTGTTCTTTTTTTTTTAGACAAAGTATTTTTTGCGTCGGATTCACGGGATGCGGAGTTCATCACCATCCATGGTTGTGAGAGTCATAGCACCTTGAAAGCTTTTCTTGACGATGTATGGACCTTCGTAGTTAGGAGTCCATTTGCCCTAGAATCTGTTTGAAAAGACAGAATCTTTTTAAGCACAATTCGCCTTCTCGAATTCACGGTCGGACCTTTTGTCGGCTTTCTTTTCTTTTTGATAGAGTTGTCCGTGACACAGACAGGTGCTTTTCTTCAATCAAGTTCACCGATCATATACCTTTGACACCATTCACCGGATAACTTGGTTTCCATGAGAACTCTCATCGGCGGGATCTCAACTTCTACGGGAACTTGCTTCCATGCCGTATACTAGGGAAAAGAGTTGCCCTGTTGAAGTGCGTCTTCAAATCGGTACCCATGCAGCAAATGGCGATGTTCGTGCCTTTGTAGGTGATGACCATTTTGGACAATCTTCTTGATGTTTTGTTGGTATGGGGCGCCATTCATCTTTGTCGGTAAGGAGACGAGTTATGATGCTCGATCTTGAATTCCTCACAGTTCTTTCATCATTTTGTTGTTCAAGTTAGATCCATTGTCGTAATGATCTTACTTGGAATTCCATATCGGCAAATGAGGTTGTTCTTAATGAACCTCACAACCACTTGTCTTGTGCGTTGGCGTGAAATCCTTCCGACCCATTTGGTGAAGTAGTCAATGGCCACTAGAATAAAGCGATGTCCGTTGGGCGCTTTTGGTTCAATCATTCCAATCATGTCAATGCCCCATGGAGAGCGGCCCGGAGAGGAGAGCGTTGAGTGAGTCGGTGGCACATGGATCTTATCTGCGTAGATCCGCACATGACATCTCTTGCGTGTTTGCGTATTCCATCGTTATCAATAGTATCCTCTCAAATTTTCCGGACATTGCATGCCCATTTGAATGGGTTCCAAGGACCCTTCATGTACTTCATGGATGATTGTATCGCTTCGCATCGGCTCGGCGATAACCATGTCGAAGTTTCTTTTATGTGAACATCTTCATTGAGGAAGAAGTTTCTTGAAAGCCTCCTTAGAGTTTTCTTATCCTTGTCGATGCCAGTGGGTACTGTGTTTGAAGGAAGCGCTTGATGTCGTGAAACCACGGTTTATCGTCAAGATATTTGCAAATACATATGCAGTCTTTCAAGGCGTCGATGCGGTGTAGGCATATCATTCCAATCGTTGACTTTGAACATGGAAGATAGAGTAGCCAATGCCCATTCGATTTTGATCTCGGGGATATGATGTTCTACTTTGTTGAAGAGTCAACAATCGTCTTGCATAATCTCGTGAAATTAGACCAAGATGATGAGTCTTACTTGTCTTTGATTTGGTTGATCACGGGAATCTCCATATATGTCAAGGATCTTGATCCTCAAATCGATGGCTTCTTGATTCCCATGATGCAAGCCTTCTCGCTATGTTGTTGGTGCAATCAAATAGCAATCGCGGAAAGCGGGATGTGAGAACCCTCGGAAGTGATGGGCCCCAATTCCATTGCCAAAGATTAGCGCCCCATCAAAGATTAAACCCCATGGATTACGGATCGGTCCTTCTCCGAGTAGCGGTTCATTAGATCTTTCATCTTCAAGTACATAATATCCTCGTCGGGAAATCAAACTTGAGAGATTGGTGTTCGTTGGTGATAAGCCAAGTGATCGTGAGAATGCTTCCTTTGACCGCTTTAGCGCGGTATTGATGTCATATTCGATAGCGACATTTGCCATCGGCGATTCTCCACGATAAAGTGGCTTTTCAAACGTGCTTGATCGGATCCATTTGGAGATTAACCAAGTCGTGTGATTGATCTGTATTGAACGTCGAAGCCGTAAGTGAACATGTTTTCGAGCATGGGTTTATTTCAATTTTGAATTTCTTACTCGGTAATGATGGCATGCTCCTTCTTTTAATATCATCTTATTTTCCAAATTTTTGGCCATGGACTTTCTAGGTAAGGTATATGATCAATTCTTCCTTCCATTTAGGGATTGTATTGGTGGTTTGGACGGTATTCTTGATCTTCAAGCGCTTTTTAATCATTTGTCCACACAATTTTTGGTCTTTGCGGAGAAGCTTGAATATCGAACAGTGGATCATTTGAGAGAAATGCGGAGATGTAATTGATCGTCAGAAATCCTCTTACTTGCTTTTCCGTACATAAGGCATTTCTGAATAGCTTTGACTTTGTCGGGGTCAACCTCAATTCCTCTTTTGTGATGAAACCTAAGGTTTTCGGACCTTACCCCAAAGGTGCATTTGTTAGGATTCATGGGCTGAAATTTCCTTAGTCGTTGAAACAACTTTAAGAGATAGCCTATATGCTCTTCTTGATGTCCTTGGTTATCATGTCATCTCAACTTGATCTCTTTCTTCATCATGTCATGAAACAGAGTAGTCATCTCCCTCTCTAAGTGCCATTCCATTCTTTAATCAACGGCATTACTTTGCAAAACCACCATGGCGTGATGAAACCGTTTTCTCCATGTCTTAGGGCCATTACTCTCATTATAACCGGAGAAACCATCCATGAAGGAAATTCGCTTCAACCCTCACACTTCATCCTCACACCATCGAATCCCTCTGCTCACACCGTATCACCTATCCTCCATCATCTCTAACCGTACTATCAACTCACACATTCAACCCTTACGGAGACATTGCGATTTATGTAATTACAACATCCGCTTGTTCGCTCATCTCAATCTCGACCCAATCATCACCTCAACTCCATCGCCACCATCGTGATCTTCCTCTCTTACCACCCGAAACCCCTCATCTTCCATAAGCTTCCTCCGTCTCGCAATCCATTCTCCACTACAGAACCATCTTCATCCTTTCATGTAACTTCCAAACCACCATCATAAACCCATCAGAATCACCCAAATCGTAGCTCTCACTCACCATCCTCTCTCCTCAACCTTGTGAACCCCAAACCTTCCAAAGCCCAATCTTCATCTTTCTCCAAACCGATTCTCTCACCGTAACTATAGTGAGAATCATGTGTTGAACGATGCTCTTAAAAGCATGTACCATGTCGAGAAAGAGGAAAGTGTCAAGTCGTGATTCCTCCATCTTCCAAAGTCATCATCGCGAGAAAGTATAGAGATTTGCAGAGTCAGTATCTCGACGTTAAAGCATCAACAACAACATCTCGTAGAAGTTTCGACATATTGACGAAGAACAGAACTCTAAGCCTTCTAGGCTGCTCCATTTGACAATCTGTATATTTCGTAAGATTTCATTCGCTTCTCCCGCTTTCGCTATGCTGCCCATTTGACAACTGCATCTGTTTCGGTAAGGATTTCATTCTGTTTCGTGTTTATTGCTTAACTGTGATGTTGTTAATTGTAGCTAAACTTTAAGATGTTAATTAATCCGGTGTTGAATTGGACGGTATCATTGTGTTTGTCGTGATAATATCTGATGATGCCACTGCTTTCATGTTTAGTTTATGCCGATTTAGATAATACTTCCTATGTCAATACCGTTTTTAGTTGAGTTGAATAGTGTAAGTTTGCTAGCTTGATTGAAGCATTCAATTATGATATATGTGCAATTTGATTTGAATATTGACATCATTGTTGTTTATTGTTCATAACTTCACATTTCCGCGAATGTTACTGTGTTTTTAATAAACCTGTGATAGAAATTTTTGAATGAATTGAAGTGTCACTTGATTTGTGGTTTGACCTTGAAGCTATTCTGTTGATTGAAGTTTGTTTTCGTGTTCACGCTTGGTGAACAATGTTATTTTTGCATCATGGAATTTGAGGGTAATCTTGCTTTCCGTGTGAATGATTTGGGATTTAGGATGGTTTCTTCTTTTAAATTAACATAGATTGGTGATGTAGAATTTTGAATAATCTAATGCACTATAAGTGTTTGTATTAATGCCTCATTGAATTGTATTGCCAATTCTTGACATTGTGATTATCTTTGACATGGTGTTAATTATAAACAATTGTGTTAATGTTAGATTCTTGAGTTAGCATTGATTGTGAACAAATGTTAAGATCCGAATTGATAGATGTGTTTAGGTGTTGTGTTGAATTCTACATATGGATCGATAATTGTTGCGTGGACTAGCATATGTGATTGAGCATTTAATGTTAATTTATCGATTGTATGTTGCATTGATATGTCGAGGTCTCTTGAATCTTTGTTTACTTGCTTAATTTGTGCTTGACTTTTGACATATTGATACATTTCCACATTTGCTTTATTATTGAAGTTGTTTGTCGTTGAGTTTTACTTGAGTTTGAAACTTTAATTGATATCACGCTATTTGAGTTAGAGTTCTAGAGATGTTAACAACTTCACTTTGTTTCATTTTAAATTAATCATGAATGATTTGATGTTGATTTCGACGTGTTCTTCATTGGTTTCAAATATGTTTAATTGAAATTGTGGAGCATGATTGAGTAGGACTAGTGGCTGCCCGGGTTGGTAAGTGTTTGATAATGCAAGTTGCCTTTGAATTCATGTGGTCTTTGATCGATATTTAGAGTGTTTTTTGAGATAGCGTAGTTGCTGCCCGGAATCATGTTTAAGAGCATAGAGTTTGCTTTGAATTCGAGTTTTCATGTTTCAATTTGAATTTTTGATCCTTGTTTTCTCTATGATTGGAAAAACATGTTTACCGTTGAGTTTACTTGAATTTTAATGTGTTTAGTACAATGTATATAGTGCTGAATTTTAACATGTACATTGAATACTAGCCTATTTTCTTGTTTCTTATTTGTAAATTCATCCATTCATGTACATAGTCCATTTTATCTCATTTCGATTTTTATTCCACTATGCTACTAACATGTTTGTTACTTGTGAAGGCATTCAAGAGTAGTTCAAACATCATTCCATCATAGAATATATCTATCTTTCTCCATTTACATTTTTTTATTATAATTATTCTACTACTTCAATATAATATTTAGTTATGTATTTTTAGTATTGTAAATATAATTATATATAGTATTTCTATTTTATATTTAATATTGTAAATACAATTATACTACTTTTATTTATATATTTTATTTGGTTCATTTTATAAATTCAATTACATTGTAATGATCTTTGTGTTGCAATTTCAATCAAATTTAATTCAACCTTCAATGAATTTGGATGCAAATATATCTATTCCTCGCATAGTTTTTGTTTGTATCTTGAGTGATGTAGGAATCTTCATTTGGTATTCATCCGATGCATCAAGCCTTATCCAATCTTGAAGACTACTTGGAGCTCAACTCTTGCACAACATAAGAGCTTTTAATTATTCTAATTCGATTTGGTTGTATATAATTCTTGCATCACATAAGAGCTATTTATTCCTTGTGTGTTCTAATTATCGCTTAATCACGCTTATCATATTAGAACACATAGCCTCCTCTTGGGCTCTTCATCAAGAAGTAAACATACACAATGCACACTTGCACACATTCATAGTTTGGTCCTCGGCTTTTCTACGACAACTATTCGATCGATTGTTCCAATCGGTCGCTTAGAATACTAGTGTCACGCTAGTCCCACTTTTAGAGCATACATAAAGCCACCTTGTATGGGCTCGCTTTGTTTTCCTAATCGAATTCTATCCATAACCAAACCCCTAAACACTTTCAAGTCAAAAACTTAGTGTTATGGTACTTAATTAAATTGTTAGAGGTTCGCCTAACGATTTAATTAAATGTAAAGTATTTGGGCCATTAGAGGGTAACCCAATTACTTGAATACTTTATTCCATACACTTGAATATTTAAAACACTTTCAAATTAAATTAATTAATTGAATTTGTTTTTAAATCAATTTTTCAAAAAGAATATTTGGATAAGATTTGTTTTAATGGTTAGAGGTTAGCCCAACGATTAACAAATCGAAGTTTCTAATTGATTAGAGGATAACCCAATAAATTGAGAAACTTCAAATCCATGTTCAAAAACAAAAACATAGTGTTATGGTATTTAATTAAATTGTTAGAGGTTCGCGATGATTTAATTAAAATGTAAAGTATTTGGGCCATTAGAGGGTAACCGATGACTTAAACACTTTATTCCATAACACTTAATAAAAGTGAACTCGTTTCACCTCACTCTTTTCATAATAAAGATTTTGATGAGAGATGATTGGTTGACCTCAATCACCAATCTCGAGTATTGAACCGTTAGAGGATAACCCAACGCTTTGATACTTGTCATCTACAATTAAAATCAATTCAACCCATTCAAATTCCTTTTCCGCCATACGGGTCATCAAAAACATTTTCTTCTAAAATCAATACAAACAATCCAAGACATTTTCAACAAGAACTACGGAGTTTTGACTTTCCCATTGCACGAGGGAATACGTAGGCACGCGGTTTCGAAACCGTGTCAAACTCAAAATAATAATAAACAAACTATGTTTCATTCTTTCTTATTTTTTTGATCATTAATTAGAAGATAGCATTTTTACTTTAAACACACAAACATGCGCGAACTAAATGGGTCCCATCGAGTACGATGGACGAAGGTGCTAATACCTTCTCATGTAACCGACTTAATCCATCCTTTTTGGTCGTAGACCGCCTTATCCAAGTTTTGTGGGTTTTATCTATATTTTCCCGTTCTTTCTAGAACAAATAAAATTAGGTGGCGATTTCATTGTTTTGAAAATTCATTTTTAAATGATATTTTTGAAAATCGAGTTGCTTCACTATCCCATGCTGGGGATTGATTGTCTTGTACAAAGCCCAAGCGGAGGCTATACTGTGGGGAACCTATTGATTAGTCTAATTGTTATGTTATAATTAGACAGTTATGTAAACAGGTGTGTGTGTGATATGTATTCACAGGAGTTTATGAAGGAAATATAAACAATGCATGATGTTTATTTGCAGGAGTTTATGAAGGAAATATAAACAAGTGTCTGTGAAACGAACGTTTAAAAACGAGCGCAACTTGATTATTTACAAGTTTGATCTGTGTACAAGGAAGTGAGTATGTACACGAACGAGCTATTTATGTACAGAGAAAGATGGATGTACATAGGAGGGTTGGGACTTACACCGTAAGAGAGGCCCATTGATTTGAAAGCAGTTTCACAGGGAATAATGCTCCTTTCAATACCAATGGTATTCAGTGTATATGTACAGATAAAACAAAAACGAAAGATCGAATTTAAATCTGTGAAAGAGTATTTTCAAAAAGTATCTGTGTTATGTACAGATGAAAGTTTATTTTGAACTATCTGTGTTATGTACAGATGAAAGTTTATTTTGAACTATCTGTGTTATGTACAGATGAAAGTTTGTAAAAAGTATTTGACAAAAGTTTGATATGTACAAAGAAATATTATGTACATAAAAGAATGTTATGGGACTTACACCTTGAAGGAGGCCCACTGATTTGAAAGCAGTTTCACAGGGAATAATGCTCCTTTCAATATCAATGGTATTTGTATAAACAAGCGGATGAAAACAAACGAAAGAAGTTTGTTTATGTTTGAATATTGACAAAGATGTTTTGAATATGTACAAATGAAGCTAAATATGTACATAAAGGATTGGGACTTACACCGTAAGGGAGGCCCATGATCGATCGAGAAATTCGAGAGAAGACGAAATCAGGTTTATCGTTTAAATTGGATCGAACATGGTAAAAAGATGCAAGTTTGATGAAAATGTTTTGAAAAATGATTTTGAAAATGTTTTGAAAATGTTTTGAAATGCAAGGTTGATTTGTGAGAAGTTTTGAAAAAAATCGGAAGTTGAAAACATGAAAAATTCACCTTTGAAAGGAGGTTTAAAAAGTGTTCAGAACGTCGTTTTCGGCTCGATTAAAATTTAATCGGATGAAAGTATTTTGGATTTTTGACATAATCATAAAATATATATATTAAATGACAAGTGTGCAAAAAATCATCTCAAAATGAGAAGTTTTGATTGGTTAAAAAAATTGTTGAAGTTTGAAGAAAAAAACATGAAAATATGAAGTTTTGTGAAAAAGAGAGAGAAAAAATGGTCCTGATGGGTGTTGAACCCATGACCAAAGGGTGACCACGTGGCGAAAAGCACTAAGAGGCAAGCGGTGACCAACCCAGCGCGTTGGATGTTTAGTGGGTAGTGACACGCGTATACATGAGATTGGAAAATTCAAAATTCAAATTGGAAAATGATGAAGAACACGCAATGTTCTTCATGGTTTTGATTCTCGATTTCAAATCCCAGCTAGAATCTTCGTTTCTCAACCAAATTGAATGATATAAAAATGAAACTTGATCGATTTTGCATCACGAACATGATGGTAACTGTTAATTTCATTTATTTTAATCCCAGAACGATTTAGGTTTGAAGAACACGTATGAACCCTAAAACGAATTTTTCAAATTAAATGATTCATGGTTCATGATTGTTTGATTTTATTGAGGGCTTATGTTCGTTATGAGTGCAGAAACAAAACGGCCATGAGTTTTTGTTAAATGGTGCAAGGAATTAAGAGAACCAGTTTCGTGTTCTTACCTGGAGAAGTGAAGATCGAATTCTGGGCAAACGTGTTTCCAGAGCTTGTTTGATGATTGTTTGAGCTTCAACGGCCTATGTGGATGGTGTATGATCACTTGGTTGGCTTTGAATCACCCTGGTACTCTCCAGCCAAGTCCACCTGCATCAAACTCAAAACGAAACTCAAATCGAAGTTAATGGTGTTACAGCTTTCGTGATTGATCCGCATCATGTCTATGATGTATATGGAAGGTGTTTGGATCATTAGAACTCAAAGTAACCAAGCCTAGCTCGAATTCGATTCCTATGGCGCTTGTATAAGTTTTGAAAATATGAAAATGAAAACGATTTTAGCTTGATTCAGTTTGATTTTAAGTTATGGACAAGTTTGTTAGTGATATTGAAACATGTTAGACACCAAAGATCATCATGATTTTAATCGAATTTCAAAATGCAAGTTTGGCAATTTTGCTCTATGTTACTTGATTTTCAAGAAAAGAATGAAAGCATGGATTTTGCATTGCTTTGGTGTGGATTGAAGCTTGAATTTGTGATCCTTTTATAGGCAATAGGCTCGATCAAGTTAGGCAAATGTCCATGGCTTTTGGAAAATCAAAGTTACCTTAAGGGTAAGAAAGACTTTTGCCTTAAAAGGAAACTTCCTTTTTACCATGTGCTCAAATTATCCAATTTTGATTCTATCCAATCTCAATTATATCTAGCTGATATTTATCAGCTCAAATGATCAATTTGGCAAGGTGGCATGCTTCTAGAACAAGAAAATGCAAAATGACTCATAATTTGAAGTTGTGAATTTTGAAAATTAAGTTTCATGGAGCCTTTTGTTTCAATTTCAAAAGTGTATCTAGACTCCATGGATTTTGAAGTTCTTGGACATTTTGGAAAGATTTTTCCATGATCTACAACTTTCATGTTTTGAGTTTTTTCAAATTCCAATTGGAACTAGGTGAAAAATTGGCTTGAAGTTTGGAAAAAATGTAAAATTTCAACACTTAGAAAAATTTCTAAGTTATAGAAATTTTGACTTTTGTTGACTTTTCAAATTCTTGATTTTTATGATCAAGATGGATCATTTGAAGTATTTTAATGATGGAAAAAGTTTTGTTTTGAAAATTTTGATCAAAAGTCAAAGTTTGACTTTTCTGTGCAGATGAAATTTCATCAGATGCGTCTGAAAACGACTGATGAATTCTGTGAACTTCTGTGATGATTTGGATCCAGAAATTAGGTCAAGAGGTTATATCTAAGATTTGATGACCAATCTCTATCCAAAAAGGTCATCCACTGCTCAAAAAGTCAGAGAATTCTCATCCTCGATCAAAACCCTAATTGGTCGATCCTCGATTGTTCTGTGAGAAAATTTTCTATCTGATGCTCAGAGATTGATGATTTGATCAAGATAGATCAAATGAGATGAGAAAATCTCAAACCCTAATTGATTGTCTCTTGAATCAGATGAAAATCTGATGAAACCCTAATTTTAACCTGTAAAGACTATACCCGATTAATACAGTCTGAACTGTTAGTTGTGCAATGATGTAAATGCAAGGTGGTATATTAGGTCAAAATTTGGGGTATGACAGATGCCCCTATTTAAGTTTCTTTAACCTGAGGAATGAAGGTGAATATCTTCGTTTTGATAGGTGTAAAGATACTTAAATATCAGAATACGCAAAATTTGGACCTAAGATACCAAAAATGCGGATGATGCAAAATGATTGCAAAAAGTTTTACCCAAATGATATCAAAGAAATGACACAGTGAGGGGAAAATTGTGAAGACGTCTCCGCTGGGGAAAGAATGATTCACAGAATATGTGAATATCTGTTTTTTGCTTTTGGAAACGGAGAGATTACCTTCTGCCAGCCTAGTGACAATGTTTAAGGTAAGTGAAAAGAATATTACCAATTATCAGCAAAGTGATAGTTCCTGGTAATGAATTCAGAAGATATTACCAATTATCAGCAAAGTGATAACTATAACAAGGTAAATCTTTGAAATTTTGTTGAGTATTCAGCTTTGTGAACATCAAACAAATAATGGAAATAGATCTCAAGATGAGTTTTAAAGATATTACCAATTATCAGCAAAGTGATAACTATAACAAGGTAAATCTTTTGAGAACATTGCCGTATATTCTTTTGTGAATAACTGACAATGAAGAAAATAGACCTCAAATGAGTTTAAAGATATTACCAATTATCAGCAAAGTGATAACTATAACAAGGTAAATCTTTTGAGAACATTGCTGTATATTCAGCTTTGTGAATAACAGACAATGAAGGAAATAGAACTCCAATGAGTTTCTATTTTCTTGGATGAAATCTTGCCGAGGATCTCTCTTTTGAGAAGATGCGGGCATTCTGATTTAGAGGGCATAAGTTTCCTTTTTTGGATAGAAAGACAACTGCTGGTGAATAAAAATAAGCAGCTCAGACAATGAGGCTATTGCTTATTGCTTTGTTGATTATAGACAAAGTTCTATCCAGGAATGAACTGGAAAGAAGAAGTCAATCAAGACATTGTTCCGCACGAGAAATAATCTCAACTGGGGAACGTGATAGAGAAGAAAATGCATTTCTCTGCTTGGGGACTTTGCCCGGGAAAAAGGAAGATGTATCCTTTCTGTTTGGGAATACTCCGTTGGGGAGAAAAGAAAAGGTATCTTTTCTGTTTTTTGGAGATGTTCTACTGGGGACAGACTTGTACTCTCATGAGTAAGTATGATTTATACCAGTAATTTGGAAGCAAACATTTTTGAGAGATGCAAAAAATGCAATGAATGATGCTATTATGTATGAATGTCATGAATGTTATATGCATGCTAACAATACTTTGACAAAGACACTTAAAGAGGATATTTGGGAAAAGGACTGCGTCACAGTTCGAACAAATACTTAGTGAATATTGCAGCAATGATGCAAATGTTCACTGATGAAGAATTTGAGTTGCATGCTTTAAACTTTCAGAAGAAGGCATTTCTTTGGCAACTTGGTTGGGGATTCTTTTTGGATAAGAATACCGTCCTTTGATGATTTCTGCTGAGGAGAAGATTGCTGTAGCAGTTGACGACTCCACTGGGGATCGAAACACTTACAGAGAAACTGTTGAAGTTATTCCCGTGTTCATAACTCAAAGGAGAATTTTGCTTTTGTTTCAAAATTTTGAAGTAAAAATTCATTTAAAACATTTTAGTTTCAAAGAGTGATTTTCACAATAAAAGCGTCGTTTTGCAAAACAGAACAAAGTAGGAATTGCAAACAAAAGGCACAAGGCTCAATTTTATTGATAGAATGGTAGTCAGCCAAAGGCGTGATTCCATGAACTATTTACAAAAGTTGGGAATGATAATTTATTGGGAAAAGGCTACATTGAAAGCAAATAACCTCTACTATCCCTAACAACTTTGAATTCCAACTGTGCTTGTTGCTTCAGAAAAGCTGATTGAAGATCCGTTGATGAAAGATTCTTCATGTGGACAAAATACAGACTGACTGCAGTTACTTTGTCATTTTTGTATCCTTGTTTTTGCCTAGATTGCCTTTTCAGGTTTTCAATCTATCAGGATATTTTCTGTTTATTGTCTCTAATTTTTGCCTGGATCGCCTTTTCAGGTTTTCAATCCACCGAGACGCTCATTTTTGCCTAAGCCGCCCTTTGCGGGTTTTCGACTTACCGAGCTGTTCTTTTGTTTTTTAGACAAAGTATTTTTTGACTGCGTCAGCATTCACAGGATGCGGGAGTTCATCACCATCCATGGTTGTGAGAGTCATAGCACCGCCAGAAAAGCTTTTCTTGACGATGTATGGACCTTCGTAGTTAGGAGTCCATTTGCCCCTAGAATCTGTTTGAAAAGACAGAATCTTTTTAAGCACGAGGTCGCCTTCTCGGAATTCACGAGGTCGGACCTTTTTGTCAAAGGCTTTCTTCATTCTTTTTTGATAGAGTTGTCCGTGACACAGAGCTGTCAGGCGCTTTTCTTCAATCAAGTTCAGCTGATCATATCTGCTTTGACACCATTCAGCTTCAGATAACTTGGTTTCCATGAGAACTCTCATCGACGGGATCTCAACTTCTACGGGGAGCACTGCTTCCATGCCGTATACTAGGGAAAAGGGAGTTGCCCCTGTTGAAGTGCGTCTTCAAACGGTACCATGCGAGCAAATGGCAGGATTTCGTGCCAGTCTTTGTAGGTGATGACCATTTTCTGGACAATCTTCTTGATGTTTTTGTTGGCTGCTTCAACGGCGCCATTCATCTTTGGTCGGTAAGGAGACGAGTTATGATGCTCAATCTTGAATTCCTCACACAGTTCTTTCATCATTTTGTTGTTCAAGTTAGATCCATTGTCAGTAATGATCTTACTTGGAATTCCATATCGGCAAATGAGGTTGTTCTTAATGAACCTCACAACCACTTGTCTTGTGACGTTGGCGTAAGACGCTGCTTCGACCCATTTGGTGAAGTAGTCAATGGCCACTAGAATAAAGCGATGTCCGTTGGACGCTTTTGGTTCAATCATTCCAATCATGTCAATGCCCCACATGGAGAACGGCCACGGAGAGGAGAGAACGTTGAGTAGAGTCGGTGGCACATGGATCTTATCTGCGTAGATCTGGCACTTATGACATCTCTTGACGTGTTTGCAGCAATCGGATTCCATCGTTATCCAATAGTATCCTGCTCTCAAGATTTTCCTGGACATTGCATGCCCATTTGAATGGGTTCCAAAGGACCCTTCATGTACTTCATGGATGATTGTGTCTGCTTCTTGTCTGTCGACGCATCTGAGCAGAACCATGTCGAAGTTTCTTTTGTACAGAACATCTTCATTGAGGAAGAAGTTTCTTGAAAGCCTCCTTAGAGTTTTCTTATCCTTGTACGATGCCCCGAGTGGGTACTCTCGTGTTTGAAGGAAACGCTTGATGTCGTGAAACCACGGTTTATCGTCGAAGACTGCTTCTGTTGCAAATACATATGCAGGTCTTTCAAGGCGTCTGATGCGAATTGTAGGCATATCATTCCAATCGTTGACTTTGAACATGGAAGATAGAGTAGCCAAGGCGTCTGCCATTCGATTTTGATCTCGAGGGATATGATGCAGTTCTACTTTGTTGAAGAAAGTCAACAATCGTCTTGCATAATCTCTGTAAGGAATTAGACCAAGATGATGAGTCTCATACTTGTCTTTGATTTGGTTGATCACAAGGGCTGAATCTCCATATATGTCAAGGATCTTGATCCTCAAATCGATGGCTTCTTCGATTCCCATGATGCAAGCTTCGTATTCTGCTATGTTGTTGGTGCAATCAAATAGCAATCTGGCGGAAAACGGGATGTGAGAACCCTCGGGAGTAACGATGACTGCCCCAATTCCATTGCCAAAGACATTAACTGCCCCATCAAAGATTAAACCCCATCTGGATTCTGGATCTGGTCCTTCTCCGAGTAGCGGTTCATCGCAGTCTTTCATCTTCAAGTACATAATATCCTCGTCTGGGAAATCAAACTTGAGAGATTGGTGTTCGTTGAGCGGCTGATAAGCCAAGTGATCGGCGAGAATGCTTCCTTTGACCGCTTTCTGAGCGCGGTATTGGATGTCATATTCAGATAGCAGCATTTGCCATCGAGCGATTCTCCCTGATAAGGCTGGCTTTTCAAAGACGTACTTGATCGGATCCATTTTGGAGATTAACCAAGTCGTGTGATTGATCATGTATTGGCGAAGACGTCTGGAAGCCCACACCAAAGCGCAACATGTTTTCTCGAGCATGGAGTACCGAGTTTCACAGACTGTGAATTTCTTACTCAGGTAGTAGATGGCATGCTCCTTCTTACCGGTATCATCTTGTTGTCCAAGTACGCAGCCCATGGACTCTTCTAGCACGGTAAGGTATATGATCAATGGTCTTCCTTCCACTGGAGGGATTAGTATTGGTGGTTTGGACAGGTATTCCTTGATACTGTCAAACGCTTTTTGGCAATCAGCTGTCCACACAATCTTTTGGTCTTTGCGGAGAAGCTTGAATATCGGCCCACAGGTAGCAGTCATTTGAGAGATAAATCTGGAGATGTAATTCAGTCGTCCGAGAAATCCTCTTACTTGCTTTTCCGTACATGGCGAAGGCATTTCCTGAATAGCTTTGACTTTGTCAGGGTCAACCTCAATTCCTCTTTGGCTGACGATGAAACCTAAGAGTTTTCCGGACCTTACCCCAAAGGTGCATTTGTTAGGATTCAGGCGGAGCTGAAATTTCCTTAGTCGTTGAAACAACTTTAAGAGATAGCCTATATGCTCTTCTTCAGTGTCAGACTTGGCTATCATGTCATCTACATAGACTTCGATCTCTTTGTGCATCATGTCATGAAAGAGAGTAGTCATTGCCCTCTGGTAAGTTGCGCCTGCATTCTTTAATCCAAACGGCATTACTTTGTAGCAAAAGGTGCCCCATGGCGTGATGAAAGACGTTTTCTCCATGTCTTGAGCCATTCGATCGATTATAACGGAGAAACCATCCATGAAGGAAAAGACGTTGAATTTTGCAGTACTATCCACTAGCATGTCGATATGCGGTAGTGGGAAATCGTCTTTTGGACTAGCTTTGTTCAGATCTCGGTAGTCAACACACATTCTGACCCTTCCATCTTTCTTGGAGACAGGTACTATGTTGGCTAACCATTGAGGATACTCAGAAGTGACAAGGAAACCAGCGTCAAGCTGTTTTTGAACCTCCTTCTTTATTTTATCAGCCATCTCAGGATGAACTCTCCTCAGTTTCTGCTTAACTGGCGGACATTCTGGTCTTAACGGCAGGTGATGTTCCACGATGCGGGTATCCAATCCCGGCATGTCCTGGTAGGACCAAGCAAATACATCAACGTATTCTCTGAGAAGGTTTATCAGTTTGCCTTTGACACTGCTGTTGAGTGAGGCTCCGATGTTTACCTTTTTTATTTCCTCTTCAGAACCCAAGTTGATTGCTTCTAGAGGTTCTTTGTGAGGCTGAATGATCCTTTCCTCGTGCTTAAGTAGTCGAGAAATTTCATCCGGAATCTCTTCTTCAACTTCCTCTTCAGCGACACTGCTGGGGGTTCCATAGTTGGGAGAGAGCGTAGAGTTATTGCTTTCAATGGATTTGTCCATTTGTTTAATCTGCAATTTTTGGAGTGATTTTTTTTTGATTAATTTTTTTTGAAAAAAGTTAATGTGAAAGTGTATGCAGATTTATTTTTTTTTTATTTTTATTTTGAAGATTTTTTTGATGTGTTTTTTAGGATTATCATTCCCGGAAAAGGGTAAAAATGAAAATAAACACAGAGTGTGGAATCAAAACAACGCGTTTTATTTATGATTCACAATATGAACAGGGCCCTAAAATACAAACCCATTTGTCTTGGGCAAGACAAAGAGAAACTATTTAAAAGCTAAGCCCTATAAAACATCTCGTCACTTTGGGCGAAGTGAGAGTTCAAAACAAAAAGCGAAAATAAACTACTTAGAGCTATGAACATTAGTCTTGACTTCAACGGGTTTCCAGTAGTGACGAACTCCTTGGAAGTCGAGGTACTCGGGTAATTTTCCTTGTGGCTTAACCCTCGAGTAGACTTTGGTTGCTGGCTGAGCAGGCTTTGAAGATTCTGGACGACGGCCCTTGCCTTTTGTGCTGCTGAAGCAATCTTCTTGATTAACAGATCTGGAAGTATGAGATGTAGCATATGTACTTCCTGCTGCTTTTTGCGTTGAATTCTGGGGATAGACCTTCCAGTCTTCTGAGTGAAGAGACTCGTTGTCGGCGACACTTTCCGCATCGTATCCTGAGTCGTACTCTTGATCTTCGTTGATCATGTTGATGTAGTGATAACCAGGATCTGGCTTGGTGAACTCCACAGATGTGTTGAAGCAGAGATCTTCGTTTGGGATCTCGATCTGTTGATTAGGCTGAGAAGACGAGTATACCTCTTCTGGTTGACTAGGGTATTCAAAGTCATCACCCCATCCTGTCGGCTGGATATCCTCGATCCGGATCTTCGAGCTTTCTGGCGCAGTGTATTTCACCATGTAGTCGAACTTACCGCTGGGTTCCCCCAAGGTGTCCCATACTTCAGCAGGGACTGGTGGATTTTTATGTTGCTGCAAGGAAATGCCTTTGAACTGATCAGTTGGCGCATATGATTCCTCTTGCGACACGTACTCAGGGCTGTTTAAATAAGTGCTCCACTCTTCGGAGGGATCGTCTTCATCATCCTCAATGGTGACTACGTTAACCTCTTGCGGAACAGGGTTTAAGAAACCCCCACTGCTGAAAACTTCTTTGATTGGACGAAGTGTTTCATCCTTTTGCTTGTCCTTGGAGAATATGGGTGTGAACCCAAGTCCGGCTTTTGTTCCATTGATGACAGGTTTAATCACTTGTCCCCATCCTTGGGTATTGCCGTCTTTCACCATCTGTGCAGCTTCTTTATACGAAGAGATGGGTGATCTGTTTCTGTTGGTAGATTCATCTTCTAATGGACTTTCTGGGAGAGGTGTCCCTTCAATGTCATTTGCTGTGATGAAAGAGAAACTGGACAAATGGTTTACAAGCAGAGCTTGTTCACCGCTGATAGTCACCAATTTTCCATTGACTGTGAATTTTAACTTCTGGTGGAGAGTAGAAGTTACCGCTCCTGCATCATGGATCCAAGGTCTCCCTAGCAAGCAGCTGTAAGCAGCTGGTACGTCCATGACCTGGAATGTAATTTGGAAAGTGTGTGGGCCAATTGTCATTGGGAGATCAACTTCCCCAATAACTGCCTTTCTCGATCCATCGAAAGCTCTTACTATTATGTCGCTGAATTTCATGGGCGTTCCTTTGTAAGCTAAACGAGCGAGCGTCGTCTTAGGCATTACGTTTAGAGATGAACCTGTGTCTACCAACACATGGGACAGGGAATCTGACTGGCAATTCATCGAGATGTGCAAGGCCAAGTTATGATCCCTCCCTTCTTCCAAAAGTTCTTCGTCGCTAAAACTCAGATTATTGCAGGCTGTTATGTTAGAAACAATCCCTCCAAACTGGTCGGTGGTTACATCATGATCCACATAAGCCCGGTCTAGCACTCTCATCAAAGCTTCGCGATGAGCTTCGGAGTTGAGGAGCAAAGATAGTATTGAAATTTTTGAAGGAGTCTGCATCAGTTGATCTATGACTCGATATTCGCTCTTCTTGATCAATTCCAATATCTCTTCAAAGTCTGAGTTGACGTTGGCTCTATCAGTAGAACCAATATTTGTGCTTGGGTTAGCAATGGGAACCGTTGCAGGATTCTCAGAAGATGTGTTAACTGGGTTCTGTCTAATAACAGGAGCTGCAGGCGGTCTTGGTGGCAGAGGGGCGTGTACTCGTCCGCTTCGCGTTACTCGTCCGATTTCTGTTATATTGACATTAACTGGAAATGTAGGCATGGGTTTTTCTTTCCCATTCTCCAATATGGTCGCATTGTATTGGTAAGGAATCGCCTTGGTGGAACTGTATGGAACAGGACCGGGTAAGCAAATCACCAAAGGAGATGTTGGAAAGCTGGGACCACTGTACGCGATCTCCACATGCTCGGGTATGTTGAAACAAGGGATCACAACGTTTACTTCGGGGTTTTCCGAGTTGATATCTGAGACTAAAAGCTCATGCGGAAAATGCCCTACAGTATTTACGTTGTGGTCATCTCTGTGTCTGTAAATTTGTAGATCACCGAGGTCTAACAAATATTAAAGGTCTGCTTTTATGAAGGGACATCCTCGAATATCTCGGGAGCAGATACGGCAGGCTGCATAATCATGCTTTTTGAAGGTGCTCATCTTACCGTATGTTTCATGGAGACGCACCAAATTTCCCTTGATCAGGTTTACGTCCGTTACAAGATACTTGTCGGTATTTCTCAGTATTAGACTTACCGAATGTCTGCTGTGACTGGGAAGCGGATTGGCTTGCACGTTTGGGCTCGCATTCTTGAAGGAGAGAAGATTAGTCCTTACCAACCTTTGTACTTCTGCCTTTAATGCTATACAATGTTCAAGGTCATGGCCTAGTGCCCCTTGGTGAAAAAGGCAAGATGCATCTGATTTGTACCACCATGGTAATTGATCTGGGACCGGAGGTGGTGACCTTGTCTGTATCAAATTCCTTTCTATCAGCGCAGGATAGAGCTCTGTGTATGTCATGGGAATTGGGTCGAACTGAGCGACCCGAGGCGTGCGATTTTGGTTATTAAACTGCTGAGCCTGTTGACGAGGCTGTTGAGTTTGTCGATTTTGTTGAAATTGCGGGGCAATTCCTGTGTTTGGAGTAGTGTTGACAGCGGGCGCTATGGTGGCTACCTGTCGTTGTTTGATGACATTATTACGTGGTTTCCCTCGGGACACCATTCCTACGTCATGTTCTTTTTTCCTTGGGAAGCTGGTTCCAACCTTCTTTGTTCCACTGGAAGATCCTGCTTCCTTGGTCAAACGTCCGGTTCGAATCCCCTCTTCTAACCGCATTCCCATGCTTACCATTTCATTGAAATTGCCAGGAGCGCTAGCGACCATTCGCTCATAGTAGAATGAGCCTAGAGTATTCAAGAATATCTTGGTCATCTCCTTTTCTTCCATTGGTGGGTTAACTTGGGCAGCAACTTCCCTCCATCGTTGCGCATATTCCTTAAATGTCTCTCGTTCCTTTTGAGACATAGCGCGGAGTTGATCCCTATCAGGAGCCATATCCAAGTTAAACTGGTACTGCTGGACAAAGGCTTTACCTAAGTCGTTGAATGTCTGGATATTCGTGCTGTCTAAACCCATGTACCACTTCAGTGCGGCACCGGTGAGACTGTCCTGGAAGTAGTGAATCAGCAACTGGTGATCCTCGTTGTGCGTAGACATTTTCCTGGCATACATCGTGAGATGGCTTTGTGGACAGGAATTCCCTTTGTACTTTTCAAAGTCAGGGACCTTGAATTTGGCAGGTATTTTCACGCGAGGAACTAGGCAGAGATCCTGGGCATTTTTCCCGAACAATTCTTTCCCTCGAATTGTTTTTATCTCTAGCTGCATTTTGAGGAGCTGTTCCTGGAGATTTTCCATTGAACCACGAGCGTTCGTGTTATTTCCTGGAGTGTGATGAACTTCTTCGTCTGTGGTAGTGTGTACTACGGGAGCGGAGTTCAACATGATTGGTTGAGAAACCGACATTGTTACTTGTGGAAAAGTTATTCCACGCTGTGAAGCAGAGTTTTGCTGCAAAGTAGGGACGTCAAGCGAGATTGTTTGAGAAGTCGGTTGGCGAACTCCTATGCCGAAGTTGAAAGGCATTCCCCATGGATAGCCCTCTGGCATGCTGAAAGGTGAACTACTGACTGCAACAGTTGAAACTGGAGTAGTAGTCTCCTCTGAAGTTGCTGGTTGATTTTGACTGCTCGATGCTGCTTGTAGACTTTGCGCGGTGGTCAATGAGTTGACCAAGGATGTGAGTCTCTCCACTTCTCCTTGTAGCGTTGTTACGGTACTACGAAGTTCAACATTGTCTTGCTCAAACCCCTCCATTGTTTTCCTCCTTTTTGATCTAGTATCGTACGTTCGAGTCGGCTGCGGACGCAGGTCGAGACACTCTAAGACGCGACAGCTTGTCAGGCTTTCTGGAAAAGTCTCCACAAATGAGACTCGAAATGATAACTCGAAATGTATGCACAGAATATTTCCAAAGAATTCCTCCTAAAGAAAAGACTATTGCAAATGTTTGGGATGAAAAATCCATCTTATTGATATAAGGGAAAGATTACATCAAGGTGGAGCAAAAGCTCAATTACAAAAGGAAAAAGCTATTCCTAATTGTCTTTATCAGATGAGAGATCAAAGGCTTGCTGTAGCTTTGAGCTTCAGGATCTCCTGGGCATGTTGAGCTTTCAACTTGACCTGTTCAGTTTTGAACTTGTTAACAATTTTCTTCCACTTATCAAGAGCGGGAGTTTCTTTTGTTAACTCGTCGAACTTTCTTTTCCTTTTGAGGGCTTCATCCTTCTTGATGAGCCATTCGTCTTGAAAGTTGAGTTTTGTTTCATGGTTTTTGACCTGCTCTTTGAGCCTATCGTTTTCAGCGCTTGTGGTAAGGAATTTGCTCTTCAAAGCGTCATTCTCTTGTTTCAGCTTGATTAAGGCTTCTTTGTATTTCCCTAATGTGGTAGGCTTCTTCACTGTCGGGAACATGGGTTTCTCAAGAACATATGGCATACGAAATTCCTCTGCTCTTTTCTTTACCCAAGCAGTGTAGTTTTCCTTAACTACACAATTCTTAGCATTGCCTCCTTTCTTTCTTCGAATGCAAAGCCAGGCTCTTATCATCTTGTCTTTCAAGCCCTGGGGATCTGCCCCTTCGCAATAGCAATAACTCTCGGTTGTAAACCCAATGGGTTTCTCTGAGTTTGCGTACCCAAGCTGACGTTTGGCCAGAACCGGGTTGTAATTGATTCCTCCTTGTGTACCCATGAGGGGTACGTTGGCAAATTCTCCACAGCTCTCAATGATTTCCATCTCATTGTCTGCTAGGGTATACCAATGAATGTCTTTGTGGGTTAAGGACATGAATCGTCGAGACCATTGCCACTCCTTCTTGTTCCTTTGAAAAATGGGGGACTTTGGCAAATGCGAAACTATCCATCTGTGCAACAATGGTGCACAACACACAATTTCTCCACCTCCTTGACGATGTCTATGGTGAATTGAGAAATATGTGTCTCCAAGCAGGGTAGGTACAGGGTTTTTGATTTTGAAAATCCTCATGGCATTAATGTCAACAAAATTCCCAATATTGGGAAACAACATCAATCCATAGATGAGGAGGGCTAGGATATTTTCAGAGGCTAACCTTCTACCAGCCTCGGAAAAGGTGAAGGCTCTTTCCAATAGAAACCTTGAGGTTAATCCTAAAATTCCCTTTTTGGTTCGCAGGTTTTTGTCTATCTCAGATTTCCTTATGTGAAGTAAAACCGAGATATCCTGTGACCTAGGTATGGCTTCCAAACCATTGAAAGGCATTCTATCTGAGATGACGATTCCTAAAGTGTGTGCATACTCTTCCAAAGTAGGCAGCAGTTGATAATCAGGGAAAGTGAAACAACGAAAGACGGGGTCATAGAATTGCACAAAGGTTTTGAGCAGTCCCTCATCTACATCAGTGTTTAAGAGGGTTAAGAGATTTCCGTGTCTCTTTGCAAAATCCAAGGGATTCTTTACCAAGGATGCTAACTCTCTTAATCTTTTTACGTCAGGAGATCTGAACGTATACCTTTTTGTATGTCTTCCTCTTATATCCATCCTCTAACCTAAAACATTTGCAAAGGAAATTTCTAAATTCTTTGGAAATTTTGGGAAGGGAAAAAGAAAGATGATGTTTTATGAATGAATGAATGCATGAATGCAGCAAACATGGTTAGTAGTTATACACACGTTCAAGCGTTCTCGAGCATGAGGTCAACGATAAATGACAGCGCGGTTTAGTTCTAAAGGGTCCTGTCCTAAAAACTAAATTGGCCAAGTGAAAGAATGATCACGCATTTTACGCCAATAACCAGCGAAGCAATGATCCTTCTCTGTGTTTCCTAACAGGGTTCTTAAATCCACTAGATAAAATCGTGAAATTTAAACAACACACAAAAAAAGAAAAAACAGACATATGCACAATATGAAAGCTTAATCCCCTCTTTTTTCCTCTTTGAAAACAAAAAAGCTTGGTGCTCTCGGGCAGAGTAACGCGTTTTTCTTTTTTTGAAAATCAAAGTTTCAGCGTACTCCCCAGCAGAGTCGCCATTTTTCCTGTTCGCGTTAAAAGGTGACGCGCCTGAGGGATGCGAACGTGAGTTCGGATTCTCTGGCACGTAACGATTTAAATCTTTTGATTTGTTTATAAAGATGCCGCGAGCATCAAGCTTTATTATTTTCAACACAAGAAAGATGATTTAATGATTATGAAAAAGGGGAAAGCTGAAATACCCTCAATTGATATTGATATGCGTAACGACTAGCGCAAACTAGACGCAACGCATTGGGGAGATTCTGAGTAAGGGGGGATTGTTATATAAAGGGAATAGATGGAGCACCCTAAATATATGTAGTTATCTACAGCTTTATATATGAATATATTTGATATGTTGTGTGTTTTTTAATTGCTATTTCTAAGATTGGGAAAGTTTCTCCTTTGGGATTTTAAGAAACGTAGATTAGGTGGGATTTCTAGGGTTATTATTATTGTGCTCGCAAAGATCTGTGGATCTTCTGCATACATATCCCCTAGTGGGAATCAGAGCATTTGTAGCTCGGATCTACAGGGTTCTATGGTTTGTTTGGTCTGAGAGAGATAGAAATTTGCTCGCCAAGGATGAGACCTTGTGCCTACGTATTCTCAAAAGGATGTTGAGAAAGTCAGAGCAATCGTAGTTCCCACTTATGCTAGTGGAAGCAACGGGATGTTAGTAAGAGACAGACAAATGTCATCTTAATGAAAAATGTATCTAATCTATTTCATCACATACATTTTGAAAAGGGTTTGATTGATTGAAATCTTTCTTCGTAAGTATTAGGTGTTTTGCTCGAGTATTCAAGCGTTACCACTTACATGTTTAAGAAAGATGTTTGAAAAAAATGATTGAATCTGTTAACTGTAAGCATTGGGTGTTTTGCTTGAGTGTACAAGCGTTACCACTTACAATTAAGAGATGTTTTTTGTTTGAAAAGAGTTTGAAAAGTTTTTGAAAAGTTTTTGACTGTATGTGATGTGATAGATGAGATACTTCTTCCATAGAGATGATAGATGTCTAAATCTCAAGGAGAAATTGATTGGATTAAAGGGATGCTTTTAAGAAGCCCATGGGTCCTTGTATTGCTAGCCCAAGAGGAGGCATTCCGAGGGTCATCGAGGGTCATCGAGGGTCCTTGTATGAAGCTCAAGAGGAAGCTATAGGGTATGGCTGTCTTTGGCTTGAAAGGGATTTCACCGAGAAACCGTCCTTTTCTGAATAAGAGCAATTTCACCGAGAAATTTTACTCTATGGGGAATTTGAAAGTGATTTCACCGGGAAACCATCCTTTCAGTGTTCTATCTTAGCGCGGGTGATTCTTTGTATTGGAAGCCCAAGAGGAAGCTGTTAAGAGATTTCCTGTCTCTTTCATTGTATGATGCCCAAGAGAAGGCTAAACTCAAAGAAGAGTTCTTTTGAACGAAGCCCAAGAGGAGGTTGACTCAACAGGGGAGTGTGTCTTATATGAAGCCTAAGCGGAGGCTAACTCTGCGGAGAGAGTTTCTTTGTATGAAGCCCAAGAGAAGGCTGAACTCAACGGGGGATGAGTTATCTTGTATGAAGCCCAAGCGGAGGCTAAACTCTGTTGGAGATAAAATGTCTTGTATGAAGCCCAAGCGGAGGCTATCTGTTGCACCCCAAAATTTGCCCTCCTATCTCGATTTTATCTGGCTTAAGCTTCACATTCATCTGCATACGCGTTCATTAGGCCATTGACATTAAACAGTCATTTACACATCGCATATGCATCATTTCGTCGTATTTAAATTAACCAAAAGTTAGTTTAAATCGATATTTGCATCATTTTATAGTTATGAAATACCCGTTATTCCACTGCATTCATTTTCATTTCTCTACATGTTTTTTGCATCATTTTAAGTTGATTATATGTCGATGATATCAATATTTCGATTTTACAAACAGACTGCTAAAAGCGATTCGACACTGTACGAAAATTAGTGGGAAAAATATTTCAAACTTTCGCCTAACTCATCTTTATGAATCTACGTGTCACGTAGATCATGAAAATGTGATCTCTCTAATTTTTCGATACATTTCGAAATTTTGTTTTTAACCGTAAGTGTTTTAAAATCAGGTATTTTTTATTATCGTTTTATTTCAATTTTGAATATTTCGATAATTTTCCTTTAATGTTTGATACTCGTAATTTATTTTAATATGTTCATTTTATTTTTCGGATAATTTTTGTTCGAACTTTTACCATTTTTAATAATTTTAAAATGTCTAATTTTTATCTAAAAAAAATCAAACAAAAACATTTTTGGGCTTGTAAATTTTTACTAGACCCAATTCTATGGCCCATTTATTTACTAAGGACATTTTTGGCATTTTAAAAAAATATGTAAACCCTAATTTATTGGGTATATATACATGTTATATTACTGTTCATGGGGGGCCAAAAATTGAGAAACAAAAATGAAAAGTGGGAGGCGGATACGAGAGAGATCTGATAACACAGTTTTCCTTTTTTTCATTAAACTCCACAGTTCATCTTCATAAACAACCACTCCCTTTGTCACTCTGTTCCTCACAGTTCCAACCTAACCTCATCTTCACCCAGAAATCTCTCCACCGAACCCTTCAACCTTCAATCCTCATTCTCCTCCGTCAACCCTGTTTCCTTCGTCTTCCTCACACAATAGCCAACCACCGCCGCTGCTCTCTCAGCTTCCGTTTCCGTCACCTTCCATTTCTGCTACCTCTAGCAACTCCACTGTTTGCTCAAAACAACAACCACCATAACACCCTGTACTTCCTCTTGGTTCTCACAAGCCATTTCAACAAACCCTCACTTGTCTTCTTCAACCTTCTGTCAAACACAACACAGAACCATCTCCATCTCCGCTACCCATCCACGCCGCCATTCCATCTGTTTCACATACATCCCCTTCATCACTGTTCCGGAACCCACTTCCTGCTCACCATCCCGAAGCCAGCTTATCCAACCGCCGCTGTTACCCTTCATCAAACCGTAGCCACCTGCTTCTCTCAAATAGCGACCTAACCACGTAACTCCATGTCTCCTTCGACACCCTTCGTTCTCAACCCTCACACTTCATCCTCACACCATCGGAACCTCCCTCTGTTCACACCGTATCACCTATCCTCCATCATCTCCTAACCGTACTATCAACTCACACATTCAACCCCTTACGGAGACATTGCAGATTTATGTAATTACAACATCTGTTTGTTCTGCGTTCATCTCAATCTCGACCCAATCATCACCTCAACTCCATCGCCGCTTTCGACCATCGCATCTTCCTCTCTTACTCACTGCCGAAACCCCTCATCTTCCATAAGCTTCCTCTGTCTGCGCAATCCATTCTCCCTGTTACAGCAACCATCTTCATCCTTTCATGTAACTTCCGAAACCACCATCATAAACCCATCGTAAATCACCCAAATCGCTGTAGCTCTCACTCACCATCCTCTCTGTCTCACTGTTCGGAACCCCCTTGTAACCCCAGCCGCCCTTCCAAAGCCCAATCTTCATCTTCTCCAAACCGATTCTCTCAGCTGTAACCATAGTGAGAATCAGTGTGTTGAACGATGCTCTTAAAAGCATGTACCATGTCGAGAAAAGAGGAAAGTGTCAAGTCGTGATTCCTCCATCTTCCAAAGTCATCATCAGCAGAAAGAATGTTGGTGTAGTATAGAGATTTGCCGTAGCTGTATCTCGACGTTAAAGCATCAACAACAACATCTCGTAGAAGTTTCGACATATTGGACGAAGAACAGCAACTCTAAGCCTTCTCTGTGCTGCTCCATTTGACAATCTGCATATGTTTCGGTAAGATTTCATTCTGTTTCTCCCAGCTTTCGCTATGCTGCTCCATTTGACAATCTGCATCTGTTTCGGTAAGGATTTCATTCTGTTTCGTGTTTATTGCTTAACTGTGATGTTGTTAATTGTAGCTAAACTTTAAGATGTTAATTAATCCGGTGTTGAATTGGACGGTATCATTGTGTTTGTCGTGATAATATCTGATGATGCCACTGCTTTCATGTTTAGTTTAAGCCGATTTAGATAATACTTCCTATGTCAATACCGTTTTTAGTTGAGTTGAATAGTGTAAGTTTGCTAGCTTGATTGAAGCATTCAATTATGATATATGTGCAATTTGATTTGAATATTGACATCATTGTTGTTTATTGTTCATAACTTCACATTTCCGCGAATGTTACTGTGTTTTTAATAAACCTGTGATAGAAATTTTTGAATGAATTGAAGTGTCACGGTGATTTGTGGTTTGACCTTGGAAGCTATTACATTGATTGAAGTTTGTTTTCGGTGTCTCGTTTGGAACAATGTTATTTTTGCATCATGGAATTTGAGGGTAATCTTGCTTTCCGTGTGAATGATTTGGGATTTAGGATGGTTTCTTCTTTTAAATTAACATAGATTGGTGATGTAGAATTCTTGAATAATCTAATGCACTATAAGTGTTTGTATTAATGCCTCATTGAATTGTATTGCCAATTCTTGACATTGTGATTATCTTTTGACATGGTGTTAATTATAAACAATTGTGTTAATGTTAGATTCTTGAGTTAGCATTGATTGTGAACAAATGTTAAGATCCGGAATTGGATAGATGTGTTTAGGTGTTGTGTTGAATTCTACATATGGATCGATAATTGTTGCGTGGACTAGCATATGTGATTGAGCATTTAATGTTAATTTATCGATTGTATGTTGCATTGATATGTCGAGGTCTCTTGAATCTTTGTTTACTTGCTTAATTTGTGCTTGACTTTTGACATATTGATACATTTCCACATTTGCTTTATTATTGAAGTTGTTTGTCGTTGAGTTTTACTTGAGTTTGAAACTTTAATTGATATCACGCTATTTGAGTTAGAGTTCTAGAGATGTTAACAACTTCACTTTGTTTCATTTTAAATTAATCATGAATGATTTGATGTTGATTTCGACGTGTTCTTCATTGGTTTCAAATATGTTTAATTGAAATTGTGGAGCATGATTGAGTAGGACTAGTGGCTGCCCGGGTTGGTAAGTGTTTGATAATGCAAGTTGCCTTTGAATTCATGTGGTCTTTGATCGATATTTAGAGTGTTTTTTGAGATAGCGTAGTTGCTGCCCGGAATCATGTTTAAGAGCATAGAGTTTGCTTTGAATTCGAGTTTTCATGTTTCAATTTGAATTTTTGATCCTTGTTTTCTCTATGATTGGAAAAACATGTTTACCGTTGAGTTTACTTGAATTTTAATGTGTTTAGTACAATGTATATAGTGCTGAATTTTAACATGTACATTGAATACTAGCCTATTTTCTTGTTTCTTATTTGTAAATTCATCCATTCATGTACATAGTCCATTTTATCTCATTTCGATTTTTATTCCACTATGCTACTAACATGTTTGTTACTTGTGAAGGCATTCAAGAGTAGTTCAAACATCATTCCATCATAGAATATATCTATCTTTCTCCATTTACATTTTTTTATTATAATTATTCTACTACTTCAATATAATATTTAGTTATGTATTTTTAGTATTGTAAATATAATTATATATAGTATTTCTATTTTATATTTAATATTGTAAATACAATTATACTACTTTTATTTATATATTTTATTTGGTTCATTTTATAAATTCAATTACATTGTAATGATCTTTGTGTTGCAATTTCGAATTCGAAATTTAATTCAACCTTCGAATGAATTTGGATGCAAATATATCTATTCCTCGCATAGTTTTTGTTTGTATCTTGAGTGATGTAGGAATCTTCATTTGGTATTCATCCGATGCATCAAGCCTTATCCAATCTTGAAGACTACTTGGAGCTCAACTCTTGCACAACATAAGAGCTTTTTAATTATTCTAATTCGATTTGGTTGTATATAATTCTTGCATCACATAAGAGCTATTTACATATTCCTTGTGTGTTCTAATTATCGTTTAATCACGCGTTTATCATATTAGAACACATAGCCTCCTCTTGGGCTCTTCATCAAGAAGCAGGTAAACATACACAATGCACACTTGCACACATTCATAGTTTGGTCACTGGGCTTTTCTACAGCGACAACTATTCGATCGATTGTTCCAATCGGTCGTTTAGAATACTAGTGTCACGCTAGTCCCACTTTTAGGAGCATACATAAAGCCACCTTGTATGGGCTCGCTTGTTTTCCTAATCGAATTCTATCCATAACCAAACCCCTAAACACTTTCAAGTCAAAAAACTTAGTGTTATGGTACTTAATTAAATTGTTAGAGGTTCGCCCAACGATTTAATTAAAATGTAAAGTATTTGGGCCATTAGAGGGTAACCCAATTACTTGAATACTTTATTCCATACACTTGAATATTTAAAACACTTTCAAATTAAATTAATTAATTGAATTTGTTTTTTTAAATCAATTTTTTCAAAAAAAAGAACATTTGGATAAGATTTGTTTTAATGGTTAGAGGTTAGCCCAACGAAAACAAATCGAAGTTTCTAATTGATTAGAGGATAACCCAATAAATTGAGAAACTTCAAATCCATGTTCAAAAAACAAAAAAAACATAGTGTTATGGTATTTAATTAAATTGTTAGAGGTTCGCCCGATGATTTAATTAAAATGTAAAGTATTTGGGCCATTAGAGGGTAACTATGACTTAAACACTTTATTCCATAACGCTTAATAAAAGTGAACTCTGTTTCACCTCACTCTTTTCATAATAAAGATTTTGGATGAGAGATGATTGGTTGACCTCAATCACCAATCTCGAGTATTGAACCGTTAGAGGATAACCCAACGTTTTGATACTTGTCATCTACAATTAAAATCAATTCAACCCATTCAAATTCCTTTTCCGCTCATACGCGGTCATCAAAAACATTTTCTTCTAAAATCAATACAAACAATCCAAGACATTTTCAACAAGAACTACGGAGTTTTGACTTTCCCATTGCACGAGGGAATACGTAGGCACGCGGTTTCGAAACCGTGTCAAACTCAAAATAATAATAAACAAACTATGTTTCATTCTTTCTTATTTTTTTGATCATTAATTAGAAGATAGCATTTTTACTTTAAACACACAAACATGCGCGAACTAAATGGGTCCCATCGAGTACGATGGACGTAAGGGGTGCTAATACCTTCCCCTTGCGTAACCGACTCCCGAATCCATCCTTTTTGGTCGTAGACCGCCTTATCCAAGTTTTGTGGGTTTTATCTATATTTTCCCGTTCTTTCTAGAACAAATAAAATTAGGTGGCGATTTCATTGTTTTGAAAATTCATTTTTAAATGATATTTTTGAAAATCGAGTTGCTTCAGTTGGCGACTTCACTGGGGAAGTTTTAAAACTTTTTTTGACTAAGCGAGTCAACCCTAGTTTGGTTCTTCGCATGTTTGTGTGTTTGTTTATCGCTTTCTTCTTTATGCTTATCTATTGTTTATTTGCTTATTTTTCTCTATGCTTTAAATATTAATCTGTTGATATATTATTGTGATGGGAATTCATGGGCATTGATACATAGATAAGCCCACTACCCAGGCTTCTAGGTCACCTTTTTAGGAATAGAGGGGTTGCGTAGCCTAGGTCCACCTGACTCCATTGTCTTGTTGGCCCGAAGCGAAGACTCCGGCTTAGAGTTGGTTGTTTTAAGGAGGTTGTTGGCCCGCGACAGCGCAGGACATCGATCTTTGGACAAATGACCTATAACTCTAAGTTTGTTCATATTGTCCTAACCGAGACCAACCGCTCAAATTTTGAATTTCGAGCATCCTATTAAGAGCCGTTTCCTGGAGTATACTTTTGCAAATACTATCGCCACGTAGGCCTCTCGCGCGATGATAATATTTGTTAAAAGGGGATCTGAGACTCCAAGAAACATTTAGCCAAAAAAACATAAGATTAGCCTTACCCGGGGAATTGTTGGGTAGACGTCGAAACCATGACCGGCCGATCCTATGAACCAGCTTTATTTAATTTGCAACATGCATTGCATACCATTTGCATCAATCATCATAAAAAAGGAGTTTATTTCTCTCATATCATCCATGCATCAATCATGCATTTCATTCATTTCAATCAGAGGACTCATTTCAACCTGGCTTCTTATCCAGAATCTCAAGACTGCAAGACTGACTTCCTGACATCGTCATCATCATGGATCAACTTCAAGCAAGTGTGGTTGCGATGAATACTCGTATAGATACCCAATTGGATCAGTTCATGGAGATTATCCAGAACCTTGCCCTTGGACAAGAAGAGTTAAAGCAAGTTGTTCAGAGGTCCGAAGTGGTTACCACTGATCATGTTAATCCACCTGGTGTTGGTCTTAACCACATGGAGGTCCTATCACATCAAAATGTCAAAAACACCGTTCAAATGCACATCAATGGAACTCCTCACTATGAGGGCATCTTTGAGTCTTCGTTTGACACCTTCAGGTTTCCGATTGAAGAGACTGAATTCGAGAAAAAGCTTCACCTCATCGAGAAAAGGATGAAAGCTATTGAAGGTCGTGATTCCCTTGGTTTAGATGCTCCTAGTTTGTGCTTGGTGCCTGATATCAAAATTCCTGCAAAGTTTAAAGTCCCCACTTTTGAGAAGTATAAGGGTACCTCTTGTCCGATTACTCACGTCAAAGCCTATTGCAATAAGATGGCTCCCTATGCGGAAAATGACAAGCTCCTCATGCATCTTTTTCAAGATAGCCTCAGTGGAGCATCTCTCGAGTGGTACACTCAGCTTGAACGAACTCACATCCAAACTTGGAAGGAATTGGCTGAAGCTTTTGTCAATCAGTACGACTATAATAGGGACATGGCTCCCACCAGAATTCAACTCCAAGGTTTAACTCAGAAGACTGAAGAATCTTTCAAAGAGTATGCGCAGAGATGGAGAGAATTAGCTGCTAGAGTTCAACCTCCTCTTTTGGAACGAGAACTCATTGAGATGTTCTCCAACACCCTGCAAGGTCCCTATATGATCGCTGGATGTACTTCTACGTTTTCACACCTAGTTGTTGTAGGGGAACGAATTGAGCGTGGTCTCAAGATGGGAAACATTCAGGATGTCGCTATTGCTTCTGAATTTCCAGAGCGAATGGATGAAGAGGCAAGTACAATTTTCGAGGACGAGGAAGAAGCTTCTGCGTACCCTCCGTTTCAGATTCCTAATCGGTGTGATTAATTCTAATCGGATGCTCCACAAATGTCTGCAACGCTATCAAACACCCGTTCAGTATGCTCCCCAGCAGCAGAATGCTCCTCGACAACAAGCTTATCGACAAAATCGTCAACGTCGAGGTGGAAAGAATCTGATAAGGCCAAGAAAAGTGCATGATCCAATCCCTATGCCTTATAGTGAGTTGCTCTCTCACCTACTCCAACATTCTTTGGTGGAGTTAAAGGAGCTCGGGGCACCTCCTTTTCCGTATCCTTTGGGATATGATCCTGATGCCTACTGTGAGTTCCATTCTGGGGCACCTGGCCATACAATTGAAGGATGTAAACTTTTCAAAGGCACAGTTCAGAAGCTCATTGATTCCGAAGCAATCATGTTCACTCCAGAGGGCCTACGCATTAATTGAACTCTCTTTTGACTCAGAGAACGCCACGACTACAAAGTGCATCTTCTGAAGCAAGAAATCCATACGGAGACCAGTCTCCTCAACATGGAGACTTCTAGTTTTATCTTGCATGCTCATTTGTAATTTTTCTTGTTTTGTTCAGTACTTTCTTGTATGCAAAACTTGCTCATTTCTGAATACTAATCATAATGCATTGAATATGTTTGTCTTGAATTGATCCATTCGCTATCACTCTTATTTGTTTTTTATATTCAACTCTTATTAATAAAGCAACACCTCTGTAGGGAGGATGACGAACAATTTACCAAGAATCTCAAACGTTATGCTTTCGAGTAAAAACCCTGCTAACGATGTACAGGCCTTGTTTCAAAATCCTAAACACCGGAGATATAAGGGAGTGAAACCCTCGTTAACCCCTTTTGAGCCTCGAAGTAGGAGTTTCTTTTCTGATCAGAAAAACCCTCATTTTTTTAACCTAGGGCAGGGTAGTGTTCAGTTAATCTGATCGAGCGTTCAGAACTCTTCGAGAGTGCGCATCCAAGGATACAACAATGGTTATCTTTCAAAAGGTTGAGGAAGGTCAAAGCCGCAATGGTCAATCTTCGTCTATCATCAGTGTGCATCAGAAGAGAATGATACCATAATGGTTAATTCTCGCACATCGTGAAATCAACAGATGACGATACCATAATCGATATCTCTCTTCCACTAAGGATTCAGACTGTCACAATCACCTCCAATCAAAAAAAGATGCAAGATCACACGACTTGTTCAAAAAAAAAGTGAAAAAAATGATGACAAAAAGCCTGCTAAGTCGAAACTTCATAATAAGTCGCTTAGGCAAAAATGGGAAAAGAAAAGAAAAAAAAGAAAGGATTACCAGACAAATAAAATCCTCATCAAAAGAACAAGGTCGTGTGATCAGACACCAAAAGTAAAAAGGTGAGTGACTGTCGTGTCCGAGAAACCTCAGTGGTTCCTCAACCGCATCATAAACTTCTCTCAAGAGATGAATGCTCACATCAAGTTATCTGAACCTAGGATTGGAGAACATCACGGAGAATGGGAGGGCACCAAATATTTTGAGCCTACAAAACTTTTTTCTAAAAACCCGTGAACCAGACCACGTTACAACCCTTGAAAGTCCTAATTGAAGCATGAGTTAACTCAAAAGCAAAATTGTTACAAGAATACGGTAACCTGACTCCTAGGAGGCTTGCTAATCATTTGAGTTGGTATCACTCAATCTTTTACAAAAAAATTCGATGTTTCGACATCCTTTCAATAAAAGATTTTTTTAAAACTTCAAGACAAACATGAACTTTGCATTAAAATTATCATTCTTAGAATAAAAAAATTCTTTGCATATAGATTAGTGCTTAAACATCAAGTGAGCTTTCATTTTGAGCATCAGACGGATAATTCGATTGTCCTGAAAGACATATTGCTTCAAGTATTCGATTGAGCACAAAGCAGCTCGAGTTGAGAAGTATGGTTGTGAAGTAGCCTACTTTCAAGATGAAAGTTAATCACCCTGGATAGGTGATATCTTCAAAGTTCAGTAATCAGGGGCATTCACCCGAGCAAGGTTGAAACCCTCTTTACTTTTGGTTAGTCAGGGGCAGTATTTCCAAGTTTATAATATTGGGGCAGATTATCTTGATGGTACATACCTCAAGAAGCTCTCTCGAGGCTATTTTCTACAAAGTCTCTACAGACCAGAGAAAAGCATTATGCAGGGGCATTCCTCCACCTCATAATTAATCAGGTCAAGTCCAGGCGCAAGCTAAACAACCATTGAGTTTGAATGGCATGTCAGGAAGTCAGGATCGTCATCCTTAGCTCATCAGAGATCTAAGTCTGTGTGGATTTTCTCCATCAGAAATTAAGGATCATTATCTCCAACTCAAGTTAGGATTGTCATCCTTAGCTCATCAGAGATCAAGGTTTAATTCCTGGTTGTTGGTTCCCTTCAACAAAAGTCAGAAGACGGGATTCTATCCATTGAGTTCCAACAAATATCTTTACTTCGACACATTGCACATAGTAATCATCATTGCAGTTGTTTCGCGTTTTGCACATTTTACTATTCAAAGATTTTAGAATGAAAGGGCATGATACACCTGAGCTTTGGTCACTGACAAAGCTCCTTTCTCTCCAGCAAGAGTTATCTATGGCATATGTGTACCCTTGGATGTTATCATTCTTTCCACGATGCGGAAGATCGCAAAGAGCGATCTATACCAGCAAGATCATTTTCAAAGGCTCGCTTATGCTAGAAGATATTATCGACTCCTCTTATGCGAGAGTTCGAAATCCTGGGTTACTAAAGTCAGGAACTCTACGCAACAAGATCATCATCCCAGATGAATGTTGATCTCCAAGAGTTACTTCCCCAGTGATGTTAATCATTGAAAGATGATACTTCTATTCTACAATCCCCTGTCATGGTCCAGACTGTCATCCCTTTGACGAAGATCAGTTGATTTGTATTCAATTCATAGAGGGTTTCTGCTTCCTCGGCAGCTCACAATTGCCTTTAGTCCCGGACGAAATATTAAAACATGCATCATTGCATTGCATAACATTCAAAGAATGCGTAGCATTTCCATTGATATGGAGCATTACGCCAAAAAATAATAATCTCAAACATGCATCTAAGCATAAGCCAGATTAAAGTGTTTTTCGAGTACCTTTTGCGTCTCCGAAGAGAAAGTTTATCCATTAAAAAATCCCCAAGTGGTATTCCCAGTCAGAGTTCCCTCAAGAAATTCTTCTTGTTGTTGTTATCTGCATTTTTGACCCCGTGTCGGTCTCCTACATCATTCAAATTCAATTCATTTACCAAGCGTCTTGCTTTTTGCAAATTTTTATTGTCGGTTATCTTACCCATGTTTGTCTCTGTCATTAGAGTGCGAGTAAGAGTTGGTGTCTAACCTTTCTTGCTTCTCAATTGTTTGAGTATCCATACTTGGTGTGTGGTAATTCATATAATTGCCACTCTTGAAGAATTACACCCCGCCTTTGGCCTGAGGGATATTGTACTTCTTGCACATTTGCAAACTTTTAAAGTCCAACATAGTTTGGCAATCCTTGCTAGAGTCCCCTTTGATTGGCCTCTTTCCCCGTGAATTCGTCTTCGATCGATGATTTACCATTCCATATATCTTTTCCCCAGTGAGTCTGCTCCGGTCGGTCTCATTCTTGCGTATGTCTAATATGCATGTTCGATCTTTATGTGTCCAATATCCTTACCGGGCATGTATATTTCGAAATCTTTGTTAGAGTCGTCTTCGGTCGGTCTCTTTCCGGTGTATGTCTAATATCCTTACCTGACATATGCTATCTATATGTGTTCAATATCCTTACCGAACATGTATATTCGATCTTTATGTGTCCAATATCCTTACCGGGCATGTATACTTCGAAACCTTTGTTAGAGTCGTCTTCGGTCGGTCTCTTTCTGGTGTATGTCTAATATCCTTACCTGACATATGCTCCTTATATGTGTTCAATATCCTTACCGAACATGTATATTCGATCTTTATGTGTCCAATATCCTTACCGGGCATGTATATTTGAAACCTTTGTTAGAGTCGTCTTGATCGGTCTCTTTCCGGTGTATGTCTAATATCCTTACCTGACATATGCTCCTTATATGTGTTCAATATCCTTACCGAACATGTATATTCGATCTTTATATGTCCAATATCCTTACCGGGCATGTTTATTTCGAAACTTTTGTTAGAGTCGTCTTGATCGGTCTCTTTCCTGTATGTCTAATATCCTTACGACATATGCTCCTATATGTGTTCAATATACTTACCGAACATGTATATTCGATCCTTATGTGTCCAATATCCTTACCGGGCATGTATATTTCGAAACTTTTGTTAGAGTCGTCTTCGGTCTCTTTCCTGTATGTCTAATATCCTTACGACATATGCTATCTATATGTGTTCAATATCCTTACCGAACATGTATATTCGATCTTTATGTGTCCAATATCCTTACGGGCATGTATATTTGAAACCTCTGTTAGAGTCGTCTTGATCGGTCTCTTTCTTGTGTATGTCTAATATCCTTACGACATATGCTCCTATATGTGTTCAATATCCTTACCGAACATGTATATTCGATCCTTATGTGTCCAATATCCTTACGGGCATGTATATTTGAAACTTTTGTTAGAGTCGTCTTGATCGGTCTCTTTCCGGTGTATGTCTAATATCCTTACCTGACATATGCTATCTATATGTGTTCAATATCCTTACCGAACATATATATTTGATCTTTATGTGTCCAATATCCTTACCGGGCATGTATATTTCGAAACTTTTGTTAGAGTCGTCTTGATCGGTCTCTTTCCGTATGTCTAATATCCTTACGACATATGCTCCTATATGTGTTCAATATCCTTACCGAACATGTATATTCGATCTTTATGTGTCCAATATCCTTACCGGGCATGTATATTTCGAAACCTCTGTTAGAGTCGTCTTCGGTCGGTCTCTTTCTTGTGTATGTCTAATATCCTTACCTGACATATGCTCCCTATATGTGTTCAATATCCTTACCGAACATGTATATTCGATCCTTATGTGTCCAATATCCTTACCGGGCATGTATATTTCGAAACTTTTGTTAGAGTCGTCTTCGGTCGGTTTCTTTGTATGTCTAATATCCTTACCTGACATATGCTATCTATATGTGTTCAATATCCTTACCGAACATATATATTTGATCTTTATGTGTCCAATATCCTTACCGGGCATGTATATTTCGAAACTTTTGTTAGAGTCGTCTTCGGTCGGTCTCTTTCCAGTGTATGTCTAATATCCTTACCTGACATATGCTCCCTATATGTGTTCAATATCCTTACCGAACATGTATATTCGATCTTTATGTGTCCAATATCCTTACCGGGCATGTATATTTCGAAACCTCTGTTAGAGTCGTCTTCGGTCGGTCTCTTTCTTGTGTATGTCTAATATCCTTACCTGACATATGCTCCCTATATGTGTTCAATATCCTTACCGAACATGTATATTCGATCTTTATGTGTCCAATATCCTTACCGGACATGTATATTTCGAAACCTTTGTTAGAGTCGCCTTCGGTCGGTCTCTTTCCGGTGTATGTCTAATATCCTTACCTGACATACCCGAATTTTTGTTCCCAATCCCACTGTTCACAAAAAAAAAATCACAAAAAAATAGAAATTCAAAAAAATTCAAAAAAAAAATCAATAAAAAAAAAGCAAAAATATTTCTACTTGTTCTTCGGAGCGCAAATTTTAGGGTTCTTTTAGTATTTAATCTTCTTCTACCTTGAAAGCTCGAAAGGCTAGCACCAATCTCACTTTCAGGTTTAAGACGATTAAATAGGGGCAACTGTTGCACCCCAAAATTTGCCCTCCTATCTCGATTTTATCTGGCTTAAGCTTCACATTCATCTGCATACGCGTTCATTAGGCCATTGACATTAAACAGTCATTTACACATCGCATATGCATCATTTCGTCGTATTTAAATTAACCAAAAGTTAGTTTAAATCGATATTTGCATCATTTTATAGTTATGAAATACCCGTTATTCCACTGCATTCATTTTCATTTCTCTACATGTTTTTTGCATCATTTTAAGTTGATTATATGTCGATGATATCAATATTTCGATTTTACAAACAGACTGCTAAAAGCGATTCGACACTGTACGAAAATTAGTGGGAAAAATATTTCAAACTTTCGCCTCTAACTCACTTCTTTATGAATCTACGTGTCACGTAGATCATGAAAATGTGATCTCTCTAATTTTTCGATACATTTCGAAATTTTGTTTTTAACCGTAAGTGTTTTAAAATCAGGTATTTTTTATTATCGTTTTATTTCAATTTTGAATATTTCGATAATTTTCCTTTAATGTTTGATACTCGTAATTTATTTTAATATGTTCATTTTATTTTTTCGGATAATTTTTGTTCGAACTTTTACCATTTTTAATAATTTTAAAATGTCTAATTTTTATCTAAAAAAAATCAAACAAAAACATTTTTGGGCTTGTAAATTTTTACTAGACCCAATTCTATGGCCCATTTATTTACTAAGGACATTTTTGGCATTTTAAAAAAATATGTAAACCCTAATTTATTGGGTATATATACATGTTATATTACTGTTCATGGGGGGCCAAAAATTGAGAAACAAAAATGAAAAGTGGGAGGCGGATACGAGAGAGATCTGATAACACAGTTTTCCTTTTTTTTTCATTAAACTCCACAGTTCATCTTCATAAACAACCACTCCCTTTGTCACTCTGTTCCTCACAGTTCCAACCTAACCTCATCTTCACCCAGAAATCTCTCCACCGAACCCTTCAACCTTCAATCCTCATTCTCCTCCGTCAACCCTGTTTCCTTCGTCTTCCTCACACAATAGCCAACCACCGCCGCTGCTCTCTCAGCTTCCGTTTCCGTCACCTTCCATTTCTGCTACCTCTAGCAACTCCACTGTTTGCTCAAAACAACAACCACCATAACACCCTGTACTTCCTCTTGGTTCTCACAAGCCATTTCAACAAACCCTCACTTGTCTTCTTCAACCTTCTGTCAAACACAACACAGAACCATCTCCATCTCCGCTACCCATCCACGCCGCCATTCCATCTGTTTCACATACATCCCCTTCATCACTGTTCCGGAACCCACTTCCTGCTCACCATCCCGAAGCCGCTTATCCAACCGCCGCTGTTACCCTTCATCAAACCGTAGCCACCTGCTTCTCTCTCTCAAATAGCCGCGACCCTAACCACCGTAACTCCCGCTGTCTCCTTCGACACCCTTCGTTCTCAACCCTCACACTTCATCCTCACACCATCGGAACCTCCCTCTGTTCACACCGTATCACCTATCCTCCATCATCTCCTAACCGTACTATCAACTCACACATTCAACCCCTTACGGAGACATTGCAGATTTATGTAATTACAACATCTGTTTGTTCTGCGTTCATCTCAATCTCGACCCAATCATCACCTCAACTCCATCGCCGCTTTCGACCATCGCATCTTCCTCTCTTACTCACTGCCGAAACCCCTCATCTTCCATAAGCTTCCTCTGTCTGCGCAATCCATTCTCCCTGTTACAGCAACCATCTTCATCCTTTCATGTAACTTCCGAAACCACCATCATAAACCCATCGTAAATCACCCAAATCGCTGTAGCTCTCACTCACCATCCTCTCTGTCTCACTGTTCGGAACCCCCTTGTAACCCCAGCCGCCCTTCCAAAGCCCAATCTTCATCTTCTCCAAACCGATTCTCTCAGCTGTAACCATAGTGAGAATCGGTGTTGAACGATGCTCTTAAAAGCATGTACCATGTCGAGAAAGAGGAAAGTGTCAAGTCGTGATTCCTCCATCTTCCAAAGTCATCATCAGCAGAAAGAATGTTGGTGTAGTATAGAGATTTGCCGTAGCTGTATCTCGACGTTAAAGCATCAACAACAACATCTCGTAGAAGTTTCGACATATTGGACGAAGAACAGCAACTCTAAGCCTTCTCTGTGCTGCTCCATTTGACAATCTGCATATGTTTGGTAAGATTTCATTCATTCTCTCCCGCTATCTGCTCCATTTGACAATCTGCATCTGTTTCGGTAAGGATTTCATTCTGTTTCGTGTTTATTGCTTAACTGTGATGTTGTTAATTGTAGCTAAACTTTAAGATGTTAATTAATCCGGTGTTGAATTGGACGGTATCATTGTGTTTGTCGTGATAATATCTGATGATGCCACTGCTTTCATGTTTAGTTTATGCCGATTTAGATAATACTTCCTATGTCAATACCGTTTTTAGTTGAGTTGAATAGTGTAAGTTTGCTAGCTTGATTGAAGCATTCAATTATGATATATGTGCAATTTGATTTGAATATTGACATCATTGTTGTTTATTGTTCATAACTTCACATTTCCGCGAATGTTACTGTGTTTTTAATAAACCTGTGATAGAAATTTTTGAATGAATTGAAGTGTCACGGTGATTTGTGGTTTGACCTTGGAAGCTATTCTGTTGATTGAAGTTTGTTTTCAGTGTCTACGTTTGGCTGAACAATGTTATTTTTGCATCATGGAATTTGAGGGTAATCTTGCTTTCCGTGTGAATGATTTGGGATTTAGGATGGTTTCTTCTTTTAAATTAACATAGATTGGTGATGTAGAATTCTTGAATAATCTAATGCACTATAAGTGTTTGTATTAATGCCTCATTGAATTGTATTGCCAATTCTTGACATTGTGATTATCTTTTGACATGGTGTTAATTATAAACAATTGTGTTAATGTTAGATTCTTGAGTTAGCATTGATTGTGAACAAATGTTAAGATCCGGAATTGGATAGATGTGTTTAGGTGTTGTGTTGAATTCTACATATGGATCGATAATTGTTGCGTGGACTAGCATATGTGATTGAGCATTTAATGTTAATTTATCGATTGTATGTTGCATTGATATGTCGAGGTCTCTTGAATCTTTGTTTACTTGCTTAATTTGTGCTTGACTTTTGACATATTGATACATTTCCACATTTGCTTTATTATTGAAGTTGTTTGTCGTTGAGTTTTACTTGAGTTTGAAACTTTAATTGATATCACGCTATTTGAGTTAGAGTTCTAGAGATGTTAACAACTTCACTTTGTTTCATTTTAAATTAATCATGAATGATTTGATGTTGATTTCGACGTGTTCTTCATTGGTTTCAAATATGTTTAATTGAAATTGTGGAGCATGATTGAGTAGGACTAGTGGCTGCCCGGGTTGGTAAGTGTTTGATAATGCAAGTTGCCTTTGAATTCATGTGGTCTTTGATCGATATTTAGAGTGTTTTTTGAGATAGCGTAGTTGCTGCCCGGAATCATGTTTAAGAGCATAGAGTTTGCTTTGAATTGAGTTTTCATGTTTCAATTTGAATTTTTGATCCTTGTTTTCTCTATGATTGGAAAAACATGTTTACCGTTGAGTTTACTTGAATTTTAATGTGTTTAGTACAATGTATATAGTGCTGAATTTTAACATGTACATTGAATACTAGCCTATTTTCTTGTTTCTTATTTGTAAATTCATCCATTCATGTACATAGTCCATTTTATCTCATTTCGATTTTTATTCCACTATGCTACTAACATGTTTGTTACTTGTGAAGGCATTCAAGAGTAGTTCAAACATCATTCCATCATAGAATATATCTATCTTTCTCCATTTACATTTTTTTATTATAATTATTCTACTACTTCAATATAATATTTAGTTATGTATTTTTAGTATTGTAAATATAATTATATATAGTATTTCTATTTTATATTTAATATTGTAAATACAATTATACTACTTTTATTTATATATTTTATTTGGTTCATTTTATAAATTCAATTACATTGTAATGATCTTTGTGTTGCAATTTCGAATTCGAAATTTAATTCAACCTTCGAATGAATTTGGATGCAAATATATCTATTCCTCGCATAGTTTTTGTTTGTATCTTGAGTGATGTAGGAATCTTCATTTGGTATTCATCCGATGCATCAAGCCTTATCCAATCTTGAAGACTACTTGGAGCTCAACTCTTGCACAACATAAGAGCTTTTTAATTATTCTAATTCGATTTGGTTGTATATAATTCTTGCATCACATAAGAGCTATTTACATATTCCTTGTGTGTTCTAATTATCGTTTAATCACGCGTTTATCATATTAGAACACATAGCCTCCTCTTGGGCTCTTCATCAAGAAGCAGGTAAACATACACAATGCACACTTGCACACATTCATAGTTTGGTCCTGGGCTTTTCTACAGCGACAACTATTCGATCGATTGTTCCAATCGGTCGTTTAGAATACTAGTGTCACGCTAGTCCCACTTTTAGGAGCATACATAAAGCCACCTTGTATGGGCTCGCTTGTTTTCCTAATCGAATTCTATCCATAACCAAACCCCTAAACACTTTCAAGTCAAAAAACTTAGTGTTATGGTACTTAATTAAATTGTTAGAGGTTCGCCCAACGATTTAATTAAAATGTAAAGTATTTGGGCCATTAGAGGGTAACCCAATTACTTGAATACTTTATTCCATACACTTGAATATTTAAAACACTTTCAAATTAAATTAATTAATTGAATTTGTTTTTTTAAATCAATTTTTTCAAAAAAAAGAACATTTGGATAAGATTTGTTTTAATGGTTAGAGGTTAGCCCAACGATTAAAACAAATCGAAGTTTCTAATTGATTAGAGGATAACCCAATAAATTGAGAAACTTCAAATCCATGTTCAAAAAACAAAAAAAACATAGTGTTATGGTATTTAATTAAATTGTTAGAGGTTCGCCCGATGATTTAATTAAAATGTAAAGTATTTGGGCCATTAGAGGGTAACCCGATGACTTAAACACTTTATTCCATAACACTTAATAAAAGTGAACTCTGTTTCACCTCACTCTTTTCATAATAAAGATTTTGGATGAGAGATGATTGGTTGACCTCAATCACCAATCTCGAGTATTGAACCGTTAGAGGATAACCCAACGTTTTGATACTTGTCATCTACAATTAAAATCAATTCAACCCATTCAAATTCCTTTTCCGCTCATACGCGGTCATCAAAAACATTTTCTTCTAAAATCAATACAAACAATCCAAGACATTTTCAACAAGAACTACGGAGTTTTGACTTTCCCATTGCACGAGGGAATACGTAGGCACGCGGTTTCGAAACCGTGTCAAACTCAAAATAATAATAAACAAACTATGTTTCATTCTTTCTTATTTTTTTGATCATTAATTAGAAGATAGCATTTTTACTTTAAACACACAAACATGCGCGAACTAAATGGGTCCCATCGAGTACGATGGACGTAAGGGGTGCTAATACCTTCCCCTTGCGTAACCGACTCCCGAATCCATCCTTTTTGGTCGTAGACCGCCTTATCCAAGTTTTGTGGGTTTTATCTATATTTTCCCGTTCTTTCTAGAACAAATAAAATTAGGTGGCGATTTCATTGTTTTGAAAATTCATTTTTAAATGATATTTTTGAAAATCGAGTTGCTTCAGTTGGCGACTTCACTGGGGAAGTTTTAAAACTTTTTTTGACTAAGCGAGTCAACCCTAGTTTGGTTCTTCGCATGTTTGTGTGTTTGTTTATCGCTTTCTTCTTTATGCTTATCTATTGTTTATTTGCTTATTTTTCTCTATGCTTTAAATATTAATCTGTTGATATATTATTGTGATGGGAATTCATGGGCATTGATACATAGATAAGCCCACTACCCAGGCTTCTAGGTCACCTTTTTAGGAATAGAGGGGTTGCGTAGCCTAGGTCCACCTGACTCCATTGTCTTGTTGGCCCGAAGCGAAGACTCCGGCTTAGAGTTGGTTGTTTTAAGGAGGTTGTTGGCCCGCGACAGCGCAGGACATCGATCTTTGGACAAATGACCTATAACTCTAAGTTTGTTCATATTGTCCTAACCGAGACCAACCACTCAAATTTTGAATTTCGAGCATCCTATTAAGAGCCGTTTCCTGGAGTATACTTTTGCAAATACTATCGCCACGTAGGCCTCTCGCGCGATGATAATATTTGTTAAAAGGGGATCTGAGACTCCAAGAAACATTTAGCCAAAAAAACATAAGATTAGCCTTACCCGGGGAATTGTTGGGTAGACGTCGAAACCATGACCGACCGATCCTATGAACCAGCTTTATTTAATTTGCAACATGCATTGCATACCATTTGCATCAATCATCATAAAAAAGGAGTTTATTTCTCTCATATCATCCATGCATCAATCATGCATTTCATTCATTTCAATCAGAGGACTCATTTCAACCTGGCTTCTTATCCAGAATCTCAAGACTGCAAGACTGACTTCCTGACATCGTCATCATCATGGATCAACTTCAAGCAAGTGTGGTTGCGATGAATACTCGTATAGATACCCAATTGGATCAGTTCATGGAGATTATCCAGAACCTTGCCCTTGGACAAGAAGAGTTAAAGCAAGTTGTTCAGAGGTCCGAAGTGGTTACCACTGATCATGTTAATCCACCTGGTGTTGGTCTTAACCACATGGAGGTCCTATCACATCAAAATGTCAAAAACACCGTTCAAATGCACATCAATGGAACTCCTCACTATGAGGGCATCTTTGAGTCTTCGTTTGACACCTTCAGGTTTCCGATTGAAGAGACTGAATTCGAGAAAAAGCTTCACCTCATCGAGAAAAGGATGAAAGCTATTGAAGGTCGTGATTCCCTTGGTTTAGATGCTCCTAGTTTGTGCTTGGTGCCTGATATCAAAATTCCTGCAAAGTTTAAAGTCCCCACTTTTGAGAAGTATAAGGGTACCTCTTGTCCGATTACTCACGTCAAAGCCTATTGCAATAAGATGGCTCCCTATGCGGAAAATGACAAGCTCCTCATGCATCTTTTTCAAGATAGCCTCAGTGGAGCATCTCTCGAGTGGTACACTCAGCTTGAACGAACTCACATCCAAACTTGGAAGGAATTGGCTGAAGCTTTTGTCAATCAGTACGACTATAATAGGGACATGGCTCCCACCAGAATTCAACTCCAAGGTTTAACTCAGAAGACTGAAGAATCTTTCAAAGAGTATGCGCAGAGATGGAGAGAATTAGCTGCTAGAGTTCAACCTCCTCTTTTGGAACGAGAACTCATTGAGATGTTCTCCAACACCCTGCAAGGTCCCTATATGATCGCTGGATGTACTTCTACGTTTTCACACCTAGTTGTTGTAGGGGAACGAATTGAGCGTGGTCTCAAGATGGGAAACATTCAGGATGTCGCTATTGCTTCTGAATTTCCAGAGCGAATGGATGAAGAGGCAAGTACAATTTTCGAGGACGAGGAAGAAGCTTCTGCGTACCCTCCGTTTCAGATTCCTAATCAGGTGACAGAAGTTAATTCTAATCAGTATGCTCCACAAATCTGTGCTGCAACTGTCTATCAAACACCCGTTCAGTATGCTCCCCAGCAGCAGAATGCTCCTCGACAACAAGCTTATCGACAAAATCGTCAACGTCGAGGTGGAAAGAATCTGATAAGGCCAAGAAAAGTGCATGATCCAATCCCTATGCCTTATAGTGAGTTGCTCTCTCACCTACTCCAACATTCTTTGGTGGAGTTAAAGGAGCTCGGGGCACCTCCTTTTCCGTATCCTTTGGGATATGATCCTGATGCCTACTGTGAGTTCCATTCTGGGGCACCTGGCCATACAATTGAAGGATGTAAACTTTTCAAAGGCACAGTTCAGAAGCTCATTGATTCCGAAGCAATCATGTTCACTCCAGAGGGCCTACGCATTAATTGAACTCTCTTTTGACTCAGAGAACGCCACGACTACAAAGTGCATCTTCTGAAGCAAGAAATCCATACGGAGACCAGTCTCCTCAACATGGAGACTTCTAGTTTTATCTTGCATGCTCATTTGTAATTTTTCTTGTTTTGTTCAGTACTTTCTTGTATGCAAAACTTGCTCATTTCTGAATACTAATCATAATGCATTGAATATGTTTGTCTTGAATTGATCCATTCGCTATCACTCTTATTTGTTTTTTATATTCAACTCTTATTAATAAAGCAACACCTCTGTAGGGAGGATGACGAACAATTTACCAAGAATCTCAAACGTTATGCTTTCGAGTAAAAACCCTGCTAACGATGTACAGGCCTTGTTTCAAAATCCTAAACACCGGAGATATAAGGGAGTGAAACCCTCGTTAACCCCTTTTGAGCCTCGAAGTAGGAGTTTCTTTTCTGATCAGAAAAACCCTCATTTTTTTAACCTAGGGCAGGGTAGTGTTCAGTTAATCTGATCGAGCGTTCAGAACTCTTCGAGAGTGCGCATCCAAGGATACAACAATGGTTATCTTTCAAAAGGTTGAGGAAGGTCAAAGCCGCAATGGTCAATCTTCGTCTATCATCAGTGTGCATCAGAAGAGAATGATACCATAATGGTTAATTCTCGCACATCGTGAAATCAACAGATGACGATACCATAATCGATATCTCTCTTCCACTAAGGATTCAGACTGTCACAATCACCTCCAATCAAAAAAAGATGCAAGATCACACGACTTGTTCAAAAAAAAAGTGAAAAAAATGATGACAAAAAGCCTGCTAAGTCGAAACTTCATAATAAGTCGCTTAGGCAAAAATGGGAAAAGAAAAGAAAAAAAAGAAAGGATTACCAGACAAATAAAATCCTCATCAAAAGAACAAGGTCGTGTGATCAGACACCAAAAGTAAAAAGGTGAGTGACTGTCGTGTCCGAGAAACCTCAGTGGTTCCTCAACCGCATCATAAACTTCTCTCAAGAGATGAATGCTCACATCAAGTTATCTGAACCTAGGATTGGAGAACATCACGGAGAATGGGAGGGCACCAAATATTTTGAGCCTACAAAACTTTTTTCTAAAAACCCGTGAACCAGACCACGTTACAACCCTTGAAAGTCCTAATTGAAGCATGAGTTAACTCAAAAGCAAAATTGTTACAAGAATACGGTAACCTGACTCCTAGGAGGCTTGCTAATCATTTGAGTTGGTATCACTCAATCTTTTACAAAAAAATTCGATGTTTCGACATCCTTTCAATAAAAGATTTTTTTAAAACTTCAAGACAAACATGAACTTTGCATTAAAATTATCATTCTTAGAATAAAAAAATTCTTTGCATATAGATTAGTGCTTAAACATCAAGTGAGCTTTCATTTTGAGCATCAGACGGATAATTCGATTGTCCTGAAAGACATATTGCTTCAAGTATTCGATTGAGCACAAAGCAGCTCGAGTTGAGAAGTATGGTTGTGAAGTAGCCTACTTTCAAGATGAAAGTTAATCACCCTGGATAGGTGATATCTTCAAAGTTCAGTAATCAGGGGCATTCACCCGAGTAAGGTTGAAACCCTCTTTACTTTTGGTTAGTCAGGGGCAGTATTTCCAAGTTTATAATATTGGGGCAGATTATCTTGATGGTACATACCTCAAGAAGCTCTCTCGAGGCTATTTTCTACAAAGTCTCTACAGACCAGAGAAAAGCATTATGCAGGGGCATTCCTCCACCTCATAATTAATCAGGTCAAGTCCAGGCGCAAGCTAAACAACCATTGAGTTTGAATGGCATGTCAGGAAGTCAGGATCGTCATCCTTAGCTCATCAGAGATCTAAGTCTGTGTGGATTTTCTCCATCAGAAATTAAGGATCATTATCTCCAACTCAAGTTAGGATTGTCATCCTTAGCTCATCAGAGATCAAGGTTTAATTCCTGGTTGTTGGTTCCCTTCAACAAAAGTCAGAAGACGGGATTCTATCCATTGAGTTCCAACAAATATCTTTACTTCGACACATTGCACATAGTAATCATCATTGCAGTTGTTTCGCGTTTTGCACATTTTACTATTCAAAGATTTTAGAATGAAAGGGCATGATACACCTGAGCTTTGGTCACTGACAAAGCTCCTTTCTCTCCAGCAAGAGTTATCTATGGCATATGTGTACCCTTGGATGTTATCATTCTTTCCACGATGCGGAAGATCGCAAAGAGCGATCTATACCAGCAAGATCATTTTCAAAGGCTCGCTTATGCTAGAAGATATTATCGACTCCTCTTATGCGAGAGTTCGAAATCCTGGGTTACTAAAGTCAGGAACTCTACGCAACAAGATCATCATCCCAGATGAATGTTGATCTCCAAGAGTTACTTCCCCAGTGATGTTAATCATTGAAAGATGATACTTCTATTCTACAATCCCCTGTCATGGTCCAGACTGTCATCCCTTTGACGAAGATCAGTTGATTTGTATTCAATTCATAGAGGGTTTCTGCTTCCTCGGCAGCTCACAATTGCCTTTAGTCCCGGACGAAATATTAAAACATGCATCATTGCATTGCATAACATTCAAAGAATGCGTAGCATTTCCATTGATATGGAGCATTACGCCAAAAAATAATAATCTCAAACATGCATCTAAGCATAAGCCAGATTAAAGTGTTTTTCGAGTACCTTTTGCGTCTCCGAAGAGAAAGTTTATCCATTAAAAAATCCCCAAGTGGTATTCCCAGTCAGAGTTCCCTCAAGAAATTCTTCTTGTTGTTGTTATCTGCATTTTTGACCCCGTGTCGGTCTCCTACATCATTCAAATTCAATTCATTTACCAAGCGTCTTGCTTTTTGCAAATTTTTATTGTCGGTTATCTTACCCATGTTTGTCTCTGTCATTAGAGTGCGAGTAAGAGTTGGTGTCTAACCTTTCTTGCTTCTCAATTGTTTGAGTATCCATACTTGGTGTGTGGTAATTCATATAATTGCCACTCTTGAAGAATTACACCCCGCCTTTGGCCTGAGGGATATTGTACTTCTTGCACATTTGCAAACTTTTAAAGTCCAACATAGTTTGGCAATCCTTGCTAGAGTCCCCTTTGATTGGCCTCTTTCCCCGTGAATTCGTCTTCGATCGATGATTTACCATTCCATATATCTTTTCCCCAGTGAGTCTGCTCCGGTCGGTCTCATTCTTGCGTATGTCTAATATGCATGTTCGATCTTTATGTGTCCAATATCCTTACCGGGCATGTATATTTCGAAATCTTTGTTAGAGTCGTCTTCGGTCGGTCTCTTTCCGGTGTATGTCTAATATCCTTACCTGACATACCCGAATTTTTGTTCCCAATCCCACTGTTCACAAAAAAAAAATCACAAAAAAATAGAAATTCAAAAAAATTCAAAAAAAAAATCAATAAAAAAAAAGCAAAAATATTTCTACTTGTTCTTCGGAGCGCAAATTTTAGGGTTCTTTTAGTATTTAATCTTCTTCTACCTTGAAAGCTCGAAAGGCTAGCACCAATCTCACTTTCAGGTTTAAGACGATTAAATAGGGGCAACTGTTGCACCCCAAAATTTGCCCTCCTATCTCGATTTTATCTGGCTTAAGCTTCACATTCATCTGCATACGCGTTCATTAGGCCATTGACATTAAACAGTCATTTACACATCGCATATGCATCATTTCGTCGTATTTAAATTAACCAAAAGTTAGTTTAAATCGATATTTGCATCATTTTATAGTTATGAAATACCCGTTATTCCACTGCATTCATTTTCATTTCTCTACATGTTTTTTGCATCATTTTAAGTTGATTATATGTCGATGATATCAATATTTCGATTTTACAAACAGACTGCTAAAAGCGATTCGACACTGTACGAAAATTAGTGGGAAAAATATTTCAAACTTTCGCCTCTAACTCACTGCTTTATGAATCTACGTGTCACGTAGATCATGAAAATGTGATCTCTCTAATTTTTCGATACATTTCGAAATTTTGTTTTTAACCGTAAGTGTTTTAAAATCAGGTATTTTTTATTATCGTTTTATTTCAATTTTGAATATTTCGATAATTTTCCTTTAATGTTTGATACTCGTAATTTATTTTAATATGTTCATTTTATTTTTTCGGATAATTTTTGTTCGAACTTTTACCATTTTTAATAATTTTAAAATGTCTAATTTTTATCTAAAAAAAATCAAACAAAAACATTTTTGGGCTTGTAAATTTTTACTAGACCCAATTCTATGGCCCATTTATTTACTAAGGACATTTTTGGCATTTTAAAAAAATATGTAAACCCTAATTTATTGGGTATATATACATGTTATATTACTGTTCATGGGGGGCCAAAAATTGAGAAACAAAAATGAAAAGTGGGAGGCGGATACGAGAGAGATCTGATAACACAGTTTTCCTTTTTTTTTCATTAAACTCCACAGTTCATCTTCATAAACAACCACTCCCTTTGTCACTCTGTTCCTCACAGTTCCAACCTAACCTCATCTTCACCCAGAAATCTCTCCACCGAACCCTTCAACCTTCAATCCTCATTCTCCTCCGTCAACCCTGTTTCCTTCGTCTTCCTCACACAATAGCCAACCACCGCCGCTGCTCTCTCAGCTTCCGTTTCCGTCACCTTCCATTTCTGCTACCTCTAGCAACTCCACTGTTTGCTCAAAACAACAACCACCATAACACCCTGTACTTCCTCTTGGTTCTCACAAGCCATTTCAACAAACCCTCACTTGTCTTCTTCAACCTTCTGTCAAACACAACACAGAACCATCTCCATCTCCGCTACCCATCCACGCCGCCATTCCATCTGTTTCACATACATCCCCTTCATCACTGTTCCGGAACCCACTTCCTGCTCACCATCCCGAAGCCAGCTTATCCAACCGCCGCTGTTACCCTTCATCAAACCGTAGCCACCTGCTTCTCTCTCTCAAATAGCCGCGACCCTAACCACCGTAACTCCCGCTGTCTCCTTCGACACCCTTCGTTCTCAACCCTCACACTTCATCCTCACACCATCGGAACCTCCCTCTGTTCACACCGTATCACCTATCCTCCATCATCTCCTAACCGTACTATCAACTCACACATTCAACCCCTTACGGAGACATTGCAGATTTATGTAATTACAACATCTGTTTGTTCTGCGTTCATCTCAATCTCGACCCAATCATCACCTCAACTCCATCGCCGCTTTCGACCATCGCATCTTCCTCTCTTACTCACTGCCGAAACCCCTCATCTTCCATAAGCTTCCTCTGTCTGCGCAATCCATTCTCCCTGTTACAGCAACCATCTTCATCCTTTCATGTAACTTCCGAAACCACCATCATAAACCCATCGTAAATCACCCAAATCGCTGTAGCTCTCACTCACCATCCTCTCTGTCTCACTGTTCGGAACCCCCTTGTAACCCCAGCCGCCCTTCCAAAGCCCAATCTTCATCTTCTCCAAACCGATTCTCTCAGCTGTAACCATAGTGAGAATCAGTGTGTTGAACGATGCTCTTAAAAGCATGTACCATGTCGAGAAAAGAGGAAAGTGTCAAGTCGTGATTCCTCCATCTTCCAAAGTCATCATCAGCAGAAAGAATGTTGGTGTAGTATAGAGATTTGCCGTAGCTGTATCTCGACGTTAAAGCATCAACAACAACATCTCGTAGAAGTTTCGACATATTGGACGAAGAACAGCAACTCTAAGCCTTCTCTGTGCTGCTCCATTTGACAATCTGCATATGTTTCGGTAAGATTTCATTCTGTTTCTCCCAGCTTTCGCTATGCTGCTCCATTTGACAATCTGCATCTGTTTCGGTAAGGATTTCATTCTGTTTCGTGTTTATTGCTTAACTGTGATGTTGTTAATTGTAGCTAAACTTTAAGATGTTAATTAATCCGGTGTTGAATTGGACGGTATCATTGTGTTTGTCGTGATAATATCTGATGATGCCACTGCTTTCATGTTTAGTTTAAGCCGATTTAGATAATACTTCCTATGTCAATACCGTTTTTAGTTGAGTTGAATAGTGTAAGTTTGCTAGCTTGATTGAAGCATTCAATTATGATATATGTGCAATTTGATTTGAATATTGACATCATTGTTGTTTATTGTTCATAACTTCACATTTCCGCGAATGTTACTGTGTTTTTAATAAACCTGTGATAGAAATTTTTGAATGAATTGAAGTGTCACGGTGATTTGTGGTTTGACCTTGGAAGCTATTCTGTTGATTGAAGTTTGTTTTCAGTGTCTACGTTTGGCTGAACAATGTTATTTTTGCATCATGGAATTTGAGGGTAATCTTGCTTTCCGTGTGAATGATTTGGGATTTAGGATGGTTTCTTCTTTTAAATTAACATAGATTGGTGATGTAGAATTCTTGAATAATCTAATGCACTATAAGTGTTTGTATTAATGCCTCATTGAATTGTATTGCCAATTCTTGACATTGTGATTATCTTTTGACATGGTGTTAATTATAAACAATTGTGTTAATGTTAGATTCTTGAGTTAGCATTGATTGTGAACAAATGTTAAGATCCGGAATTGGATAGATGTGTTTAGGTGTTGTGTTGAATTCTACATATGGATCGATAATTGTTGCGTGGACTAGCATATGTGATTGAGCATTTAATGTTAATTTATCGATTGTATGTTGCATTGATATGTCGAGGTCTCTTGAATCTTTGTTTACTTGCTTAATTTGTGCTTGACTTTTGACATATTGATACATTTCCACATTTGCTTTATTATTGAAGTTGTTTGTCGTTGAGTTTTACTTGAGTTTGAAACTTTAATTGATATCACGCTATTTGAGTTAGAGTTCTAGAGATGTTAACAACTTCACTTTGTTTCATTTTAAATTAATCATGAATGATTTGATGTTGATTTCGACGTGTTCTTCATTGGTTTCAAATATGTTTAATTGAAATTGTGGAGCATGATTGAGTAGGACTAGTGGCTGCCCGGGTTGGTAAGTGTTTGATAATGCAAGTTGCCTTTGAATTCATGTGGTCTTTGATCGATATTTAGAGTGTTTTTTGAGATAGCGTAGTTGCTGCCCGGAATCATGTTTAAGAGCATAGAGTTTGCTTTGAATTCGAGTTTTCATGTTTCAATTTGAATTTTTGATCCTTGTTTTCTCTATGATTGGAAAAACATGTTTACCGTTGAGTTTACTTGAATTTTAATGTGTTTAGTACAATGTATATAGTGCTGAATTTTAACATGTACATTGAATACTAGCCTATTTTCTTGTTTCTTATTTGTAAATTCATCCATTCATGTACATAGTCCATTTTATCTCATTTCGATTTTTATTCCACTATGCTACTAACATGTTTGTTACTTGTGAAGGCATTCAAGAGTAGTTCAAACATCATTCCATCATAGAATATATCTATCTTTCTCCATTTACATTTTTTTATTATAATTATTCTACTACTTCAATATAATATTTAGTTATGTATTTTTAGTATTGTAAATATAATTATATATAGTATTTCTATTTTATATTTAATATTGTAAATACAATTATACTACTTTTATTTATATATTTTATTTGGTTCATTTTATAAATTCAATTACATTGTAATGATCTTTGTGTTGCAATTTCGAATTCGAAATTTAATTCAACCTTCGAATGAATTTGGATGCAAATATATCTATTCCTCGCATAGTTTTTGTTTGTATCTTGAGTGATGTAGGAATCTTCATTTGGTATTCATCCGATGCATCAAGCCTTATCCAATCTTGAAGACTACTTGGAGCTCAACTCTTGCACAACATAAGAGCTTTTTAATTATTCTAATTCGATTTGGTTGTATATAATTCTTGCATCACATAAGAGCTATTTACATATTCCTTGTGTGTTCTAATTATCGTTTAATCACGCGTTTATCATATTAGAACACATAGCCTCCTCTTGGGCTCTTCATCAAGAAGCAGGTAAACATACACAATGCACACTTGCACACATTCATAGTTTGGTCCTGGGCTTTTCTACAGCGACAACTATTCGATCGATTGTTCCAATCGGTCGTTTAGAATACTAGTGTCACGCTAGTCCCACTTTTAGGAGCATACATAAAGCCACCTTGTATGGGCTCGCTTGTTTTCCTAATCGAATTCTATCCATAACCAAACCCCTAAACACTTTCAAGTCAAAAAACTTAGTGTTATGGTACTTAATTAAATTGTTAGAGGTTCGCCCAACGATTTAATTAAAATGTAAAGTATTTGGGCCATTAGAGGGTAACCCAATTACTTGAATACTTTATTCCATACACTTGAATATTTAAAACACTTTCAAATTAAATTAATTAATTGAATTTGTTTTTTTAAATCAATTTTTTCAAAAAAAAGAACATTTGGATAAGATTTGTTTTAATGGTTAGAGGTTAGCCCAACGATTAAAACAAATCGAAGTTTCTAATTGATTAGAGGATAACCCAATAAATTGAGAAACTTCAAATCCATGTTCAAAAAACAAAAAAAACATAGTGTTATGGTATTTAATTAAATTGTTAGAGGTTCGCCCGATGATTTAATTAAAATGTAAAGTATTTGGGCCATTAGAGGGTAACCCGATGACTTAAACACTTTATTCCATAACACTTAATAAAAGTGAACTCTGTTTCACCTCACTCTTTTCATAATAAAGATTTTGGATGAGAGATGATTGGTTGACCTCAATCACCAATCTCGAGTATTGAACCGTTAGAGGATAACCCAACGTTTTGATACTTGTCATCTACAATTAAAATCAATTCAACCCATTCAAATTCCTTTTCCGCTCATACGCGGTCATCAAAAACATTTTCTTCTAAAATCAATACAAACAATCCAAGACATTTTCAACAAGAACTACGGAGTTTTGACTTTCCCATTGCACGAGGGAATACGTAGGCACGCGGTTTCGAAACCGTGTCAAACTCAAAATAATAATAAACAAACTATGTTTCATTCTTTCTTATTTTTTTGATCATTAATTAGAAGATAGCATTTTTACTTTAAACACACAAACATGCGCGAACTAAATGGGTCCCATCGAGTACGATGGACGTAAGGGGTGCTAATACCTTCCCCTTGCGTAACCGACTCCCGAATCCATCCTTTTTGGTCGTAGACCGCCTTATCCAAGTTTTGTGGGTTTTATCTATATTTTCCCGTTCTTTCTAGAACAAATAAAATTAGGTGGCGATTTCATTGTTTTGAAAATTCATTTTTAAATGATATTTTTGAAAATCGAGTTGCTTCACTATCCCATGCTGGGGATTGATTGTCTTGTACAAAGCCCAAGCGGAGGCTATACTGTGGGGAACCTATTGATTAGTCTAATTGTTATGTTATAATTAGACAGTTATGTAAACAGGTGTGTGTGTGATATGTATTCACAGGAGTTTATGAAGGAAATATAAACAATGCATGATGTTTATTTGCAGGAGTTTATGAAGGAAATATAAACAAGTGTCTGTGAAACGAACGTTTAAAAACGAGCGCAACTTGATTATTTACAAGTTTGATCTGTGTACAAGGAAGTGAGTATGTACACGAACGAGCTATTTATGTACAGAGAAAGATGGATGTACATAGGAGGGTTGGGACTTACACCGTAAGAGAGGCCCATTGATTTGAAAGCAGTTTCACAGGGAATAATGCTCCTTTCAATACCAATGGTATTCAGTGTATATGTACAGATAAAACAAAAACGAAAGATCGAATTTAAATCTGTGAAAGAGTATTTTCAAAAAGTATCTGTGTTATGTACAGATGAAAGTTTATTTTGAACTATCTGTGTTATGTACAGATGAAAGTTTATTTTGAACTATCTGTGTTATGTACAGATGAAAGTTTGTAAAAAGTATTTGACAAAAGTTTGATATGTACAAAGAAATATTATGTACATAAAAGAATGTTATGGGACTTACACCTTGAAGGAGGCCCACTGATTTGAAAGCAGTTTCACAGGGAATAATGCTCCTTTCAATATCAATGGTATCGGTGTATAAACAAACGGATGAAAACAAACGAAAGAAGTTTGTTTATGTTTGAATATTGACAAAGATGTTTTGAATATGTACAAATGAAGCTAAATATGTACATAAAGGATTGGGACTTACACCGTAAGGGAGGCCCATGATCGATCGAGAAATTCGAGAGAAGACGAAATCAGGTTTATCGTTTAAATTGGATCGAACATGGTAAAAAGATGCAAGTTTGATGAAAATGTTTTGAAAAATGATTTTGAAAATGTTTTGAAAATGTTTTGAAATGCAAGGTTGATTTGTGAGAAGTTTTGAAAAAAATCGGAAGTTGAAAACATGAAAAATTCACCTTTGAAAGGAGGTTTAAAAAGTGTTCAGAACGTCGTTTTCGGCTCGATTAAAATTTAATCGGATGAAAGTATTTTTGGATTTTTTTGACATAATCATAAAATATATATATTAAATGACAAGTGTGCAAAAAATCATCTCAAAATGAGAAGTTTTGATTGGTTAAAAAAATTGTTGAAGTTTGAAGAAAAAAACATGAAAATATGAAGTTTTGTGAAAAAGAGAGAAAAAAAATGGTCCTGATGGGTGTTGAACCCATGACCAAAGGGTGACCACGTGGCAGAAAGCACTAAGAGGCAAGCAGGTGACCAACTGAGCCAGCGCGTTTGGATGTTTAGTGGGTAGTGACACGCGTATACATGAGATTGGAAAATTCAAAAATTCAAATTGGAAAACAGATGAAGAACACGCGCGTAATGTTCTTCATGGTTTTGATTCTCAGATTTCCAAATCCCAGCTAGAATCTTCGTTTCTCAACCAAATTGAATGATATAAAAATGAAACTTGATCGATTTTGCATCACGAACATGATGGTAACTGTTAATTTCATTTATTTTAATCCCAGAACGATTTAGGTTTGAAGAACACGTATGAACCCTAAAACGAATTTTTCAAATTAAATGATTCATGGTTCATGATTGTTTGATTTTATTGAGGGCTTATGTTCGTTATGAGTGCAGAAACAAAACGGCCATGAGTTTTTGTTAAATGGTGCAAGGAATTAAGAGAACCAGTTTCGTGTTCTTACCTGGAGAAGTGAAGATCGAATTCTGGGCAAACGTGTTTCCAGAGCTTGTTTGATGATTGTTTGAGCTTCAACGGCCTATGTGGATGGTGTATGATCACTTGGTTGGCTTTGAATCACCCTGGTACTCTCCAGCCAAGTCCACCTGCATCAAACTCAAAACGAAACTCGAAATCGAAGTTAATGGTGTTACAGTTTGCTGTGATTGATCTGCATCATGTCTATGATGTATATGGAAGGTGTTTGGATCATTAGAACTCAAAGTAACCAAGCCTAGCTCTGAATTCGATTCCTATGGCAGTTTGTATAAGTTTTGAAAATATGAAAATGAAAACTGATTTTAGCTTGATTCCAGTTTGATTTTAAGTTATGGACAAGTTTGTTAGTGATATTGAAACATGTTAGACACCAAAGATCATCATGATTTTAACTGAATTTCAAAAATGCAAGTTTGGCAATTTTGCTCTATGTTACTTGATTTTCAAGAAAAGAATGAAAGCATGGATTTTTGCATTGCTTTGGTGTGGATTGAAGCTTGAATTTGTGATCCTTTTATAGGCAATAGGCTCTGATCAAGTTAGGCAAATGTCCATGGCTTTTGGAAAATCAAAGTTACCTTAAGGGGTAAGAAAGACTTTTGCCTTAAAAAGGAAACTTCCCTTTTTTACCATGTGCTCAAATTATCCAATTTTGATTCTATCCAATCTCAATTATATCTAGCTGATATTTATCAGCTCAAATGATCAATTTGGCAAGGTGGCATGCTTCTAGAACAAGAAAATGCAAAATGACTCATAATTTGAAGTTGTGAATTTTGAAAATTAAGTTTCATGGAGCCTTTTGTTTCAATTTCAAAAGTGTATCTAGACTCCATGGATTTTGAAGTTCTTGGACATTTTGGAAAGATTTTTCCATGATCTACAACTTTCATGTTTTGAGTTTTTTCAAATTCCAATTGGAACTAGGTGAAAAATTGGCTTGAAGTTTGGAAAAAATGTAAAATTTCAACACTTAGAAAAATTTCTAAGTTATAGAAATTTTGACTTTTTGTTGACTTTTTCAAATTCTTGATTTTTTTATGATCAAGATGGATCATTTGAAGTATTTTAATGATGGAAAAAGTTTTGTTTTGAAAATTTTGATCAAAAGTCAAAGTTTGACTTTTCTGTGCAGATGAAATTTCATCAGATGCGTCTGAAAACGACTGATGAATTCTGTGAACTTCTGTGATGATTTGGATCCAGAAATTAGGTCAAGAGGTTATATCTAAGATTTGATGACCAATCTCTATCCAAAAAGGTCATCCACTGCTCAAAAAGTCAGAGAATTCTCATCCTCGATCAAAACCCTAATTGGTCGATCCTCGATTGTTCTGTGAGAAAATTTTCTATCTGATGCTCAGAGATTGATGATTTGATCAAGATAGATCAAATGAGATGAGAAAATCTCAAACCCTAATTGATTGTCTCTTGAATCAGATGAAAATCTGATGAAACCCTAATTTTAACTCAAAAGACTATACAGGTACTGATGAATGTTAGTTGTGCAATGATGTAAATGCAAGGTGGTATATTAGGTCAAAATTTGGGGTATGACACCTTGGAATGGCTTGAATCGATCAAATTCTAGGTCTGCCAATTTCTTGACTGTCACGGATTTTTGAGGTTTGGTTAGAGTTCTTGAGGCTGCAAATTCGTCTCCTTGTGATCTGAATGGTTTAGGTTTATATAGAAGAAGAATTAGATCAACAAAATGTGTAGAGAATATCTTGCATTGATGTGAGTATATTTGATTAAAAATCATGCATGAAATCTTTCTATTCTTGGCCAATTTTGCACCAATCAAGCTTGTAATGATTTGCTTGAGCTCCAAGGCAAATATTTGATTGATTTTATTATTGAAAACAAATCAAATGCGCCTCACGCAATAACTTGATATTTTATTTTATTTGAAATTGAATTAAAAGGAATTAATCAAAAATAAATAAAATAAATAGGACCATGGTGTATAGATGGGCTTTGGAAGCTCTTGGCAATGTTAGAAACAAGTTTGAATCAAAGAAATATAGGCCCATTTGGAAAATTTTCAAGTTTGGTCAATATTTTCTTCATGCATTTCTTCAAACTTTTCCATTTTTGCCCAAGCCATAACTTGCTCAATTTTTATCATTTGAGAGTGTTCTTGTACTTTTTAGAAAGCTTAAGATGTCCTTTAAATTCTCCTTTTTGTTTCATATTTATTAAAGATTCCATTACCATGTACAATTCTTTGGAAAAAGATGACTATTTGTTGACTTTTATGAGGACCTATAATGTCTTGAACCATATCTTTCAAATGAAGCATTTATGGGCAAAGCTTGTGAGACACAAAGTTGTAGAGAATTGAATTACCTTCAAAATGAGATTTGGTGGAAAAATTTCTGATGAAGTATGTGAAAGTTATGTCTGGTCAAAGTTCTGTTGACTTTTTTATCAAAAAAACCCTAATTTAGAAACTTTGACTTTTGATCAATTCTTTGATTTTCTTGATGAATCATGATCAAACCTTGATCAAATTATGAATGTGACTTCAAGATCTTGATGTTGACCAAAAATTATGAAGTTTGAGTGTATGTTGACCACAGTTGAATTTTTGTCCAAAACAACTGATTTTCAACCATTTAAGCAATTGACTGAGCAAACTTAGGCTATGAGTATTGAAACTTGGCATGATGGTACCTTGAGACATATGAGGAGGCATGATGCTCATTTGAGACGATAGAAACCATTTTTGACTTGAGAGAATCAAAACCCTAGTTGTTAGTTGATTGCTTAGGAGAGGGTTTATCTTGATCCACCCTTGTGTAATTCTTGAGCATGGAGATGCGTATTGACTTGAAAATAGGAGGGAAAATTTTGGGGTATAACAGTGTGGTACAAGAAGTTTGAGTTTATTATGTGTGATCAAGGATACTAGAAGAGTACTTCAGATTATTGCGTCTATGTTAGAAAATTTTCTAATGTTGACTTGATTATCCTGTTGTTATATGTTGATGATATGCTTATTGTAAGGAAAAATATTTCTAACATTAAAAGGTTAAAGAAGTATTTAGGAGAGTCATTTTCCATGAAATATGTAACACCCCTTCTAATTTACCCGTGATTTATATAATTTATCAGAGTTTTAATCATAACATCAAGGGCGTCACAATTTTAAAGATTTTAAAATAACCAAACAGTGAACATGCCTTTTTACTGAAGAACGTATTAAATGAAATAAAACCAATGATTATGCATAAACAGCGGAATGATAACATAACTCCGGAATAGTACAAATCATAATTATTCCAAAACAATAAACCAAATGGAAGCGGTTTTAAATCCATAAAATTTCAATCAATCGTTCCCCGGTGTTACAACTACCAGAGCATGACACTGACACGCGGACTAACTACGTAGCACAACTCTAAAAGCTGTCCTCACCAATTCTTTAGCAGCTATACTCCTCAATCTGAAATCATTAAAGTAAGGGTGAGATTTCATCAAGATTAAAAATGCATTATACATTTCTCAAAAGCAATGAAACAATCAATTCATTATTCACCCTTGTTAACAGCATTAGCATACAATTCGCAAACACAATCAAAACATTCATTATGCATACAGAAACAATTAAATGCAATTGAAACACTGGAATTCATCCTAACATGTTACAATTACATATGCAATGCAGACTCAAATGCATGTGGTACCAATCGTGAACTAAGTCCACACCATGTTCTGCTTACACCTCAGAAAACAGCGTCAATCAATGATTCGCCCATACATCACGGGGTCAAGAATCTAGCCTCACTACCTCTGTCCATTAGGTAATTTTATTGGCCCTGCAAGTTCAATTCTGCACAATGGGAATGAACCATCAACAATGCTTATGCATGCACATCCGAAGAATGCAACAGTTCAAAACAAAAAATATGAACATACAACATTATTCCATCCATGATCAATAACAGCAAAATAACACATGCCAACAGTGAAATCATGAACATAACGTTAATCTCCATACATAGAATTAACATACAGCAAGTATACGCGACGAATAACCACGGAATTTCAACGTATTCTTACTACGGAAAATATATTAATTTTTCCAGATCTCAATTACTGGTTTTGAAATTATTATTATTATTAGATAGTACTCGTCCTAAGCTTTCCAACGATACCAACTATTCCTAAATCGGAGTTACGGTTAAAAAGATATGACCGAAATCGTTTGAAAATTACTCACCAAGATGCATCGATGCATAAGCCTATGCATCAATGCATAATCAGCTTGCATCGACTCAAAATTCGTATGCATCGATGCATAACATAAAATTTTTGCATTTTTAAAATTTTCTTCAGTATGTGTCAACACATACGCATCATGTGTCGATGCATAACTCCCTTGTGTCGACCCGTAACTCCTTTGCATCAATACATGGCCCTGTTTTTCTTCTTATGAATCGATGCATGACTCTATGAGTCGATGCATAGCTTTCTAAAGCTTCTGGTTTTCAAAATTTTCACAGTATGCATCGATCCATACTGTCTTGTGTCGATTCATACAGCTTGTTTTCACCCAGAATCCAGGTTTTCTCCACTGTTACGAATCACCATTACATCCAAACTTCACCAAACCTCATATCATCATAAAACAGAATTGATTACTGCAATTTTTCATACTTTTGATCATAGAAACATGTTTTCTAATTAATCTATATTCATATTACACCAATTCACCGTTCATACCAATCCCAATCAAGGTTTTACGTCGGATTATAACATTAGGGCATATTCAATTATTCCAATTCGAGATTCCTAATGGATTGAATTATTCTATCGATTCTCAAAACCTATAAGGCATAAAAATCATATTCAATCCCTCCTTACCTCGCGATGAATCTTCGAATTCTCGGCGTTTGGCTTTTTCTCCTCTTTCTCTTCTCTTCTCCAACTTTACGTAGAATGCAAATCCTTATTTTCCTCCTCTCACTTTTTCCTTTTATTCCTTTATTTATTCCTTTTTATTTTCCAAATAATAGAAATAACTAATTAGGATTAAGTAGAGCTCTTTACTCCATACACCCTACATTTCAACTCCACACCCCCAACTTCCATTTAATTAATTAAATAATTAAATCCTTTAATTCAAGAATACCAATAATTAAACCTTTAATTAAATTAATAATTAAATTTCTAATTATTTAATACTTGAATTAATTTGGGGTGTCACAACTCTCCCCTACTAAAAAGAGTTTTCGTCCTCGAAAACATACCTTAGACGAAAAGTTCGGATACGAGTCCTTCATCCGCTCTCCAGTTCCCAAGTTACATTTCCACCTGCTGGTCCTCCCCAAGCTACTTTTATCAATGCTATCTCTTTACCTCGCAATTGCTTCACCTTCCGATCCTCAATTCGCAGTAATGCTTCAGATTATCCCTTTTGTATATCATCTACCTGAATCTCATGAGATGGATCAGGAATGTATTTCCTCAACTGAGATTTATGGAAGACATCATGCAAATTCGCAAGCGAAGGCGGTAAAGCAATCTGATAAGCAACTCTTCCAACCTTCTTGGTAATCTGATGCGGACCAATAAAACGCGGAGTCAACTTCTTTGACTTCAAAGCTCGACCAATACCAGTCATCGGAGTAACTCGCATAAACACATGATCTCCTTCACTAAACTCAAGATCTTTCTTCCTCTTATCATGATAACTCTTCTGACGACTCTGAGAAGCTTTCATCTTCTCCTGAATCATCTTGATCTTTTCTGAAGTCTGTTGGACAATCTCTGGTCCAATCACAACACTTTCTCCAGATTCATACCAACACAACGGTGTACGACACCTCCTACCATACAATGCTTCAAACGGAGCCATACCAATACTCGAATGAAAACTATTGTTGTAGGTAAACTCAATCAATGGTAGATAACTATCCCAAGCTCCACCTTTCTCCAACACACAAGCTCTCAACAAATCTTCTAACGACTGAATCGTCCTCTTCGTCTGACCATCTCTCTGTGGATGATAAGCGGAACTCAATCTCAACTTAGTACCTAATGCTTCTTGCAGCCCCGTCCAAAACTTAGACGTAAACCTCGGATCTCTATCTGACACAATACTAGAAGGAATACCATGCAAACTTATAATCTTCTCAACATACAATTCTGCCAACCTCTTCATAGGATAATCCATTCTTATCGGAATAATGTGAGCAGATTTTGTCAACCGATCAACAATAACCCAAATAGAATCACAATTCTTCGCTGTCCTAGGCAAACCAGATAAAAAATCCATAGAAATGCCATCCCATTTCCACTCCGGAACAAACAACGGTTCCATCAATCCTGACGGTTTTTGATGTTCAATCTTTGACTTCTGACAAACGAAACAAGCATAAACAAATTCAGCAATTTCCTTTTTCATTCCAGGCCACCAAAATAACTTTTTCAAGTCATGATACATCTTAGTAGCACCGGGATAAATACTTAATCCACTACGATGTCCTTCTTCCAAAATACTCTTTCGAAGTTCTGCAATATCCGGAACACAAGCTTTATCACCAAATCTCATAACACCATTCTCGTCAATTCTGAATTCACCTCCTTGACTTTGGTTGATCAATGTCAACTCATCCACCAAAACAACATCAGATCTCTGCCCAGTTCAAATTTACTCACGAATACCACTAGTCAACTTCAACATTCCCAATTTAACACTATCAAAAGTAGTCTGACACACCAAACTCAAATCTCTGAACTGCTCAACCAACTCCAGTTCACGCACCATCAACATAGACATATGCAAGGACTTCCTACTCAATGCATCTGCAACAACGTTTGCCTTACCGGGATGGTAATTCAAACCAAAATCATAATCCTTGAGAAATTCTAACCACCTTCTCTGCCTCATATTCAACTCTTTCTGATCGAAAAGATACTTCAAACTCTTATTATCACTGAACACCTCAAATCGAGAACCATACAAGTAATGCCTCCATAATTTCAAAACAAATACTATTGCTGCCAATTCTAAATCATGAGTCGGATAATTCCTTTCATGCACTTTCAATTATCTTGAAGCATAAGCCACAACCTGCTTATCTTGCATCAAAACACCACCTAATCCCATCAATGACGCATCACAATACACAACAAAATATTCTTCCGGATTCAGCAAAATCAGAATTGGAGCACTAGTCAACCTCTTCTTCAACTCTTGAAATCCTTTCTCACAATAAGAATCCGAAACAAACACTTGACCCTTCCTTGTTAACTTAGTCAACGGCAAAGCTAACTTCGAAAATCCTTCAATAAACTTTCTGTAGTAACCTGCAAGACCAAGAAAACTACGGATTTCAGAAGCATTCTTCGGCGCTTCTGTCATATCGCAAAATTTGCCCTCTTACTTCTCAAGACATTTCTCATATCCATGCTCAAGGATTTCACAAGGGTTGACCAGACACACCCTTTCCTAAGCAATCAACCCAAACTAGGGTTTGGTTATCCTCAAATCCAGGTGAGCCTCTAACATTTTTAGTGGTCATCATGTCTCATCATATGCTTCAAAGAATCTCCATGTCAAGTTTCAAGCCTTACAAGTCATGTTTCCTCAGACAATTGCTCAGATGGTTGAAAATCAGTTGTATTGGACAAAAAGTCAACTGTGGTCAACATCCAGTCAAACTTCATAATTTTTGGTCAACATCAATATTTTGAAGTTATATTCATTATTTGATCAAGGGTTGATCATGATTCATCAAGAAAAATCAAGAATTGATCAAAAGTCAAAGTTTCCAAATTGGGCTTCCTTAGACAAAAGTCAACAGAACTTTGACCAGGCATAACTTTCTCATACTTTATCAGAAAATTTTCCACTAACTCTCATTTTGAAGATAATTCAATTCTCTACAACTTCATGTCTCACAAGCATGGGCAGAAAATGCTTCATTTGGAAGGTATGGATCAAAATATTATAGGTCCTTTTCAAAGTCAACAAAAAGTCAACTTTTTGTAAAGAAGTGTTATTGAGCATGGAAACTTCAATTGAGATGAAACCAAAGAGGTTGTTTAGAGGAAACCAAGAGCTTTCTAAAAAGTCCAAGAACACCCAAAAATGTTAAAAATTGAGCAAGATACACCTAGCACAAGTTGGGCATTTTTGAAGAGGTGCACAAAGAGAAATACTTGACAAAAGCCAAAATTTTTCAAATGGGCCTAACTTTTCTTGGTTCAAACTTGTTCCTCAGCTGATTTGGAACCTCCAAGCCCAAGGCCACGAATTTTATCTTTTATTTTCTATTTATTTTGGATTTTAATCATTTAAAAGCCAATTAAATTAAAATAAAAGGTAGAAAATCAAAATTAAATGCAAATTGGATTTTTCTCTCATTCTTGAGGTCCAAGCAAGCCACACAAGCTGGAAAATTCGAAATTGGCATTAATTGGCAAAGAAATTGATTGAAATTTGACCAAATCAAATATTTTCTCATTGATTGGTACATTATTTCATCATGATTCTTGACCTAAATCCATCCACTATAAGTACACAATGCATTCACATGACACAAGGACGAAAATTCTGCCTCTAGGAACCCTAACAAAACTAAAAAAAACCATGTATTGCAAGCTATTGGCAGCCCTAGTTCCAGGTCGTTTCAATCGATTCTAAGCATTCCATTACATTTCTGGAGGTCCCATGAATCGATCCAGATACTCATAAGCCTTCCAAACGAGCAGAATCATAAGATCACGATTTCGATTTGCTCTTAAACTTTCAAAATCGATTTTGATAATTCATGCATATTTAACATGTTTTGATTGTTTATTTGTGTTTAGAATGGAGTTTCGAAGCTTTCTGCATTGGTTAATTGTGTTTTGAGTACAGGAATCGAAATCTGCCATGGCTAGGGTTCATAGCTCCGATTTAGGGCTTTGCATTCTAGGAAAAATTGGACAAAACTAAGACCACCATCGTGTTCAGAACGAAATTCCCAGTCGAACCATGTACTCACAATGAATTTATATTCCTTGTATCTGATTTTGGAAATTTGCAGGGGCTTTAGCGACGAACAAGGCCGTCGCTATAGGTTTAAAAATTTAAACGAAGAAGATGAAGATCTTGGCGCGGTTTTTGGATTCTCAGAATTCAATTTCCCTTAAAATGTTTTTGTTTCATAATACTAACACCATCTGCAGGTTGGCCTAGTGGTAGCAGCGCGCGCGTGTGAGAGGCATGGCTTGGGTTCGATCCCTGGCAATGTCAAATATTTTTACCACTTTGCTAAAACTAACATTTTTCTTATTTTTCTTATTCAATTTAATTTATCTTCAAACAATTTTCTCATGCATTAAAAAATCACCAAAAATATTTTCTTTTTGCATTTTAATCAGAAAAATGTTTATTTAATTTTTGACATAAAAATTAATATTTTTGCATGCATATTTTAATTAATTGTTAATTAACCATTAAATTGACTTTTAATTGCTTTTCCTTATCAAAATCGATCCAGAAAATTCCTAAAAAATTACTCTATCATCTAATTAGGATTACTAACCCTAAAAACCTTTTTCTACTAATTTCTAAAATATTTTGCTAACATTTTCTTATTATTCTGATTATCTATTTCTTATCCCGCATTTACAATTCTAGAAAGGATGTATAGGTCACAAAGTTTTTATCATGTAATAGCGTAGATTTATATTTTCTGCCTTTACTTTCCGCACTCCTATATTGTGTAACTGCCCCAAAGCCATGTAATAGCGTAGGACATTTACTTTTCCGCACTTTACTTTCCGCAATTTATTTTCTGCACCCTATAAACTGCTAGTAATTAGGCGTGTATGGCAAGATAAAACGAACGTAGATCACTTCTAATTCCAAGATAAAATATCTGAATTTGACACACTCTTTTCACACATGCGCCCCTTAGAGTAATTCTCTCTCGTTGCCTTTCGAATAAATGGTCAAGTCCCACGAACGTAGAGGTATCCTAGCACCGTTGCCTACAAACATATCATCATAGTCCCTTCGATACAAAGATCATAGACCCACGATGTCGCCTACGAATACATGATCTCATCCCTCGATTGTTGCCTACGAAAAGTGATGATCGTCCCATCGAATGTGCTAGGATACTCCTACAAGTTGACTTCTATGACCATCCGATGTCCCTTCGAATGTCCCTTCTACATCCAACGAATAGGGTTACCTACCAACTAATGGTATGGATAACGCTATTCTAAAGGAACGTAAAACAACACGAAAACGACCATTCTGAGTAGGTAATAAGACTTTTAGTTGCTTGCTCTATCAAAATACTTTTCACACCTCACACTTTTGTCAAAGTTCAAACGCTTTTCAAAATGAAACATTTCCAAACACTTCGTATACATTCCAGCGTGAATCATTACGAAGTCAAAGCGAAATTCCTTTTCAAAACATTTTTTCAAACACACACACAGAAAGCAATTTTTAAAGATGAGCTAGAAGCAACTAAGAGCCCGTAGATAACTACGGATGGAAAGGGGTGCTAATACCTTCCCTTTTCATAACCTTCTCCCTTACTCAGAATCTAACGAAGGTCTTTTTCTGTTCTTTTCACCTTCCATTGGATAAAAGAAAAGTCAGTGGCGACTCTTGCTATTCGTAACATTTGCGATAAAAAGCAAAACAATTCAAAAGTCATTTCTCCCACCGTATTACAGAAATGGCGACTTTGCTGGGGAGACACCCTAAAGAGAGAATACCTTAGAGATTTCTAGATCATTTTACTGATTTCTGTTTAACTTGCTTGCTCTAATTTTAAGGGTTGCTTGGGTATTATACTTGTGGGGGATCCTACACCCGGATCTAGGTTTCCTTAGGTAAGTAGCAATAGATCGTCACGACCGTTAGGCGTATACCGAAACGGTCAACATGATGGCTACGTTAGTGCGACACTTTGGATGTCCTCATACTCCTCATTATCAAGTTGAGGATAGTATTTGGCGTCTGCGTGGTGTCATCAGCACTAAATCGACTTTTAGAACCCTAATTGACCCATCTTGGCCATTAGAAGGTAGTGAGATGGCCGGCTTTGGTGCAGACTAAGGTTGGTTGACACTCGATTCTACGCTCATTGAGATCAGACTTTTGGGATATTTTCGGTCGACCACTTGGTAGTCGTATTGAAATAAAAGCCTACGAGAAAGATCAATGATATGAGATTCCTAGAACCCGGTTACTATTATAGGACAGGATGAACCCACTCAAACTTTGGTAGGGTAGACACCTATACCTCATGCGAGCCTTAAACCTAGGGCTATTGTATGATTTATTTGTGACTGTTAAACATGACATCATGACATCATACATCATAACATTGCATATCATTTCTAACGATTTCAAGGACCTAGGAATTTATCTTTGCTCTGTTTTGTAGGGATTATGGCTTCCAAAAAGATTATCCGAATCAACTTCATGGGTATACCTTCTCAGCTCAAAGAATTGGTTTCAGACATTCCTGATCATGCTCAGTTCATCAAAATACATGGTTATCTACTTGACTTGGTTACCTCCGGTTTTGAAGATGATATGATGCACGTTTTATTCCAGTTCTTCGATCCGAAACACCATTTCTTTACATTCCCAGATTATCAGATACCATTCACCGGTTCAGAAAAGGCTCCTAAGTACGAAGACATCGCATCAGCATTACATCTAAAGCGGTCAGACATTGAAGCCAATTGGGAAACAAGAAGTGGAGTTAAGGGTTTACTTGCCAAGTTTTTGATAAAGAAAGCCCGATAATTCCTCAAAGCTATGAGTTTCCAAGCATTCGAAAACATCTTGGCCTTGCTAATCTACGGCTTGGTGCTATTTCCTAATCAGTTCATAGACGTGAACGCCATCAAGATATTCCTTACTCACAATCCAGTGCCTACTTTACTTGGAGACATTCTACATTCTCTCCACACTCGTACTATCAAAAGACAAGGAACTCTCATGTGTTGAATACCGTTACTTTCCAGGTGGTTTATTTCGCACCTTCTTCAATCAGTATTGAAGAACGAACAAAGGTTGAAGTGGTCTCAAAGACTGATGTCACTCTCTCATTCAGATATTCGTTGGTGTCTTTTCTCTCAAAAGGACTTCACATTCATTGAGCGTTGTGGAGAATTCCCTAATGTACCACTCCTTGGCATAAGGGGAGGTATCACCTACAACCCTTCTCTAGCTCTACGTCAGTTTGGTTATGCTCGAAGAGATGGTCCACATGATATGCTTCTCCAAGATATTGTGTTCGACTACAACCATGATCTCCAAAATTACCATCGAAGGTTCATACGCGCTTGGGGCATGGTAAAGAAGACTGATACCAAGACTTTTGGACACCAAAACTCTATTCCTTGGGAACCTTACCTCAAATGGGTGCGAGCTTGAGCTCAAAACCTCATGATGCCATTTACACCCGTGTTACCAGTAATTATGGAACCTGTTGCTATAGGTGACGTACCCTATACCGTTCTCCATCTTGACATGCCTACTGACTTTGGAGACTTGAAGAGATCCTGGATTCAGCTTAAAGAAGAAAGGGATACGCTCGAAGCTCAGTGCTATGCAAGCGAGAAGAAGGTACTAGAGTTGACAAAGCTACTCCACAAGGGGCGAAACATCAACGCCTACTTCAACACCAAGAGGAAGCGCCCATGGGAGACCTAGAGCTTTAGGATTTTTGTTCTTTTATTTTCCAAACTATCTTTTGTACTTAAAAAGAAAAAGAAGAAAAAAGAAACTAATAAAGTTTGTTCGTGCTTGTTTAACAAATTTAAATTCCTAAGGCCCTTGAAAACATTGCATTGCATCGCATAAACATTACATATCATGGCATAACATTGCATAACAGGTACATTGAAGATCGATTTTCTCATTTTCTCGCTATTTATTTTAGCAGAAATGGCTCTTGAACATACTGTCAAAGATCTTCAGGCTCAGAATGCTCAGTTCCAGGAAATGTTCACCAGCTTGGTCCAAGGCCAAGAAGATCTGAAGAAGCTCATCAATAGAAAGAAGAGGGTCATTGGTGTTCTCAACATGGGCAGACGTCGCAAAGGTGGTCCTAGAGTGGTCAGCCGGATAGAACTCTCAGACAGGAGTGTCGAAATTGAGGGAAGTGTCAAGAACAACGAAGAAGACCAGCGTGAGCCTGAGAAAAAAGAAAAAGACAATGAGAACGAGCAGTACTCTTTTGAGGATGACAAATACAAACAACCTGAAGACCGTCTGAATGCTGTGGAAAAATCTGAAAATGTCTGGGCTGAATTTTGGTGATCTGAGTCTTGTTCCTGGTGTGGTGATCCCTCGCAAGTTCAAGGTTCCTACTTTTGCCAAGTATGATGGCATCTCTTGCCCGAAGCTACATTTGAAGTCCTATGTTCAGAAGATCCATCCCGACACAGATGACAGAAAGCTGTGGATTCATTACTTCCAAGAGAGTTTATCCGGAACTCAATTGGAGTGGTATTATCAACTAGAGAGTGCCCATATCCATACTTGGAATGACTTAGCGGATGCTTTCTACAAGCAGTACGAGTACAATGCTGAATTGGCACCCACTCGCATGCAACTACAAAGCATGTCTATGGGTCGTGATGAGAAATTCCAAGAGTATGCTCAGAAATGGAGAGATCTAGCAGGAAGAGTTCAACCACCCTTGTCCAATAGGGAGTTGCTTGATATGTTTATGGGAACCCTGACAGGACCATTCTTCAATCATCTGATTGGAAATTCTTCAGCCGGATTCACCGAGCTGATACTGACAGGAGAACGTATCGAAGCCGGAATCAAGAGCTAAAAGATTTAGGTAGAGCCATCCTCAAACGCTGCAAAGAGATCTTTTGGTGGTAAGAAAGAAGCCAATGCTGTGTATGGTCAGAAAAGCCGAGTGAAGACCGATCGTGCTCAATCTGTGGGGGCAATTGTGATCTCCAATCCTACATCAGCACAACCTCAGCGAGACAACGCGCGTAACCAGAACGCACCACGAAGAAAATTTACAAAGATCAACATGCCATTGTCGCAAGCCTTGCAACACATGTTGAAAGCAGAGCTGATTACCTTGAGGGATCCTCCTCAAAACATCAACACTTCCTCTCCGAGATACAATCCTAATGCTAAGTTTGCTTATCACTCCAACAGCCCAGGACATAACACTGATGATTGTTGGGCTCTGAAGAACAAGATTCAAGATATGATTGAAGCTAAAGAGATTGAGTTTGATCCTCCTGTTGAGACTCCGAATGTGATCAACGCACCTATGCCTAACCATGAAAAAAGTTCCAATGCTATTGACAAGAACTCTTATGTTTTTAATATAGATGACTTGACTATTCCTCTGATGACTGTGTTCGCGTTAAAAAGTGATGCGCGAGGGAATCGAATCTGAATTCGGATTCTCTGGCTCGAAACAATTTACTCTTTTGATTTGTTTATAAAGATGCCGCGAGCATCAAGCTTTATTTTTTCCAACACAAGAAAAATGATTATGAAAAAGGGGAAAGCTATAATACCCTCAATTGATATGATATGCATTACGACTAGCGCGAACTAGACACAACGCATTGGGGAGATTCCGGGCAAAGGGGTTTGTTATATAAAGGGAATAGATGTGGCACCCTAAATATATATTGTTATCTATAGCTTTATATATGAATATGTTTGATATGTTTGTGTGTTTTAAATTGCTATTTCTATTGTTGGGAAAGTTTCTTCTTTGGATTTTTAGAAACGGTAGATTATGTGGGATCCTAGGTTTTGTTATTATTGTGCTCGCAAAGATCATTGGGATCTTCTACATACATATCCCTTAATGGGAATCAGAGCATTTGTAGCTCGGATCTAAAGGGAGCTATGGCTTGTTTGGTTTGAGGGAGATAGAAGTTCTGCTCGCCAAGGATGAGACCTTGTGCCTACGTATTCTCAAAAGGATGTTGAGAAATTCAAAGCAATCGTAGTTCCCACTTATGCTAGTGGAAGCAACAGGAAGTTATTAAGAGACAAAGACAAATGTCATCTTAATGAAAAATGTATCTAATCTATTTCATCACATACATTTTGAAGGGTTGATTGATTAAATCTTTCATCGTAAGTTATAGGTGCTTTGCTTGAGTGTACAAGCGTTACCACTTACGAGTTAAGAAAGATGTTTGAAAGATGATTTGAATCTTTAATTGTAAGCATTGGGTGTTTTGCTTGAGTGTACAAGCATTACCACTTACGATTAAGAGATGTTTTTGTTTGAAAAGTGTTTGAAAAATATTTGATTGTATGTGATGTGATAGATGAGATACTTCTTCCATAGAGATGATAAATGTCTAGATCTCGAGGAGAAATTGATTGGATTAGAGGATTCTTTTAAGAAGCCCATGGGTCCTTGTATTGTAAGCCCAAGAGGAGGCATTCCGAGGGTCATCGAGGGCCCTTGTATTAAGCTCAAGAGGAAGCTATAGGGTATTGCTGGCTTTAGCTTCAAGAGTGGTTTCACTAGGAAACCATCTGTAATACGGTGAACTGACTTTGAGATTTGTTTTGCTTTTTATCGCAAATGTTGCGGATAGCAAGAGTCGCCACCGACTTTTCTTTTATCCAATTAAGGGAAGGTGAAAAGAACAGGAAAAGACCTTCGTTAGATTCTGAGTAAGGGAGAAGGTTATGAAAAGGGAAGGTATTAGCACCCTTTACCATCCGTAGTTTTCTACGGGCTCTTAGTTGCTTCTAGTTCATTTTTTTTTAAAAGTGCTTTCTGTGTGTTTGACAAAAATGTTTTTGAAAAGGCATTTCGCTTTGACTTTGTAATGATTCATGTAGGAATGTGTACAAAGTGTTCGAAAATGTTTTGTTTTGAAAAGTATTTGAACTTTGTCAAAAAGTGTGAGGTGTGAAAAGTATTTTGATAGAGCAAGCAACTAAAAGTCTTATTACCTACTCAGAATGGTCATTTTCGTGTTATTTTACGTTCCTTTAGAATAGCGCTATCCGTACCATTAGTTGGTAGATAACCCTATTCGTTGGATGTAAGAGGGACATTCGAAGGGACATCGGATGGTCATAGAAGGCAACTTGTAGGAGTATCCTAGCACATTCGAAGGGACGATCATCACTTTTCGTAGGCAACAATCGAGGGACGAGATCATGTATTCGTAGGCGACATCGTGGGTCTATGATCGTTGTATCGAAGGGACTATGATGATATGTTTCGTAGGCAACGGTGCTAGGATACCTCTACGTTCGAGGGACTTGACCATTTATATTCGTAAGGCAACGAGAGAGAATTACCCTAAGGGGTGCATGTGTGAAAAGAGTGTCAGATTCAGATATATTATCTTGCAAATCAGAAGTGATCTATGTCCGTTTTTATCTTGCCATACACGCCTAGTTACACGCAGTTTATAGGGTGCAGAAAGTAAATTGCGGAAAGTAAAGTGCGGAAAAGTAAATGTCCTACGCTATTACATGGCTTTGGGGCAGTTACATAATAGAAGTGCGGAAAGTAAAAGTCCTAATTAAACTATTACATCCCATGAGCAGTTACATAATATTGGAAAAGAATGCGCGAAAATAAATCTTAACTATGACAACCTGTAAGTAGATACATAATAATCGGAAAACATAAGAAACTCGCATAAGAGGAAAATATGTTAGTAAAAGAAAATTTTGAATGAAGAAAAAGATTTTAGGTTAGTAATGCTGATTAGATGATGTAGAAATTTTTTTGGAATTTTCTGGGTCGTTTTTTATAAGGAAAAGCAATTAAAAGTCAATTTAATGGTTAATTAACAATTAATTAAACTATGCATGCAAAAATATTAATTTTAATGTCAAAAATTAAATAAGTATTTTTCTGATTAAAATGCAAAAAGAAAATATTTTTGGTGATTTTTAAATGCATGAGAAAAATATTTGAAGAGAAAATAAATTAGAATGAAAAATATGAAAAGAAAATATAAAATTGTTAGTTTTGAAAAGTGGTAAAAAAGAAAGTGACAACGCCAGGGATCGAACCCATGCCCTTGCTCTGACACGCGCGCTGCCTTGACCACTGGACCAACTTGCGTTTGGTTTTAGAATAATGAAACAAAAACATTATGAACGAAATTGAGTTCTGAGAACCCAGAAACCGCGCGAAGAACTTCATCTTCTTCGTTTGAATTTTCAAACAGATAGCATCGGTCTGGTTCGACGCTAAGGCCCCTGCAAAAATCCAAAATCTCATACAAGCAATATAAATTCGTTATGAATACATGAATCGATTGGGTTTTGTCTCCTGAACACGGCGGTGGCCTCAGTTTTGTCCAATTTTACTTATTTCAAAAAGCCCTAAATCAAAGTTATAAACCCTAGCAATGGAAAATTCCGATTCCTGCACTTAAAACTCAATTAAATAACCCAGATAGCTTGCAAATAACATCATGAACATGAATATATAATCAAAATACGTTTAAAATACATGTAACTATGAATTCGATTCTGAAATTTTCGAAGCAAACCGTGATGTGCAATTTCGTGATTCTTGATGTTTTTGTGATCTGTAAGGGTCTGGGATGACTTCAAGGACCTCCAGGAATCGATTGGCAAGCTTAGAATTGTCTGGATCCAAGCAAAACCAAGGCTGCAAGTTACTTGAATGGCACGGTTTTTTTGAGTTTGATTAGGGTTCTTGGAGGCAGAAAATTCGTCCTTTGTTCATGTGAATGCATTGTGTACTTATAGTGGATGGATTTAGGTCAAGAATCATGAGGAAATAATGTACCAATCAATGAGAAAATATTTGATTTGGTATAAAACCAAATATTTCCTTTTTGATCAAATTTCAATCAATTCTCTTGCCAATCAATGCCAATTTCGAATTTGCCAGCTTTTGTGATTTGCTTGGACCTCAAGAATGTGAGAAAAATCCAATTTGCATTTAATTTTGATTTTCTACCTTTTATTTTAATTTAATTGGCTTTTAAATGATTAAAATCCAAAATAAATAGAAAATAAAAGATAAAATTCGTGGCCTTGGGCTTGGAGGTTCCAAATTAGCTGAGGAACAAGTTTGAACCAAGAAAAGTTAGGCCCATTTGCAAAATTTTGGATTTTGACAAGTATTTCTCTTTGTGCACCTCTTCAAAAATGCTCAACTTGTGCAAGGTGTATCTTGCTCAATTTTTAACACTTTTGGGTGTTCTTGGACTTTTTAGAAAGCTCTAGATTTCCTCTAAACAACCTCTTTGGTTTCATCTCAATTTAAGTTTCCATGCTCAATAACACTTCTTTACAAAAGGTTGACTTTTTGTTGACTTTGAAAAGGACCTCTAATGTTTTGATCCATATCTTCCAAATGAAGCATTTTCTGACCATGCTTGTGAGACATGAAGTTGTAGAGAATTGAATTTCCTTCCAAATGAGCTTTGGTGGGAAAATTTCTGATAAAGTATGAGAAAGTTATGCTCAGTCAAAGTTCTGTTGACTTTTTCTTCAAAAAACCCTAATTTGGAAAGTTTGACTTTTGATCAATCATGAAAAAACCCTAATTTTTCTTGATGAATCATGATCAACCCTTGATCAAATGATGAATGTTACTTCAAAATATGGATGTTGACCAAAAATTATGAAGTTTGACTGTATGTTGACCAGTTGACTTTTTGTCCAATACAACTGATTTTCAACCATCTGAGCAATTGTCTTAGGAAACTTGTCTTGCAAGGCTTGAAACTTGACATGGAGACTCTTTGAAGCATATGATGAGGCATGATGACCATTGGAGATGTTGGAAGTCCATCTTGATCTGAGGATAGCCAAACCCTAGTTTGGGTTGATTGCTTATGAGAGGGTTTGTCTGTTCAACCCTTGTGAAGTCTTTGAGTAGGGATGTATGAAATGTCTTGAGAAGTAGGAGGGAAAATTTTGGGGTATGACAGCTGCCCCTGTTAAATCTTCTTGTACTGGAAGGGTTAGATTGGCATGTTGCCTTTCGTGACCTGGAGGTAGAAGATGATTGAACACTCGAGTACACCTGAAAATTTGCACTCGCTGTTGATTGATGATACGGGAATGGGCTAACAGATGCCATTTGGAGAAGCTGGAGGCTTTACTGGGGAATGAGTCGTACGTTAGACTCAAGAGCTTTTGCCTGAATAGGAGAGTCGTCGGAGATGGGCTTAAGATGCCATCCATAGAGACTGATGCTGGGGAACGAGCCGTACGCTAGGCTCTGCTGATATTCCTGAAGGTAGAAGGGAGTACGGAGATGGGCTTAAGATGCCATCTGGAGAGAGTCATACGTTAGACTTCGTGCTCGTATTTGAATGAAGTTATTGATTTGTACTAGTTTTTTAACCAAATATGCAGCATTCTGAAAGTGGAGAGATGTCGACAAATAGTCGGAGATGGGCTTAAGATGCCATCCAGGGCAACTTAGTCGTACGCCAGACTCTGTAATTGCTGTTGATAATAAGAGAGAGTCTGAATAAACCTTTGTTCTGGTTATTCTGAGGGGATAATAGGCGGCAGAATGTGGATAGCTTCCCTGTCGTGTTTCGGGTGTTGATCCAATGCCTGTTGTCGGAGGACAACTTGGGCGGTCGTTTGGATAGGGTTTCCCGTCTTGCTTCGGGTATTAATCCTGGACCTGTTGTCGGAGAACAACTTGGGTGGTCGTTCAGATAGGGTTTCCTGTCTTGCTTCGGGTATTAATCCTGGACCTGTTGTCGGAGGACAACTTGGGTGGTCGTTCAGATAGGGTTTCCCGTCTTGCTTCGGGTATTAATCCTGGACCTTTCGTTTAGAAGCGATTTTCACCTGTTTGGGAAAAACAAAAGAAATTTTGATAGGATATAGTTAGTCCCATGCAGTTTATGATGCATGACAATGTGTATGATATATGCACATGTTATGACTTTTATGAATAATGTATGAATGATAGATGTTGTGGTATTTCAAAACGTATCCATCTTGAAGAAGATGTGAATGTCCTGTTGGAGATTTCGAACTTCTGCTTGGGGATGAAAATTATGCTTTGAAGGAGAAGGAAAAAGTCTTTGATTCCTCCGATGCACTATTTGACCAAGTTTCGAGCCTAGGCATCAATGCTGTTGGGAATAATAGAAACCGAGAGATACTCCACTGGGAATCTCGTGCGTAGACCCTGTTGAGGAAAATAGAAACTGGGAAACACTCTGCTGGGGACCTTGTGTATGGATCTTGCTGGGGAGTGTCTGATTGTTGCTGGGAGACGGGGCTTAAAGATTCTGGGGCCTGTTGAAGCCTTCGGCTGGGTAATAAGAGATTTAGGTTTCCTCCGATGCACTATCTGACCAAGTTTCAAGCCTGAATATTGCTGCTGCCGGGGGAATGATAATTTGTTGAGAGATATTCTGCTGGGGATAAATATCTCTGCTAGGGATGAACCGTTACTGCTCGGAGACTGATGTAATCAGGTTAAGTTGGCTGGGATCGCTGCTCAGGGACTAACGCGATGTTGGAACTAGTGGAGGAAAATTTGTACTTCGCCGGGGAAGGTTTGTAGTGAGCGATAGCTCTGTGGGGATTGTACTCTACAGGAGAATTTCTTGGTGACCTTCGTCGTCATCTCAATTTTTAAAGCCTGTAGTAATTATCCTTGTTCGTTCGCTTTTCGCATGTTTGTGAACAGTTGTTTATTGTCAAATGCATATAATCATTCAAAGCAATCGTTGGACTTTATGCAAAAACAACAATAGTGAAGACTGTAAAAAGAAAGAACTTGTATTAATTTGAAAGGTGGCGTATGGCCAAGTATTTTGTATACAAGGAAAGTAAAAAGCTATGCGGAAACAATCTCATTGAGTTTCAACTTATGCTAGTACTCATATATTTCGACTATCTCATCTCCTTGTTGTCAGTAGAAAGTGAGTAAATTGATTTTCTCCATTTGAATCTTGAATGCTGATAGTAGTAGTCTGTGGGTAGGTGATTTGGACGAGACATAGTCGTACGCTTAAATCCCTAACTTTTGCCTAGACCGCCCTTTCGGGTTTTCAGTCTACCGGGATACCCTTTTCTGCCCAAGCCGCCTTTGCAGGTTTTCGACTTGCCGGGTGTACATGTTTTGTATATATCCTTAACTTTTGTCCGAACCCTTTTGGTTCGCCGGGATGCCCTTATTTTTGCCTAGGTCAGTCGACCTAGCGGGTCTCGTTTATGCGTAGTATTTTTGACTATGTCTGTGTTCACAGGGTGTGGGAAGTCTTTGCCATCCATGGTTCTAAGTATCATAGTTCCGCCGGAAAATACTGTATTGACTACAAATGGTCCCTCATAGGTGGGAGTCCATTTTCCCCTGGGGTCACCTTGTGGAAGGATGATGCGCTTGACTACTAGATCACCGACATGGTAGACTCGGTGCTTGACTTTCTTGTTAAATGCTCTGATCATTCGCTTCTGATAGATCTGTCTATGGAAGATGGATGCGAGCTGCTTCTCGTCAATCAAGTTGATCTAGTCAAGGCGAGTCTGGATCCAATCGTCTTTGCCTAGCTCTGCGTCCTGAAGGACTCTGGTTGAAGGTATCTGAACCTCGATTGGCAGAACCGCTTCCATACCGTATACTAGAGAGAAAGGGGTTGCCCCTGTTGACGTCCGTACCGTAGTGCGATAACCATGGAGAGCAAATGGAAACATCTCATGCCAATCCTTGTAAGTCACTGTCATCTTCTGTATGATCTTCTTGATATTCTTGTTGGCAGCTTCCACTGCGCCATTCTTCTTAGGCCGATAAGGAGAAGAGTTGTGATGCTTGATTTTGAACGACGTGCAGAGTTCGGTGATCATTTTGTTGTTGAGATTAGAGCCGTTATCTATGATAATCCTTTCGGGAGTTCCATACCGACAGATAAGATTATGCTTGATGAATCGAGCCACAACATTCTTGGTAACAGATGCAAACGAGGTTGCTTCTACCCATTTGGTAAAGTAATCAATTGCCACAAGGATGAAACGATGTCCGTTGGAAGCTGTGGGCTTGATTTCTCCAATCATGTCAATGCCCCACATTGCGAAAGGCCAAGGAGCGGTAAGAACGTTCAATGGTACTGGAGGTACATGCACTTTGTCTGCGTATATTTGGAATTTGTGAGAGGATCGAGCATAGCGGTGACAATCAGCTTCCATGGTGGACCAATAGTAACCTGTTCTCAGAATCTTCTTAGCCATCGTATGGACACTGGAATGGGTACCAAATGCGCCTTCGTGTAACTCTTCCATGATACATTCTGTTGTTTTCTGATCTACGCAACGGAGTAAGCACAAGTCGTGATTGCGCTTGTATAAGATGTCGTTGCTAAGAAAGAATTTAGAAGTGAATCTCCTCAAGAACTTCTTATCGTTGACAGATGCCCCTACGGGATATTCCTGAGTCTCAAGATACCTTTTCACTTCGTAGAACCAAGGCTTCTCTTCTGTATCAAGTTCACAACAGTATGCTGGTTCGTCAAACTTCTCGATGATGATTTGGGGAGCCTCGTTGTCCCATCTGACCTTGAACATAGATGACATAGTAGCCAACGCGTCTGCCAACTGATTCTCTTCTCATGGAATATGGTTAGAAGTGATCTCTTCGAAGTAGGGGATCAAACTCAGAACATGCTCTCGATATGGAATAAGATTCGGATGTTTCGTATCCCACTCACCTTTAATCTGACTGATCACTAAAGTTGAGTCTCCATACACTTGCAAGAATTTGATTTTTAAGTCAATAGCAGCTTTAATACCCATGATGCACGCTTCGTATTCGGCCATGTTGTTAATGCAACTGAAACATAATCTGGCGGTGAAAGGGGTATGTTCGCCTGTAGGGGATGTAATGATGGCGCCAATGCTATTACCAAGTGCGTTTGAGGCTCCATCAAAGACCATGGTCCATCGGGATCCTTGTTCAGGTCCTTCGTCTGGTCCTGGTTCTTCACAATCAATAATTAACAAAACATCTTCGTCTGGAAACTCGAACTGCATAGACTGATAGTCATCTACGGCTTGATGGGCCAAATGATCGGCTACTACACTTCCCTTGATCACATTCTGAGAAGTATACTGGATGTCATATTCGGTCAAGATCATTTGCCATCTTGCTATTCTCCCAGAGAGAGCTGGTTTCTCAAATATGTATTTTATCGGATCCATCTTGGAGATCAATAAGGTAGTGTGGGTCAACATATACTGTCTTAGTCGGCGAGCAGCCCAAGCCAAAGCGCTGCAAGTTTTCTCAAGCTGTGAGTATCTTGTTTCACAGTCGATAAACTTTTTGCTAAGGTAGTATATCGCATACTCTTTTCGACCAGACTCGTCATGTTGCCCCAACACGCACCCCATTGAGTTCTCTAATACTGTCAAGTACATGATAAGAGGTCTTCCTTCGGCAGGCGACATCAGGATAGGAGGATTTTGTAGGTACTCTTTGATTTTGTCAAAGGCAACCTGGCAATCGTCGTTCCATTCCACTACTTGATCTTTCTTCAGTAACCTGAAGATTGGCTCACAGGTAGCAGTTAGATGTGCAATGAATCTGGCAATGTAGTTCAATCGTCCCAAGAAACCTCTGACTTCTTTCTCGATGTGGGGCGCTGGCATCTCTTGAATAGCTTTAACCTTGGCAGGGTCAACTTCAATATCTTTACCACTGACAACAAACCCTAGAAGTTTACCGGACCTGACTCCAAAGGTGCACTTGTTGGGATTGAGTCTTAATCTGTACTTCTTCAGTCTATCAAACAGTTTCCGCAAATGATCGAGATGTTCTTCTTCAGTTTGTGATCGAGCTATCATGTCATCGACGTAGACCTCTATCTCGTGATGAATCATGTCATGAAATAATGCCACCATGGCACGCTGATAAGTGGCGCCTGCGTTCTTCAGTCCGAACGGCATAACCTTGTAGCAGAATGTGCCCCACTGCGTAGCGAAAGTAGTCTTCTCCATGTCTTCAGGAGCCATTTTGATATGATTGTAACCGGAGAAACCATCCATGAAGGAGAAAAATTTATGTTGAGCGGTGTTGTCGACCAGAACATCAATATGAGGAAGTGGAAAATCGTCTTTCGGACTCGCTCTGTTCAAATCTCTGTAATCCACACACATTCGTAATTTACCATCCTTCTTAGGTACTGGTACCACGTTAGCAACCCACTGCAGATAAGAAGTAACAACTTGGAAGCCGACATTGAACTGCTTCATAACTTCGGCTTTGATTTTCTCTGACATCTCAGGACGCATGCGACGAACCTTCTGTTTTACAGGGAGAAAACCTTCTTTCGTTGGTAACCGGTGTACCACGATGTCAATGTCTAGACCTGGCATGTCTTCGTATGACCAAGCAAAAACCTCGATATAATCTCGTAGCATCTGAACCAATATTTCTTTGACACTGTTCTCGAGACCTGCTCCTATCTTGATCTCTTTTCTGTCTTCATCAGTACCCAAATTCATAACCTCAACTGACTCTTCGTGTGGTTGTACAACTCGTTCTTCTTGCTGTAGCAGTCTGACAAGTTCTCCTGGCACTTCACAATCTTCCTCACCTTCGTCTTCGGGCTTGGTAGATCGGATTATCGAAGTCATATTTAGCAATAGCATAGCTGTTATCAACGAGATTCGGAGTGATTCTGCAGTGTATCACGTGGGTGTGTGTAAGAACACATAGCTTTTTGAAGGGGTGATAAAGTAAAAGACAAAAACAATTAAATGCAAAAGTCCAACGATTTTATTGAATGAAAATATGCAAATGACAGATAATAACCCTCACAAACGAGCCATGATGCCCCGGGCAAGGCACTACGCTTTAAAGTTTATTGTTCAAAGCGTAGAAAACGAAAAGCAAAACAGAAAACAAAAGCAATTACTCCTGTCTAAAGGAAATTGGTATGACTTCTTCAGTCTTCCAATTGCTGAGTCCGTTGTCGGGAGTTGGGAAGATCCATTTGCTGATGTCGAAGTCACTATCGTTGTCTTCTATAGCATGGACTCCATTTTGGCTGATGCGGAAGGGAAGTTGGCCAGCACGTTCGCGGCGTATAATCTTCTGACCTTTGGTGGTGAAGCCTAAACCAGTCTTGTCAGATTTGAAAGGAAGATCAGGGAGCTGACCCCAAATAGTACTACCTCCTTCTTCAACTGCAGCTTGAGCATCCTTCAGCGAGGCCATCCTGGGCGGAACTTGTGTAACCTCAGGAGTGACAGGAGAGCCAACAGGCACGACTCTTGGAACCGTTTCAAACGCTAGACAGGGAGTCTCGAAGAATTCACCTTCCATCTCGAGATATCGGAATGACTGCAGATGACTGACCATGTATTCCTCTTCACCGCATATTGTAACAACCTTCCCCTTCACTGGGTACTTCAGCTTTTGATGCAAGGTTGAGGTAACAACGCCTGCCCCATGTATCCAAGGGCGTCCAAGTAGGCAAGAGTAAGCTGGACGAATGTCCATGACAAAGAAATTGGAGTCGAAAGTCTGGGAAACGACTTTAACAGGCAGAAGGAGCTCTCCAAGTACTGTTCGCTTAGAACCATCAAAAGCTCTCACAATTATGTCGTTGGGCTTCAAAACCAATCCTTCAACATCAAGCCGGTCGAAAGCACTCTTCGGTAGGAAATTCAGAGCAGAACTGGTATCTACCAAAACATGAGACAATGTAACGCCCTTGCATTCAACAGAGATGTGCAAGGCTTTGTTGTGTTTCCTTCCGGCAAAAGTCAAACCAGCATCAGAGAAGCCTAGACCGTTGTTAGCAGCCAGCCAGGCTAGCAATACAAACTTCAAATTGATCAGTAGTGGTGTCTTGCGGTACGTGAGCATTCTTCTGAAACTTCACCAAGGCTTTAGCATGAGCCTCAGAGCACAAGAGCAGAGCAAGCATGGAGATTTTGGGTGGAGTCTGTCCCAACTGTTCCACAACATTGTAGTCACTCTTCTTGATAATCTTCAGAATTTCCTCCATTTCTCGTTTGGAGGTATCTTCAGCAACTTCCTTTGGTACTTCTGTCTGAGCAGGATGAGTTACTGGTTCTTTCCCTCGCGCCTCGGGAATTGGTTGAATAGCTGGAATGCGAGTTGGAGTCGCAATATCTTTTGGAGGAGAGATCTCTGGAGAAAACACTCTTCCGGTTCTGGTCACCTTACTAGATCCGGTGATGTTGTCAATGTCAAGAATGGTAGCTTCAATTGTAGGATCCTCGATGGTCAGAGGGTCTTGCTTGACGCCATGATAGTAAACTTCAGCTCCATAGTTCCAAGGTATAGCTTTGTCAAAGGAGTATGGAACTGGTATGGGAGAAGTAATGATGAGAGGTGCCACTCTAGGCGTAGGATCAGTAGAGGAAATATTTATTGTGTTAACATCAGCATAGTCTTCTGGGAAATCGTCTCCCCATCCGGTTGCCTTAACATCTTCAATAGGAATCTTGTAGCTTTCGGGAACAGTATACTTCACCATGTAATCGAACTTTCCACTTGGCTGCCCAAAGGTATCCTCAACTTCTGGTACAGTTTCGCTCACATCTTCGATCTTCAGATTCTTAGTCATGTCTTCACACAGATTCTCCACAGGTGATGGCTTTAGAAATAGCACTTCTCAGTTATCCATCATGCACTGAATACGTCTTCTCAACCAAGCACAACCATTAGATGCAGATGGGCACCAACGACAGTTCTCTGGGCATCCTGGATTGACACCGGCTTGCAGCAAATTCTTCTTAACAGTCATCAGAGGAATAGTCAAGTCATCTATATGGAAAACATAAGAGTTCTTGTCAACAGCATTGGAACTTTTGCCATGGTTAGGCATAGGTGCGTTGATCACATTCGGAGTCTCAACAGGAGGATCAAACTCAATCTCTTTAGCTTCAATCATATCTTGAATCTTGTTCTTCAGAGCCCAACAATCATCAGTGTTATGTCCTGGGCTGTTGGAGTGATAAGCAAACTTAGCATTAGGATTGTATCTCGGAGAGGAAGTGTTGATGTTTTGAGGAGGATCCCTCAAGGTAATCAGCTCTGCTTTCAACATGTGTTGCAAGGCTTGCGACAATGGCATGTTGATCTTTGTAAATTTTCTTCGTGGTGCGTTCTGGTTACGCGCGTTGTCTCGCTGAGGTTGTGCTGATGTAGGATTGGAGATCACAATTGCCCCCACAGATTGAGCACGATCGGTCTTCACTCGGCTTTTCTGACCATACACAGCATTGGCTTCTTTCTTACCACCAAAAGATCTCTTCGCAGCACTTGAAGATGACTCTACTTGAATCTTTCCGCTCTTGATTCCAGCTTCAATACGTTCTCCTGTCAATATCAGCTCGATGAATTCGGATGAAGAATTTCCAATCAGATGTTCCCATAAACATATCAACCAATTCCCTATTGGACAAGGGTGGCTGATCTCTGCCTGCTAGATCTCTCCATTTCTGAGCATATTCTTTGAATTTCTCATCACGACCCATAGACATGCTTTGTAGTCGCATGCGAGGGGGTGCCAATTCAGCATTGTACTGGTACTGCTTGTAGAAAGCTTCCGCTAAGTCATTCCAAGTATGAATGTAGGTATTCTCTAGCTGATAATACCACTCCAACTGAGCTCCGGACAAACTTTCTTGAAAGAAATGGATCCACAACTTTCTGTCATCAGTGTGAGGATGGATGTTCTGAACATAGGACTTCAAATGCAGCTTCGGACAAGAAATGCCATCATACTGGGCAAAAATAGGAACCTTGAACTTACGAGGAATCACCACACCAGGAACAAGACTCAGATCATCAAAATTTAGCCCGGACATTTTCAGATTTTCCACAAGATTCAGACGGTATTGTATTTGTCATCTTCAAAAGAATACTGCTCGCTTTCATAGCCTTCTGCTTTGTTCTCAGGCTCACGCTGGTCTTCTTCGTGGCCCTTGACACTTCCCTCAGTTTCGATACTCTTATCTGAGAACTCTATTCGGTTGACTACTTTAGGACCCCCTTTGTGACGTCTGCCCATGTTGAGAACACCAATGACTCTCTTCTTCTTGTTGATGAGCTTCTTCAGATCTTCTTGGCCTTGGACCAAGCTGGTAACCACTTCCTGGAACTGAGCATTCTGAGCCTGAAGATCTTTGACAGTCTGTTCAAGAACCATTTCTCTGCTAAAATAAATAGTGAGAAAATGAGAAAACCGATCTCAATGTACCTATTATGCAATGTTATGCTATGATATGCGATGTTATGCAATACAATGCAATGTTTTCAAGGAACTTAGGAATTTAAATTTAATAAACAAGCATAAACAAACTTTATTAGTTTCTTTTTTATTATCTTTCTTTTTAGGTACATGCGATGTTATGCTTCCTCTTGGTGTTGAAGTAGGCGTTGATGTTTCGCTCCTCGTGAAGTAGCTTTGTCAACTCTAGTACCTTCTTCTCGCTTGCATAACACTGAGCTTCGAATGTATCCCTTTCTTCTTTAAGCTAAATTCAGGATCTCTTTAAGTCTTCAAAATCAGTAGGCATGTCGGGATGGAGAACAATATAGGGTACGTCACCTATAGCAACAGGTTCCATAATTACTGGTAACACGGGTGTAAATGGCATCATGAGGTTTTGAGCTCGAGCTCGCACCCATCTGAGGTAAGGTTCCCAAGGAATGGAGTTTTCGTGCCCCAAAGTCTTGGTATCAGTCTTCTTTACCATGCCCCAAGCGTGTATGAACCTTCGTCGGTAATTCTGGAGATCGTGGTTGTAGTCGAACACAATATCCTGGAGAAGCATATCATGAGGACCATATCTTCGAGCATAACCAAACTGACGTAGAGCTAAAGAAGGGTTGTAAGTGATACCTCCACTTATGCCAAGGAGTGGTACATTAGGGAAATCTCCACAATGCTCAATGAATGTGAAGTCCTTCTGAGAAAAGAAACACCAACGGATATCTGAATGAGAGAGTGACATTAGTCTTTGAGACCACTTCAATCTTTGTTCGTTCTTCAAAACTGATTGAGGAAGGTGCGAAATAAACCACCTGGAAAGTAACGGTATGCAACACATGAGAGTTCCTTGTCTTTTAATGGTACGAGTGTGGAGAGAATGTAGAATGTCTCAAAGTAAAGTAGGTACTGGATTGCGAGTAAGGAGTATCTTGATGGTGTTCACGTCTATGAACTGATCTGAGTTAGGAAATAGGTCCAAACCATAGATTAGCAAGGCCAAAATGTCTTTGAATGCTTGGAAACTCATAGCTTTGAGGAATTCTCGGGCTTTCTTTATCAGGAACTTAGCAAGTAAACCCTTAACTCCGCTTCTTGTTTCCCAATTGGCTTCAATGTCTGAGCGCTTTAGATGTAGCGCTGATGCAATGTCTTCGTACCTAGGAACCTTTTCTAAACCAGTGAATGGCATTTGATCAAGAATAGGTATCCCGAGTAGCTTAGAGAACTCTTCCAAGGTAGGAACCAACTGATAATCTGGGAATGTAAAGCAATGATGTTTCGGATCGAAGAACTGGAATAGGACGTGCATCATATCTTCTTCAAAACCGGAGATAACCAAGTCAAACATATAACCATGTCTTTTGATGAACTGGGCGTGATTGGGAATTTCTGAAACCAATTCTTTGAGTTGAGAAGGTATACCCATGAAGTTGATTCGGATAGTCTTTCTAGAAGCCATAATCCCTACAAAATAGAGCAAAGATAAATCCCTAGGTCCTTGAAATAGTTAGAGATGATATGCAATGCAATGATGTCATGATGTCATGTTTAGCAAGCACAAACAATTCACACAATGGCCCTAGGTTTAAGGCTTGCATGAGGTATAGGTGTCTACCCTACCAAAGTTTGAGTTGGTTCATCCTGTCCTATAATAGTAACCGGGTTCTAGGAATCTCATATCATTGATCTTTCTCGTAGGCGTTTATTTCAATACGACTACCAAGTGGTCGACCGAAAATATCCCAAAAGTCTGATCTTAATGAGCGTAGCATCGAGCATCAGCCAACCTCGGTCTACACCAAAGTCGGCCATCTCATTACCTTCTAATGGCCAAGATGGGTCAATTAGGGTTCTAAAAGTTGAGTTAGTGCTGATGACACCACGCAGAAGCCAAATACTATCCTCAACTTGGAAATGAAGAGTATCAGGACATCCAAAGTGTCACACTAACGTAGCCATCATGTTGACCGTTTCGATACGCCTAACGATCGACGATCTATTGCTACTTACCTAAGGAAACCTGGATCCGGGTGTAGGATCCCCCACAAATATAATACCCAAGCAACCCTTAAAGATAAAGCAAGCAAGTTAAACAAAAAACAGTAAAAATGATCTAGAAATCCCTAAGGTATTCTCTCTTTAGGGTCTTTCCCCAGCAGAGTCGCCAGTTCTGTAATACGGTGAACTGACTTTGAGATTTGTTTTTCTTTTTATCGCAAATGTTGCGAATGGCAAGATTCGCCACCGACTTTTCTTTTATCCAATTAAGGGAAGGTGAAAAGAACAGGAAAAGACCTTCATTAGATTCTGAGTAAGGGAGAAGGTTATGAAAAGGGAAGGTATTAGCACCCCTTTCCATCCGTAGTTTTCTACGGGCTCTTAGTTGCTTCTAGTTCTTCTTTTTTTTTAAAAGTGCTTTCTGTGTGTTTGACAAAAATGTTTTTGAAAAGGCATTTTGCTTTGACTTTGTAATGATTCATGTAGGAATGTGTACAAAGTGTTCGGAAATGTTTTGTTTTGAAAAGTATTTGAACTTTGACAAAAACTGTGAGGTGTGAAAAGTATTTTGATAGAGTAAGCAACTAAAAGTCTTATTACCTACTCAGAATGGTCATTTTCGTGTTATTTTACGTTCCTTTAGAATAACGCTATCCGTACCATTAGTTGGTAGGAAACCTTATTCGTTGGATGTAAGAGGGACATTCGAAGGGACATCGGATGGTCATAGAAGGCAACTTGTAGGAGTATCCCAGCACATTCGAAGGGACGATCATCACTTTTCGTAGGCAACAATCGAGGGACGAGATCATGTATTCGTAGGCGACATCGTGGGTCTATGATCGTTGTATCGAAGGGACTATGATGATATGTTTCGTAGGCAACGGTGCTAGGATACCTCTACGTTCGAGGGACTTGACCATTTATATTCGTAAGGCAATGAGAGAGAATTACCCTAAGGGGTGCATGTGTGAAAAGAGGGTCAGATTCAGATATATTATCTTACAAATCAGAAGTGATCTATGTCCGTTTTTATCTTGCCATACACGCCTAGTTACTAGCAGTTTATAGGGTGCAGAAAGTAAATTGCGGAAAGTAAAGTGCGGAAAAGTAAATGTCCTACGCTATTACATGGCTTTGGGGCAGTTACATAATAGAAGTGCGGAAAGTAAAAGTCATAATTAAACTATTACATCCCATGAGCAGTTACATAATATTGGAAAAGAGTGCGAGAAAATAAATCCTAACTATTACAACCTGTAAGCAGATACATAATAATCGGAAAACATAAGAAACTCGCATAAGAGGAAAATATGTTAGGAAAAGAAATTTTTGAATGAAGAAAAATATTTTAGGTTAGTAATGCTGATTAGATGATGTAGAAATTTTTTGGGAATTTTCTGGGTCGTTTTGATAAGGAAAGGCAATTAAAAGTCAATTTAATGGTTAATTAACAATTAATTAAAATATGCATGCAAAAATATTAATTTTAATGTCAAAAATTAAATAAGTATTTTTATGATTAAAATGCAAAAAGAAAATATTTTTGGTGATTTTTAAATGCATGAGAAAAATATTTGAAGAGAAAATAAATTAGAATGAAAAATATGAAAAGAAAATATAAAATTGTTAGTTTTGAAAAGTGGTAAAAAAGAAAGTGACAACGCCAGGGATCGAACCCATGCCCTTGCTCTCACACGCGCGCTGCCTTGACCACTAGACCAACCTGCGTTTGGTGTTAGAATAATGAAACAAAAACATTATGAACGAAATTGAGTTCTGAGAACCCAGAAACCGCGCGAAGAACTTCATCTTCTTTGTTTGAATTTTAAAATAGATAGCGTCGGTCTGGTTCGACGCTAAGGCCCCTGCAAAAATCCAAAATCTCATACAAGCAATATAAATTCGTTATGAATACATGAATCGATTGGGTTTTGTCTCCTGAACATGATGGTGGCCTCAGTTTTGTCCAATTTTACTTATTTCAGAAAGCCCTAAATCAAAGTTATAAACCCTAGCAATGGCAAACTCTGATTCCTGGACTTAAAACACAATTAAACAACCCAGATAGCTTGCAAATAACATCATGAACATGAATATATAATCAAAATACGTTTAAAATGCATGTAACTATGAATTCGATTCTAAAATTTTCGAAGCAAACCGTGATGTGCAATTTCGTGATTCTTGATGTTTTTGTGATCTGTAAGGGTCTGGGATGACTCCAGGGACCTCCAAGAATCGATTGGCAAGCTTAGAATTGTCTGAATCCAAGCAAAACCAAGGCTGCAAGTTACTTGAATGGAACGGTTTTTTGAGTTTGATTAGGGTTCTTGGAGGCAGAAAATTCGTCCTTTGTTCATGTGAATGCATTGTGTACTTATAGTGGATGAATTTAGGTCAAGAATCATGAGGAAATAATGTACCAATCAATGAGAAAATATTTGATTTGGTATAAAAACAAATATTGCCTTTTTGATCAAATTTCAATCAATTCTCTTGCCAATCAATGCCAATTTCGAATTTGCCAGCTTTTGTGATTTGCTTGGACCTCAAGAATGAGAGAAAAATCCAATTTGCATTTAATTTTGATTTTCTACCTTTTATTTTAATTTAATTGGCTTTTAAATGATTAAAATCCAAAATAAATAGAAAATAAAAGATAAAATTCATGGCCTTGGGCTTGGAGGTTCCAAATTAGCTGAGGAACAAGTTTGAACCAAGAAAAGTTAGGCCCATTTGCAAAATTTTGGATTTTGACAAGTATTTCTCTTTGTGCACCTCTTTAAAAATGCTCAACTTGTGCAAGGTGTATCTTGCTCAATTTTTAACATTTTTGGGTGTTCTTGGACTTTTTAGAAATCTCTAGATGTCCTCTAAACAACCTCTTTGCTTTGATCTCAATTGAAGTTTCCATGCTCAATAAAACTTCTTTACAAAAGGTTGACTTTTTGTTGACTTTGAAAAGGACCTCTAATGTTTTGATCCATATCTTCCAAATGAAGCATTTTTTGACCATGCTTGTGAGACATGAAGTTGTAGAGAATTGAATTTCCTTCAAAGTGAGCTTTGGTGGGAAACTTTATGATAAAGTATGAGAAAGTTATGCTCAGTCAAAGTTCTGTTGACTTTTTCTTCAAAAAACCCTAATTTGGAAAGTTTGACTTTTGATCAAATCTTGAGTTTTCTTGATGAATCATGATCAACCCTTGATCAAATGATGAATGTTACTTCAAAATATGGATGTTGACTAAAAATTATGAAGTTTGATTGTATGTTGACCACAGTTGACTTTTTGTCCAATACAACTGATTTTCAACCATCTGAGCAATTGTTTGAGGAAACTTGTCTTGTAAGGCTTGAAACTTGACATGGAGACTCATTGAAGCATATGATCAGGCATGATGACCATTTGAGATGTTGGAAGTTCATCTTGATCTGAGGATAGCCAAACCCTAGTTTGGGTTGATTTCTTAGGAGAGGGTTTGACTGTTCAACCCTTGTGAAGTCTTTGAGTAGGGATGTATGAAATGTCTTGAGAAGTAGGAGGGAAAATTTTGGGGTATGACACCATCCTCTTAGGAGTCAAGAGTGATTTTACCGGGAAATCATACTCCCAGGGTTCTATCCTAGCGCGGATGATTCTTTGTATTGGAAGCCCAATAGGAGGCTATTAAGAGATTTCTCGGTCTCTTTCTTGTTTGATGTCTAAGAGAAGGCTAAACTCAACGAGGAGTTCTTTTGAACGAAGCCCAAGAGGAGGCTAACTCATCAGGGGAGTGTTGTCTTATGCGAAGCCTAAGCGGAGGCTAAACTCAGTAAATGAGTTTTCTTATATGAAGCCTAAGAGGAGGCTAACTCACTAAATGAGTTATCTTATACGAAGCCTAAGAGGAGGCTAAAGGGAAACTAGTTGTTAGACTAGTTGTTATGTTATAATTGAATAGTTATATAAACAAGTGTGATATGTATTCACAGGAGTTTATGAAGGAAATATAAACAAGTGTATAAAACGAGCGTTTAAAGCTAGTGTAACTTGATTATTTACGAGTTTGAATGTGTACAAGGGAATAAATATGTACACGAAGGGGTGTTTATGTACAAGGAAATGAATATGTACATAGGAGGGTTGGGACTTACACCGTAAGGGAGGCCCATTGGTTTAAGAGGAGTTTCACCGGGAATAATTCTTCTCTTAATACCAATGGATTTGGTGTATAAACAAGCGAATGAAAACAAACGAACGAAGTTTGTTTATGCCTGAATATTTACAAAGATGATTGTATTATGTACAAGGAAAAGTTAATATGTACATAAAAAGGATTGGGACTTACACCGTGAGGGAGGCCCATGATCGATTAAGAAATTCGAGGGAAAAACTGGTTCGATTTATCTTCAAATCGAGTCGATCATGGAAAAAAGATGTGTAAGTTGGATGAAAAGTTTTGAAAAAGGTTTTGAAAATGATTTTGAAAAGTGAAGTATATTCACAAGAAGTTTTGAAAAGATTTGAGTTTTGAAAGTTTGAAAGAAAACATCTTTAAAAAGTATTAAGAATACTTTAAAATGTCTCATTTTTGACTTAATGAAAATATAATCAAAAGAAAATATTTTTGGATTTTTTTGACATAATCATAAAATAGGTGTATTAAATGACAAGTGTGCAAAAAATCATCTCAAAATGAGAAGTTTTGATTGGTTTTTAAAAATGTTGAAGTTTGATAAAAAATGTGAAGAAAACAAGTGGTAAAATTTGATTTTGGTCCTAAGGAGGTTAGAACTCATGACCTTTGTGTTGGAATTGAAAAGTTTTACCACTGAGCCAAGTGTTTATCTTGTTATTTACACGCTTCCATTTAATTATATTTAAAAACAAGTCTTTGAAATGTTTTAAAAAATGAAAGAATGTGAAAAAATGACAAAATGGTCTCAGGGGGATTCGAACCCTGGACCATAGGCAAGTCAAGGAACATGAAAAGCGCGCTGTCTACCACTGGGGTGGCTATACATCCGTTCATTTATTTACTTTCATGTTATTATATTATAAAGCAATTATTTGAATTTCTGGAAGACCAAAATCACGCGTGTAATGTTCTTCTTCTTCCTCCAATCTTCATCTAATCTTAGATTCTTCGTTTCTTGATGAAATTGAAAGTTGTAAACATCAAACTTGCTCGTTTTAAACCCAGGAACATGATGGTGGTGGTTAATTCCATTTATTTTCAGTTTAAAATGATTAATTTCAAACATGTCCATATGAACCCTAATTCTAAGAATCAACATGAAATCGTGTATGGACCATGATTTGTTAAATTGATTGAGGGTTAATGATCATCATAAGTGCAGAAACAAAATGGCCAAGCAATTTTTGAACTGGAATGCATGAATCGTAGAGTTCGAAGTATGAGTGACTTACCTCTTCAAACTGAAATCGAAATCCCTTTTAGAGTGTTTCCAGTTGTTGTTTGATGATTGTTACAGCACCACTGGACCTTATGGAAGGTGTTTGAACACTATGCTTGCTTTGAAATAGCCTGGATTACTCTGACCAAGTCCAACTGCATCTACTTGATGTAAGTTTCGAATTCGAGGTTGGAGGTGTTACAGGTCATGGATGATGATTTGGATCACTCATATGAAGTGTATAATTCAAAGGTCGAGACACTCATGGAGAAAACTGTTGAAGTTCTTTCTGTGTTCATAATTCAAAGGAAAATTTCACTTTTATTTCAAAATTTTGAAGTAAAAATTCATTTAAAACTTTCTTTTTTTAGTTTCAAAAGTGATTTTCACAATAAAAGCGTTATTTTGCAAAACAGAATAAAGCAGGAATTGCAAACAAAAGGGCACTAGGCTCAAATTTTATTGATAGAATGGTAATCAGCCAAAGGCGTGATTCCATGAGCTATTTACAAGAGTTGGAAATGATAATTTATTGGGAAAAGGCTACATTGAAAGCAAATAACCACTATTATCCCTAACAACTTTGAATTCCAACTGTGCTTGTTGCTTTAAAAGATTTGATTGAAGATCCGTTGATGGAAGATTCTTCAGATTGACGAAGTACAGACTGATGCAGTTACTTTGTCATTTTTTATCCTTAATTTTTGCCTAGATTGCCTTTTCAGGTTTTCAGTCTACCAGGATAATTTCTGTTTATTGTCTCTAATTTTTGCCTGGACCGCATTTTCAGGTTTTCAGTCCACCGAGACGCTCATTTTTGCCTAAGCCGCCCTTTTCGGGTTTTTGACTTACCAAGCTGTTCTTTTGTCTTTAGACAAAGTATTTCTTGACTACATCAGCATTCACAGGATGCGGGAGTTCATCACCGTCCATGGTTGTGAGAGTCATAGCACCGCCAGAAAAGCTTCTTTTGACGATGTATGGGCCTTCGTAATTAGGAGTCCATTTGCCCCTAGAATCTGGTTGAAAAGACAAAATCTTTTTAAGCACAAGGTCGCCTTCTTGGAACTCACGAGGTCGAACCTTTTTGTCGAATGCTTTCTTCATCCTTCTTTGATATAGTTGTCCATGACACAGAGCGGTCAGACGCTTTTCTTCGATTAAGTTTAGCTAGTCGTATCTGCTTTGACACCATTCGGCCTCAGATAACTTAGCTTCCATGAGAACTCTCATTGACGGAATCTCAACTTCTACGGGGAGCACTGCTTCCATGCCGTATACTAGAGAAAAAGGCGTTGCCCCTGTTGAAGTACGTACTGAAGTACGATACCCATGCAGAGAAAATGGTAGCATTTCGTGCCAGTCTTTGTAGGTGATGACCATCTTCTTGACGATCTTTTTGATGTTCTTGTTGGCAGCTTCAACGGAGCCGTTCATCTTTGGCCGGTAAGGAGATGAGTTATGATGCTCAATCTTGAATTTCTCACACAGTTCTTTCATCATTTTGTTGTTCAAGTTTGATCCATTATCTGTAATGATCTTACTTGGAACTCCATATCGGCAAATGAGGTTGTTCTTGATGAACCTTACAACCACTTGCCTTGTAACGTTGGCGTAAGATGCTGCTTCGACCCATTTGGTGAAGTAATCAATAGCCACTAAAATGAAGCGATGTCCGTTGGACGCTTTTGGTTCGATCATCCCAATCATGTCGATGCCCCACATGGAGAAAGGCCACGGAGAGGAGAGAACGTTGAGTAGAGTCGGTGGTACATGGATCTTATCTGCGTAGATCTGGCACTTGTGACATCTCTTGACGTGTTTACAGCAATCGGATTCCATTGTTATCCAATAGTATCCCGCTCTTAATATTTTTCTGGACATTGCATGTCCATTTGAATGGGTTCCAAAGGACCCTTCATGCACTTCGTGAATCATCATGTCTGCTTCGTGTCTGTCCACGCATCTGAGCAAGACCATGTCGAAGTTTATTTTGTATAGCACATCTTCATTCAAGAAGAAATTTCTAGAAAGTCTCCTTAGAGTTTTCCTATCTTTATGCGATGCCCCGAGTGGGTACTCCTGAGTTTGAAGGAAGCGTTTGATGTCGTGGAACCACGGTTTATCATCGATGACTGCTTCAGTTACAAACACATATGCAGGTCTTTCAAGGCGTCTGATACGGATCTTAGGCATATCATTCCAATGGTTGACTTTGAAAATGGAAGATAGAGTAGCCAAGGCGTCTGCCATTCGATTCTGATCTCGAGGGATATGATGCAGTTCAACTTTGTTGAAGAAAGTCAACAAACGTCTTGCATAATCTCTGTAGGTAATCAAACCAAGATGATGAGTTTCATACTTGTCTTTGATTTGATTGATCACAATGGCTGAATCTCCATATATGTCAAGGATCTTGATCCTCAAGTCGATGGCTTCTTCGATACCCATGATACAAGCTTCATATTCTGCAATGTTGTTGGTGCAATAAAATAGCAATCTGGCGGAAAACGGGATATGAGAACCCTCAGGAGTAATGATGAATGCCCCAATTCCATTGCCAAAGACATTAACTTCTCCATCAAAGACTAAGCCCCAACTAGATTCTGGATCAGGACCTTCTTCAGGTAATGGTTCGTCACAATCGTTCATCTTTAAGTACATAACATCCTCGTCAGGGAAGTCAAACTTGAGAGATTGGTATTCGTTGATCGGTTCATAAGCCAAGTGATCGGCAAGAATGCTTCCTTTGACCGCTTTTTGAGCACGGTACTGGATGTCATATTCAAATAATAGCATCTGCCGTCGAGCGATTCTTCCTGTTAAGGCAGGCTTTTCAAAGACGTACTTGATTGGATCTATTTTGGAGATTAACCAAGTCGTGTGATTGATCATGTACTGGCGGAGACGCTTTGAAGAAGCCCACACCAAAGCACAACATGTTTTCTCTCGAGCATGGAGTAACGAGTTTCACAGTCTGTGAACTTTTTACTTAAGTAGTAGATGGCATGCTCCTTCTTACCAGTTTCATCTTGTTGTCCAAGCACGCAGCCCATGGAATCTTCTAGCACGGTAAGGTACATGATTAATGGTCTTCCTTCAATTGGAGGAATCAATATTGGCGGTTCTGACAGGTATTCCTTGATACTGTCAAACGCTTTTTGGCAATCTTCTGTCCACACAACCTCTTGATTTTTGCGGAGAAGCTTGAATATTGGTCCACAAGTAGCAATCATTTGAGAGATAAATCTGGAGATGTAATTCAATCGTCCAAGAAATCCTCTTACTTGCTTTTCTGTATGTGGTGTAGGCATTTCTTGCATAACCTTGACTTTGTCAGGGTCAACTTCAATACCTCTTTGACTGACGATGAAACCTAGGAGTTTTCCGGATCTTACCCCAAAGGTGCATTTGTTAGGATTCAGGCAAAGCTGAAATTTCCTTAGTCGCTAAAACAACTTCAAAAGATATTCTATATGCTCTTCTTCAGTGTCATAATTTTCTATCATGTCGTCCACGTAGACTTCGATCTCTTTGTGCATCATGTCATGAAAGAGAGTAGTCATCGCCCTTTGGTAAGTTGCGCCTGCATTTTTTAATCCAAACGGCATTACTTTGTAGCAAAATGTGCCCCATGGCATGATGAAGGATGTCTTCTCCATGTCTTCGAGAGCCATTCTGATTTGATTATAACCAGAGAAACCGTCCCTGAAGGAAAAGACGTTAAACTTTGCAGTGCTATCCACTAGCATGTCGATATGTGGTAGCGGGAAATCATCTTTTGGACTAGCTTTGTTCAAGTCCCAGTAGTCAACACACATTCTGACCTTTCTGTCTTTCTTTGTGACAGGTACTATGTTGGCTAGCCATTGAGGATATTCAGAGGTGACGAGGAAACCTGCGTCGAGCTGCTTTTGAACTTTCTTTTTGATTTTGTCGGCCATGTCAGGGTGAACTCTTCTCAGTCTTTGTTTAACTGGCGGACACTCCGATTTTAATGGCAAGTGATGCTCCACGATGCTGGTATCTAAACCTGGCATGTCTTGGTAAGACCAAGCGAACACATCAACATATTCTTTGAGAAGATCTATCAGTTTGCCCTTGACGTTGCTGTCGAGTAGAGCTCCGATGTTTACTTCTTTTTTGTCTTCTTCAGAACCTAAGTTGATTGCTTCCAAAGGCTCTTTGTGAGGTTGAATGATTCTTTCCTCATGCTTAAGTAATCGAGAAATCTCATCCGGGATCTCTTCTTCAACTTCTTCTTCGGCGTCGAACACAGGGAATTCAAAGTTGGGAGAGAGCATAGAGTTATTGCGTTCAATGGATTTGTCCATCTCCTAATATGCATATTTGATTTATGTTTGATTAATTAACTCTTCTCTCTCTTTTTTTTTAGAAAAAGTTAATGTGAAAGTGTATGCAGATTATATATATTTTTTGAAGATGCTTGTTTTTATTTGGGTTTTTTAGGATTACCATTTCCAAGAAAGGGTAAAAACGAAAAACAAACACAAAGTGTGGAATCAAAATAACGCTTTTTATTTATGATTCACAATATGAAACAGGGCCCTAAATACAAACTCATTTATCTTGGGCAAGACAAAGAGAAATTATTTAAAAGTTAAACCCTATAAAACATCTCTTCGCTTTGGGCGAGGCGAGAGTTTAAAACAAAAGCAACATAAACTACTTAGAACTATGAACATCAGTCTGAGTTTTAACAGGCTTCCAATAGTGGCGAACTCCTTGAAAGTCTAGATACTCTGGTAGTTTTCCTTTTGGCTTATTTCTTGTGTAGACTTTGGTCGTTGGTCGAACAGGCTTTGAAGACTCTGGACGGTTGACCTTGCCTTTTGTGCTGCTGAAGCGATCTTCTTCTGCTTGATTGGCAGTTTGAGGAGCGTAATATGCAGCATATGTGCTTTCAAGTGGCATGTATCCTGGATTCTTGGGATGTTCTTTCCAATCTTCTGAGTGGAGAGACTCATTGTCTGCGATGCTTTCCAACTCGTTTCCAGAATTATCTTCTTGATCTTTGGTAATTACATTGATGTAGTGATAGTTAAAATCTGGCTTAATATCCTCAGCAGGCACATTGAAGCAGATATTTTCATTTGGGATCTCAATTTGATGATGAGATCGAGAAGATGTGTATAACTCTTCTGGTTGACTAGGATACTCAAAAGGATCGTCCCATCTAGTTGGTTGGATGTCTTCAATTCTGATCTTTGAGCTTTCAGGTGTAGTGTATTTCACCATGTAGTCAAACTTTCCCCTTGGTTCTCCCAAGGTATCCCAAACTTCAGAAGGGATAGGTGGATTTTCATTCTCATTCTTTTGTAGGGACATGCCTTTGAATTGGTCAGTCGGAGGATAGAACGTTGCGTACGATTCTTCCTGGGACACATATTCAGGACTATTAAGATAAGTGCTCCACTCTTCAGATTCTGAGAGATTGTCTTCATTAACTTTATCGGTAAGAACGTTAACCTCTTGAAGAACAGGGTTTAAGAAACCCCCACTGTGGAATACTTCTTTGATTGGACGAAGTGCTTCATCCCTTTGATTGGCTTTAGGAAATAATGGAGCAAATCCGAGCCCTGTTTTTGTCTCGTTGTTGACAGGATTTATTACTTGTCCCCAACCTGCGGCATTACCGTCTTTCACTATCTGTGCTACTTCTTTGTAAGAAGAGATAGACGATCTGCTTTTGCCTGTAGATTCACCTTCTAACGAAAGTCCTTGGAACTGTGTCCCTTCAACATCGTTGGCGGTGATGAAAGAGAAAGTGGACAAATGGCTTACTAGTAAAGCTTGTTCACCGATGATGGTTACTAGCTTCCCATTTGTTGTAAATTTCAGCTTTTGGTGGAGAGTGGATGTCACAGCTCCTGCTTCGTGTATCCATGGTCTTCCTAGCAAACAACTATAAGCAGCTGGCACGTCCATGACCTGGAAGGTGATTTGGAAGGTATGCGGACCAATCGTCATTGGAAGGTCGACTTCCCCAATAATGGATTTCGTTGATCCATCAAAAGCTTTGACCACTATATCATTGGATTTCATCGGCTTTCCTTTGTAAGATAAACGAGCGAGAGTCGTTTTTGGTATTACATTCAAGGATGAACCAGTATCCACTAGCACATTGGACAGAGAGTCTGATTGGCCAATCATAGAGATATGTAGAGCAAGGTTGTGATCTTTTCCCTCCTCTGGGAGTTCTTCATCACTGAAGCTTAAATTGTTGCAAGCTGTTATGTTGCCTACAATTCCACCAAATTGATCCGTAGTCACGTCGTGATCTACGTAAGCTTGATCTAGCACTTTCATCAAAGCTTCTCCGTGGGCTTCGGAATTCAAAAGTAGAGATAGTATTGAAATTTTGGAGGGAGTCTACATTAGTTGATCTACAACTTTGTACTCGCTTTTCTTGATTAGCTTTAGGATCTAATCGAAATCTGCATTGACATTGGTTCCATCAGACGGACCAACGTTTATGTCTGGATTTCCAATAGGAATCCCCATGGGATTCTTGGATGGTGTATTAACTGGATTTTGTCCAACAGCGGGAACAACGGGTTGCTTTGGTGGCAACGGGGTGTACACACGTCCACTTTGCGTTACTCGTCCGATTTCAGCGATGTTAACAACGGTTGGAAGAGTTGGTATGGGTTTCTCCTTCCCATCTTCTATCATGGTTGTACTGTATTGATAGGGAATTGCTTTATTAGAGCTGTAAGGAACAGGACCAGGTAAACAGATCACCAAAGGAGATTCTGGGACTTTTGGACCGTTGTACTCGACTTCTACACACTTGGGTACATTGAAGCAGGGGATAATGACGTTTACTTCGGGAATTTCCGAGTTGATATCTGAGACTAAAAGCTCATGCGGATAATGCCCTACCATATTCACGTCATAATCGTTTCTGTTTCTGAAGATCTGGATATCGCCAATGTCTATTAACCGTTGAATGTCTGCTCTCACAGTCGGACATCCTCGAAAATCTTTGAAGTAGATTTTGCAGGCTGTATAGTTATGTTTAGCGAAGGCGCCCATTGTACTGTATGTATCATGGAGTTGTACCAAGCTTTCTCTTATCATATTTATGTCAGTGATAAGATACCAATCTGTATCTCTTAGTATTATATTCATGGTATGTTCACTATGATTGGGAAGTGGATTTGCTTGCATGTTTGGATTTGCATTCCTAAAGGAGAGAAGATTAGCCCTTACTAACCTTTGTACTTCAGCTTTTAGCGCTATGCAGTGCTCTAGATCATGACCCGGTGCCCCTTGATGAAAAGGGCAAGACATATCCGCTTTGTACCACCATGGTAATTTGTCTGGTACCGGAGGCGGTGACCTTGTTTGCACAAGGTTCCTTTCTATCAAGGCAGGATATAATTCCGTGTATGTCATCGAAATTGGATCAAATTGCGAGATCCGAGGTGCACGGTTCTGATTGTTGAATTGTTGAGCCTGTTGTCGAGGCTGTTGAGTTTGCTGGAATTGCGGGGTAATACCCACGTTCGAACTTGCATTAATCTCGATGTTGGGCGTATTCTTTGAACGTCTCTTTTTCCTTTTGAGACATGGAGCGAAGTTAATCTCGATCTGGAGCCATGTCCAAATTCAATTTATACTGTTGGACAAAGGCTTCGCCTAGGTCATTGAATGTCTGGATATTTGCACTATCTAGTGTCATACCCCAAAATTTGCCCTCATGTTTCTCAATACATTCCATACATCCATGCTCAAGGATTCCTCAAGAGTTGGTCAGATGAACACTCTCCTACACAATCAACCCAAGCTAGGGTTTGGCATTTCTCAGATTCAGATGGATTTCTAACACCTCCAATGGTTTTCATGCTTCCTCATATGCTTCAAAGGTTCTCCATGTCAAGTTTCAAGTTTCACAAGTCAAGTTTCCTCAGACAGTTGCTCGGATGGTTGAAAATCAGTTGTATTGGTCAAAAAGTCAACTGTGGTCAACATACAGTAAAAACTTCTGATTTTTGGTCAACATCCTCATTTTGAAGTTACATTCATCATTTGATCAAGGGTTGATCCTGATTCATCAAGAAAACTCAAGATTTGCTCAAAAGTCAAACTTTCCAAATTAGGGTTTCTAGGTGAAAAGTCAACTGAACTTTGACTGGTCATAACTCTCTCATACTTTCTCAGAAATTTTTCCACCACCTCTTGTTTTGAAGGAAATTCAATTCTCTACAACTTCATGTCTCACAAGAATGTCCAAAAAATGCTTCATTTGAGAGGTATGGCTCAAAACATTACAGGTCCTTTTCAAAGTCAACAAAAAGTCAACTTTTTGTTTTGAGGATATATTGAGCATGGTAACTCCAATTGAGATGAAACCAAAGACATTGTTTAGAGGACTCTTACAGCTTTCCAAAAAGTCCAAGAACTCTCAAAAACATGGAAAATTGAGCAAGTTACACCATTCACAAGTTGGGGAATTTTGAAAGAATGCACAAAGAGAGATACTTCTAAAAATCAAATTTTTTGCAAATGGGCCTACTTTTTCTTCATCCAAACTTATTCCTCATACAATTAGGAGTATCCAAGCCCAATGCCACGAATTTTTATTTTATTTTCCTATTTAATTTGGAATTTATTCATTTAAATACAAATTAAATTGAAAAATAAAGTATAAAATCAAAATTAATTGAAAGATTGATTTTTATTCCTTCCTTGAGATCCAAGCAACTCAATAAAGCCAGCAAATTTCGAAATTTGATCAATATGGCAAGATTGGATTGGAAATTAATCAAATTTTGAAAATTTGATTTTGTACAAAAATCAAATTTGATTTGCATTAAAAGTTGATTGATTCTTCCTCAAATTAACTCCAAATCCATCCAGTATAAATGTACAATGCATATCACATGAATGAGAACGAAAAAATTGGCTCAAGAACCCTAGTTGCAAACTCAAAAAACCGTGGTACACAAGCTACTAGCAATCCTTGTTCCAGCTCGTTTCAATTGGTTTTGAGGATCCAAACACGTTCCTTGATACCCCAGGAGTGATTACAGACCTTTACTTTGCCAAAAAACATCAAGACGTGAAAACCGAATTTGGTTTGTTCTTGAATTTTCAAATTTCGATTTCTCATATTCATGCATTATTAACACGATTTGTTGTTGTTTTTGTGTTTAGTGACAAGTTTGCAAACTTTCTAGGTACGTTAATTGGATTTCCATGGCCAGGAACGTATATTACCATGATTAGGGTTTCTGGTATCGATTTAGGGTTTCTCTATACAGGAAAAATTGGACCATAAGACCCATACCAGTGTGTTCGGGATGCTCCAAGGAATCGAACCATGGCTTTAGATTTTATTTATATTATGTGTGCTGTGTTTTTGATGTTTGCCAGGGACTTTGCGTCGAACCATGGCCGATGCAGACTTTTCAAATATTCAAAAGGTTGAAGACGATGGATGGCGCGAGCGGGGGGAAAGGAGAAGGCGACGCGTGTATATTCCATTGACTTCGTTTCCAAACAGTTGACACACCTAGCTCAGTTGGTCAGCGCGTTGGTTTTCAAAGTTTGAAGCTAGTGTCTCCAGTTCGATCCCCGGCTCAGACACTTATTTTTACAAGTTTGCAAAACCTCATATTTTCTATTTTTCTATTTTTATTTAATATTTTCCATCTATTTTAATTCTTTTCATAATTTTATTTCTGCATTAAAAATTCATCAAAAAATATTTTTCTTTTTACAGTATTTTCATAAAATGTTTATTTAATTTAATAAATTAAAAAACTTAATTTTGCATGCATATTTATTTTTATTTATAATTTTGCATTTAATTCAATTTTAATTGCATTTTAATTATTAAATCTTTTCCAAAAAATCCCAAAAAATTATTTTAGCATATTTATCCTATTTCCAGATGTAATAATTTTCTCATATAAAACTTGCATTTTTCTAACATTTTCTTTATTTCGATTTCATCATATTTCTCGATTTTCTTATTCTTTCAAGTTGTCTATTCGATTCTTTTTATGTTTTATTTTTTAAAATAATGTAACGCTTATGGGATGTAATAGTTTAAATTAGGCTTTATTTCCGCATCTTTAAATTATGTATCTGCCCCAAAGCCATGTAATAGCGTAGGACATTTACCTTTCCGCATCTTTACATTCCGCACTTTAATTTCCGCACCCTATAAATTGCTAGTAACTAAGCGTGTATGGCAAGATAATAATTGAACATAGCCCACTAATTTCCAAGATAAAATATCTGAATCAACACACTCTTTCACACATGCACCCCTTAGGGTAATTCTCTCTCGTTGCCTTTCGATTAAATGGTCAAGTCCCTCGAACGTAGAGGTATTCTAGCACCGTTGCCTTCAAAACAAATCATCATAGTCCCTTCGATACAAAGATCATAGACCCACGATGTCGCCTCCGAATACATGATCTTGACCCTCGATTGTCACCTACGAAAAATGATGATAGTCCCTTCGAATGTGCTAGGATACTTCCTACAAGTTGCCTTCTATGACCATCCGATGTCCCTTCGAATGTCCCGCTTACATCCAACGAATGGAGTTACCTACCAACTAATGGTATGGGTAACGCTATTCTAAAGGAAAGTAAAAATAACACGAAAACGACCAATTCTGAGTAGGTAATAAGACTTTTAGTTGCTTGCTCTATCAAAATACTTTTCACACCTCACACTTTTTCAAAGTTCAGATTCTTTTCAAAACGAAACATTTCCGAACACTTTGTATACATTCCTACGTGAATCATTACAAAGTCAAAGCGAAATGCCTTTTCAAAACATTTTTGAAACACACAGAAAGCACAAAGTTTTTCAAAAGTGATCTATAAAGCAACTAAGAGCCCGTAGATAACTACGGATGAAAAGGGGTGCTAATACCTTCCCTTTTCATAACCTTCTCCCTTACTCAGAATCTAACGAAGGTCTTTTTCTATACTTTTACCTTCCCTTAATTGGATAAAAATAAAAGTAGGTGGCGACTCTTGCTATCCGCACATTTGCGATACAAAATCCAAAAAAGTCAGTTCACCGTATTATAGAACTGGCGACTCTGCCGGGGAGACACCCTTAAAGAGAGAATGCCTTAAGGATTTATAGATCATTTTTATTGCTTTCTGTTTGACTTGCTTGCTTTATCTTTAAGGGTTGCTCGGGTATTATATTGTTGGGGGATCCTACACCGGATCCGGGTTTTTAGGTAAGTGGCATTAGATCATCATTGACCGCTAGACGATAACTAAACGGTCAACATGATGGCTACGTTAGCGTGACACTTTGTTGTCCCGATACTCCTCATTCCCAAGTTGAGGATAGTATTTGGCTTCGTGGTGTCATCAAGCGCTAACTAAACTTTTAGAACCTTAATTGACCCATCTTGGCCATTAGAAGGTAGTGAGATGGCCGACTTTGGTGTAGAACGAGGTTGGTTGATACCGATGCTACGCCATTGAGATCGACTTTGGGACATTTTCGTCGACCACTTGGTAGTCGTATTGAAATAAGCGCCTACGAGAAAGATCAATGATGTGAGATTCCTAGAACCCTTACTTATTATAGGACAGATGAACCAACTCAAACTTTTGGTGGGTAATCACCTAGACCTCATGCAAGCCTTAAACCATAGGCTCATTGTGTGATTTGTTTGTGTGTGCTATACATGACATCATGACATCATCTGCATTGCATATCATTTCTAACCATTTCAAGGACCTAGGATTTATCTTTGCTCTTTTGTAGGTGTTATGGCTTCTAGAAAGACTATCCGAATCAACTTCATGGCATACCTTCTCACTCAAAGAATTGGTTTCTAAATTCCGATCATGCTCTTCATCAAAAGACATGGTTATCTACTTGATTTGGTTACCTCCGGTTTTGAAGAAGATATGATGCATGTCCTATTCCAGTTCTTTGATCCGAAACACCATTGCTTTACATTTCCAGATTATCAGTTGGTTCCTACTTTGGAAGAGTTCGCTAAGCTACTTGGGGTACCTATTCTTAACCAAATGCCATTCACCGGTTTGGAAAAGGTTCCTAAGTACGAAGACATTGCATCCGCCTTACATCTTAAGCGCTCAGACATTGAAGCCAATTGGGAAACTAGAAGCGGAGTTAAGGGTTTACTTGCCAAGTTCTTAATTAAGAAAGCTCGAGAATTCCTCAAAGTTATGAGTTTCCATACATTTGAAAACATTGTGGCCTTGCTAATCTATGGTTTGGTTCTATTCCCTAACTCGGATCAATTCATAGACATCAATGCCATCAAGTTGTTCCTTACCCGCAATCCAGTGCCTACTTTACTTGGAGACATCCTACATTCTCTCCACACTCGTACTACTAAAAGACAAGGCACTCTCATGTGTTGTATACCGCTACTTTCGAGGTGGTTTATTTCGCACCTCCCTCCATCAGTTTTGAAGAACGAACAAAGGATGAAGTGGTCTCAAAGGTTAATGTCACTCTCTCATTCCGATATCCGTTGGAGTCTTTTCTCTCAAAAGGACTTCATCTTCATTGAGCGTTGTGGAGAATTCCCTAATGTGCCACTCCTTGGTATAAGGGGAGGTATTACTTACAACCCTTCTCTAGCTCTACGACAGTTTGGTTTTGCTCGAAGAGATGGTCCTTATGATATGCTTCTCCAAGATGTTGTGTTCGACTACAATCACGATCTCCAGAGTTACCGACGAAGGTTCATACACGCTTGGGGCATGGTAAAGAAGACCGATACCAAGACTTTGGGGCACCAAAATCCCACTCCTTGGGAGCCTTACCTCAAATGGGTGCGAGCTCGAGCTCAAAACCTCATGATGCCATTCACGCCTGTTGTACCCGTAATTATGGAACCTGCTGCTATAGGTGACGTGCCCTATACTGTTCTCCACCCTGATATGCCTACCGATTTTGAAGACTTGAAGAGATCCTGGATTTAGCTTAAAGAAGAGAGGGATACCTTTGAAGCTCAATGTTATGCAAGTGAGAAGAAAGTGCTAGAGTTGACCAAGCTACTTCACGAGGAGCGCAACATCAACGCCTATCTCGGCACCAAGAGGAAGCGCCCATGGGAGACCTAGAAGCTTTACATGTTTTTCTTTTATTGTTTTGAACTATGTTTTGTACTTTAAAAGAAAAGAATAAAAAGAGAACTAATATTTGTTTGTTCATTGCTTGTTTAACAAATTTAAATCCTAGAGGTCCTTGAAAACATTGCATAGCATTCCATAAACATTGCATAGCATAGCATAACATGGCATCACAGGTACATTGGAGATTGGTTTTCTTACCCTCTTGCTATTTATTTTAGCAGCAATGGCTCTCGAACAGACTGTCAAAGATCTCCAGGTTCAGAATGCTCAGTTTCAATAGATGTTCACCAGTTTGGTCCAAGGCCAAGAAGATCTGAAAAAGCTCATCAACAGAAAGAAGAAGGTTGTGGGTCTTCTCAACATGGGCAGGCGCTACAAAGGTGGTCCTCGAAGAGTCAGCCGGATTGAGCTCTCTGAAAATAGTGTCAAGAATGAGGGTGATGGTGAAGGCAGTCAGCACGAGCCTGAAAAGGGGAAAGACGATCAATACGATCATAGCCAGTACTCTGATGAAGATGACAAGTACAAGCAACTTGAAGACCGTTTGAATGCTGTGGAAAATCTGAAAATGTCCGGGCTGAATTTTGATGATCTGAGTCTTGTTCCTGGTGTTGTGATTCCTCCTAAATTCAAAGTTCCTATTTTTGCCAAGTATGATGGCATTTCTTGTCCGAAGCTGCATTTGAAGTCCTATGTTCAGAAGATTAACCCCCACACTGATGACAGAAAGCTATGGATGCATTATTTTCAAGAGAGTTTGTCAGGAACTCAGTTGGAGTGTTATTATCAGCTAGAGAATGACCGTATCCGTACTTGGAGTGATTTGGCTGATGCTTTCTACAGACAATATGAGTACAATGCTGAATTGACACCTACTCGCATGCAACTACAGAGCATGTCTATGGGTCGCGATGAGAAGTTCAAAGAGTATGCTCAGAAATGGAGAGATCTAGCAGGCAGAGTTCAACCACCCTTGTCCAATAGGGAGTTGGTTGATATGTTTATGGGAACGTTGTCGGGTCCATTCTTCAATCATCTGATTGGAAACTCTTTAGCCGAATTCACCGAGCTGATACTTACAGGCGAGCGCATCGAAGCTGGTATCAAGAGTGGAAAGATTCATGTAGAGTCACCATCAAATGCTGCGAAGAGATCTTTTGGTGGTAAGAAAGAAGCTAATGCTGTGTATGGTCAGAAAAGCCGAGCCAAGACCGACCGCTACAACTGTGGGGGCTGTGATCTCCAATCCTACATCAAGACAACCTCACGAGACAACGCATAGCCGTAACGCGCCACGAAGATGTTTAAGATCAACATGCCATTGTCGCAAGCCTTGCAACACATGTTGAAAGCAGAGTGATTACCCGAGGGATCCTCCTCGAATGTCAACACTTCCTCTCCGAGATACAATCCTAATGCTAAGTGTGCTTACCATTCCAATAGCCCGGACATAGTATCGATGATTGTTGGGCTCAAGAACAAGATTCAAGATATGATTGAAGCTAAGCATTGAGTTTGATCCTCCGCTGAGACTCGAATGTGATCAACGCCCTATGCCTAACCATGACAAAGGTTCCAATGCCGTTGGACGATACTTATGTTTTCAACATAGATGACTTGACCATTCCTCTGATGACTATTAAGAGAGATTTGCTACAAGCCGGTGTTAATCCAGGATGCCCAGAGAATTGCCGTTGGTGCCCCTCTGCACCTGATGGTTGTGCTTGGTTGAGAAGACGTGTCCAGTGCATGATGGATAACCGTGAGATACTATTTCTGAAACCACCAGTGCAGAAGCTGTGTGAAGAGATGTCTAAGTTGAAGATTGACAATGCGAATGAAACTGAACCATCTGTGTGGGATACCTTGGGGCAGCCAAGTGGAAAGTATGATTACATGGTAAAGTACACTGTTCCTGAGAGCTACAAGATTCCTATTGAAGATGTTAAAGCAACCGGATGGGGTGACGATTTCCCAGAAGACTATGCTGATGTTAACACCATAAGGATTTCCTCACGATCCCGTGCCTAGGGTGGCACCTCTCATCATTACTTCTCCTGCACCGCCCATATTCCTCCGACAAGGCTATCCCTTGGAATTATGGGTGATGTTTACTATCATGGCGTCAAGCAAGACCCTCTGACTGTTGAAGATCTTACTATTCCTGACATTGACAACATCACCGATCCAATAAGGTGACCGAACCGAAGAGTGTTCTCTAAATCTCTCCTCCAAAAGACACCGCGACTCCAATAATTCCAAACTCAACCAATATCCCCACCAGAGGGAAAGAACCAGGACTCATCCCGCCGACCGTACCAAAGGAAGTTGTCAAGACACCTCCAAACAAGAAATGGAGGAAATTCAAGATTATCAAGAAGAGTGACTACAATGTTGTGGAACAGTGGGATGACTCAAGATCTCCATGCTTGCTCGCTTCTTGTTCGAGGCTCATGCTAATGCCTTGATGAAGTTTCAAGAATGCTCACGCATCGCAAGACACTACTACCGATCAATTTGAAGTTTGTATTGCTAGCCTAGCCGCCAACAACGGCCTAGGTTTCTCGATGTCGATTTGACTCCGAAGGAAACATAACAAAGCCTTGCACATCTCGTGGAATGCAAGGGTACTACATTATCTCATGTGTTGGTGGATACCGGTTCGCCTCGAACATCCTACCAAGATCGCTTTTGATCGCCTCGACGTCAAGGGTTGGTTCGAGACCCAAAGGACATTATTGTGAGAGCTTTTGATGGTTCTAAGCTAATGCTTGAGAGCTCACCACAAAGTCGGTTCCCGACTTTAGACTCTACTTTTGTCATGGACATCCGTCCATTACTTTGCCTACCTGACGCCTGGATAAATGAGGCAGGCACCTCTACCCCGCATCGGGTTGAAGTACCCGTGAAAGGGAGGGTTGTTACAAAGGTGAAGAGGAATACATGGTCAATCATCTACAGTCATTCCGATACCTCGAGGTGGAGGGTGAAGTCTTTGAGACTGCTTTTGAAACAGTCCCGTCATGCCTGCTGACTCTCCGTCACTCCCGGTTACACAAGCTCCTCCTAGGATGGCCTCACTAAAAGATGCTCAAGCCGTGAAGAAGGTGGTAGTGCTATTTGGGGTCAGCTCCCTGATCTTCCTTTCAAGTTTGACAAGACTGGTTTAGGTTTCACTATCAAGGGTCGAGGATGATACGCCGAGTGCCGGCCAACTTCCTTTCCGCATCAGCCAGAGTGGAATCCATGCTATAGAAGACGACGACAACGACTTCGACATCAACAATTGGATCTTTCCAACTCCGCATCGTGGCTCAAGAATTGGAAGACCAAGACGCTATACCAATCTCCTTTAGTCGAGTAATTATTCTTGTTTTGTTTGCTTTTCGATTTTCTATGTTTTGAACAATAAACTCTAAAGCCTAGTGCCTTGCCCGGCATCATGGCTCGCTTATAGGGTTTTATTTTGTCGCTATGATTTTCATTCAATAAATTCGTTGGACTTTTGCATTCAATTGTGTTTTTCTTTCTTTACTTTATCACCCTTCAAAAGGCTATGTGTTCTTACACACACCCACGTGATACACCGTAATCACTCAATCTCGTTAATAACAAATATGCTAGTGCTAAATATGACTTCGATAATCCGATCTACCAAGTCAAGACGAAAGTGAGGAAGATTGTGAAGTGCCAGGAGAACTTGTCGATTGCTACAAGAAGAAGAGCGAGTTATACACCCACGAAGAGCAAGTTGAGGTTGTGAATTGGGTATCGACGAAGATGTAAAAGAGATCAAGATAGGAGCGGGTCTTGAGAACAGTGTCAAAGAAAGGTTGGTACGGATGCTACGAGACTACATTGAGGTTTTTGCTTGGTCATATGAAGACATGCCTGGTTTGGACATTGATATTGTGGTTCACCGGTTACCAACGAAAGAAGGTTTTCTCCCAAAGAAATGTATGTCTGTCGATGCGTCCCGAGATGTCCGAGAAAATCAAAGCCGGTTATGAAGCGCTCAACGCAGTTTAGCGCTTTATCCGCAGTGGGTCGCAAATGTGGTTCCCGTACCTAAGAAGGATGGTAAAGTGCGAATGTGTGTGGATTACAGAGATCTGAATAAAGCAAGTCCGAAAGATGATTTCCCACTTCCTCATATTGATGTTCTGGTTGACAACACCGCTCAGCATAAGGTTTTCTCCTTCATGGATGGCTTCTCCGGTTACAATCAGATTAAAATGGCTCCCGAAGACATGGAGAAGACTACTTTTGTTACACAGTGGGGTACTTTCTGTTACAAAGTTATGCCGTTCGGACTAAAGAACGCAGGCGTCACTTACCAGCATGCCATGGTGGCACTATTTCATGACATGATTCATCACGAGATAGAGGTCTATGTCGACGACATGATAGCTCGATCATAGACAGAAGAAGAGCACCTTGATCATTTGCAGAAATTGTTTGACAGATTGAAGAAGTACAGACTGAGACTTAACCCTAACAAGTGCACTTTTGGAGTCAGATCCGGTAAACTCCTAGGGTTCATTGTCAGTGGTAAAGGTATTGAAGTTGATCCCGCCAAGGTTAAAGCTATACAAGAGATGCCAACTCCCCGTACCGAGAAGGAAATCAGAGGTTTCTTGGGCCGTTTGAACTACATTGCCAGATTCATTGCACACTTAACTGCTACTTGTGAGCCAATCTTCAAGTTACTAAAGAAGGATCAAGTAGTGGAATGGAATGACGATTGCCAGATCGCTTTTGAAAAAATCAAGGAGTACCTACAGAAACCTCCTATCCTGATGCCGCCTACCAAAGGAAGACCTCTTATCATGTACTTGACAGTGTTAGGGAACTCAATGGGGTGTGTGTTAGGGCAACATGACGAGTCTGGTCGAAAAGAGCATGCAATATACTACCTTAGCAAAAAGTTTACCGACTGTGAAACAAGATACTCACAGCTCGAGAAAACTTGCAACGCTTTGGCTTGGGCTGCTCGCCGACTAAGACAGTATATGTTGACTCACACTACCTTGTTGATTTCCAAGATGGATCCGATAAAATACATATTTGAGAAACCAACTCTTCTCCTTATCGACCTAAGATGAATGGCGCAGTGGAAGCCGCTAACAAGAACATTAAGAAGATTATACAGAAGATGACAGTGACTTACAAGGATTGGCATGAGATATTACCATTTGCTCTTCATGGTTATCGCACGACAGTACGGACATCTATAGGGGCAACCCCCTTCTCTCTTGTATACGGTATGGAAGCAGTCCTACCCATCGAGGTTCAGATACCCTCAACTAGGGTCCTCCAGGACGCAGAGTTAGGTGAAGACGATTGGGTCCAGACTCGCCTTGACCAGATTAATTTGATCGATGAGAAACGACTCGCATCCATCTGCCATGGACAGATTTATCAAAAGGGAATGATCAGAGCATTCAACAGAAAGGTCAAGCATCGAGTTTACCAAGTCGGTGACCTAGTAGCCAAGCGCATCATTCTTCCACAAGGTGATCCCAGGGGCAAATGGACTCCCACCTATGAGGGACCATTTGTAGTCAAGACAGTATTTTCAGGCGGAGCTATGATACTTAGCACCATGGATGGCGAAGACTTCCCACACCCTGTGAACACAGACATAGTAAAAAAATACTACGCATAAAAGAGACCCGCTAGGTCGACTGACCTAGGCAAAAATAAGGGCATCTTGGCGAACCAAAAGGGTTCGGGCAAAAGTTAAGGATATATACAAAACATGTACACCCGGCAAGTCGAAAACCTGAAAAGGCGGCTTGGGCAAAAAAGGGTATCCCGGTAGACTGAAAACCCGAAAGGGCGGTCTAGGCAAAAGTTAGGGATTTAAGCGTACGACTATGTCTCTTCCAGATCACCCGTTTTCCAGACTACTTTCAGCATTCAAGATTCAAATGGCGAAGATAAATTCAATCACTTTCTACTGACAGCAAGGAGATGAGATAGTTGAAATATATGAGTACTAGCATAGTTGGAACTTAACGAGATTGTTTCCGCATAGCCTTTTACCTTTCTCTTGTATAAACTATTCGGCCATACGTCATTTTTCCAATAAATACAAGTCTCCTTCTCTTTACAATTCTTGATTCGTTGTTGTTGTTTGCATAAAGTCCAAACGTATGCTTTGAATGATTATATGCATCTGACAATAAGAACTTGTTCGCAAACATACGAAAAGTGAACGTACAAAAGTACTTACCACAGGCTTCAGGAATTGTGATGACGACGAAAGTCACCAAAAGCATTCCCCCCACAGAACACAATCTCCGCAGAGATACCACTCACTACAATTTCTCCCCAGCGGAATACGAATTCCCTTCCACTAGTCCTGATATCCTAAACTTCATCGTCGTCAGCAGTTTTATCTCCCGCAGAGACATTTACCCCCAGCAGGATGCGTCTCAACAATTCTCCTTTCCCGGGCAGCAGCAGTGTCTAGACTTGAAACTTGGTCAGATAGTGCATCGGAGGAAATTTACATCTTTTATTCCCCAGCCAGAGATTCCAACGGGCTCCAAATCCTTCCAACCCGGTCTCCAGGCGATTATCAAATACTCTTCAGCAAGATCCATACACAAGAGTCCCCCAGCAGAGTACCTCCTAACCTCTCCCCAGCGGAGTCTGTGTATGAGATCTTCAACAACGTGTTTCCCGGTCTCTACCGTCCACAACAGTATCTAGGCTTGAGACCTGGTCAGATAGTGCATCGGAGGATTCAAAACTACCTTCCTTCTCAAGGTTTCCGATCCGTCTCATCCCCAAGCAGAAGTCAGAAATCTTCAAACAGAATATTCACATCTTCCTCAAGATGGATATGCTTTGAAATACCACAGCATCCGTCATTCATACATTACTCACAAATATCATAATTTGTGCATATATCACTCATACGCATCGTCATACCCCAAAATTTTCCCTCATGTTTCTCAAGACATTCCATACATCCATGCTCAAGGATTCTTCAAGAGTTGGTCAGATGAACACTCTCCTACACAATCAACCCAAGCTAGGGTTTGGCATTTCTCAGATTCAGATGGATTTCTAACACCTCCAATGGTTTTCATGCTTCCTCATATGCTTCAAAGGTTCTCCATGTCAAGTTTCAAGTTTCACAAGTCAAGTTTCCTCAGACAGTTGCTCGGATGGTTGAAAATCAGTTGTATTGGTCAAAAAGTCAACTGTGGTCAACATACAGTAAAAACTTCTGATTTTTGGTCAACATCCTCATTTTGAAGTTACATTCATCATTTGATCAAGGGTTGATCCTGATTCATCAAGAAAACTCAAGATTTGCTCAAAAGTCAAACTTTCCAAATTAGGGTTTCTAGGTGAAAAGTCAACTGAACTTTGACTGGTCATAACTCTCTCATACTTTCTCAGAAATTTTTCCACCACCTCTTGTTTTGAAGGAAATTCAATTCTCTACAACTTCATGTCTCACAAGAATGTCCAAAAAATGCTTCATTTGAGAGGTATGGCTCAAAACATTACAGGTCCTTTTCAAAGTCAACAAAAAGTCAACTTTTTGTTTTGAGGATATATTGAGCATGGTAACTCCAATTGAGATGAAACCAAAGACATTGTTTAGAGGACTCTTACAGCTTTCCAAAAAGTCCAAGAACTCTCAAAAACATGGAAAATTGAGCAAGTTACACCATTCACAAGTTGGGGAATTTTGAAAGAATGCACAAAGAGAGATACTTCTAAAAATCAAATTTTTTGCAAATGGGCCTACTTTTTCTTCATCCAAACTTATTCCTCATACAATTAGGAGTATCCAAGCCCAATGCCACGAATTTTTATTTTATTTTCCTATTTAATTTGGAATTTATTCATTTAAATACAAATTAAATTGAAAAATAAAGTATAAAATCAAAATTAATTGAAAGATTGATTTTTATTCCTTCCTTGAGATCCAAGCAACTCAATAAAGCCAGCAAATTTCGAAATTTGATCAATATGGCAAGATTGGATTGGAAATTAATCAAATTTTGAAAATTTGATTTTGTACAAAAATCAAATTTGATTTGCATTAAAAGTTGATTGATTCTTCCTCAAATTAACTCCAAATCCATCCAGTATAAATGTACAATGCATATCACATGAATGAGAACGAAAAAATTGGCTCAAGAACCCTAGTTGCAAACTCAAAAAACCGTGGTACACAAGCTACTAGCAATCCTTGTTCCAGCTCGTTTCAATTGGTTTTGAGGATCCAAACACGTTCCTTGATACCCCAGGAGTGATTACAGACCTTTACTTTGCCAAAAAACATCAAGACGTGAAAACCGAATTTGGTTTGTTCTTGAATTTTCAAATTTTTCATATTCATGCATTATTAACACGATTTGTTGTTGTTTTTGTGTTTAGTGACAAGTTTGCAAACTTTCGGTACGTTAATTGGATTTCCATGGCTGTGAACGATATTACCATGATTAGGGTTTCGTATCGATTTAGGTTTCTATACAGAAAAATTGGACCATAAGACCCATACCGGTGTTCGGATGCTCCAAGGAATCGAACCATGGCTTTAGATTTTATTTATATTATGTGTGTGTTTTTGATGTTTGCTGTGGACTTTGCGTCGAACCATGGCCGATGCAGACTTTTCAAATATTCAAAAGGTTGAAGACGATGGATGGCGCGAGCGGGGGGAAAGGAGAAGGCGACGCGTGTATATTCCATTGACTTGCTTCCAAACAGTTGACACACCTAGCTCGTGGTCGTTGGTTTTCAAAGTTTGAAGTGTCTCTCTCGATCCCTACTACACTTATTTTTACAAGTTTGCAAAACCTCATATTTTCTATTTTTCTATTTTTATTTAATATTTTCCATCTATTTTAATTCTTTTCATAATTTTATTTCTGCATTAAAAATTCATCAAAAAATATTTTTCTTTTTACAGATTTTCATAAAATGTTTATTTAATTTAATAAATTAAAAACTTAATTTTGCATGCATATTTATTTTTATTTATAATTTTGCATTTAATTCAATTTTAATTGCATTTTAATTATTAAATCTTTTCCAAAAAATCCCAAAAAATTATTTTAGCATATTTATCCTATTTCCAGATGTAATAATTTTCTCATATAAAACTTGCATTTTTCTAACATTTTCTTATTTCGATTTCATCATATTTCTATTTTCTTATTCTTTCACAGTTGCTGATTCATTTGCTTTTATCGCTTTATTTTTTAAAAATAATGTAATCGCTATGGGATGTAATAGTTTAAATTAGGCTTTTATTTCCGATCTTTAAATTATGTATCCGCCTAAAGCCATGTAATAGCGAGACATTTACCTTTCCGCATCTTTACATTCCGCACTTTAATTTCCGCACCCTATAAATTGCTAGTAACTAAGCGTGTATGGCAAGATAATAATTGAACATAGCCCACTAATTTCCAAGATAAAATATCCGAATCAACACACTTTTCACACATGCACCCCTTAGGGTAATTCTCTCGTTTTTCGATTAAATGGTCAAGTCCCTCGAACGTAGAGGTATTCTAGCACCGTTGCCTTCAAAACAAATCATCATAGTCCCTTCGATACAAAGATCATAGACCCACGATGTCGCCTCCGAATACATGATCTTGACCCTCGATTGTCGCCACGAAAATGATGATAGTCCTTCGAATGTGCTAGGATACTTCCTACAAGTTGCCTTCTATGACCATCCGATGTCCCTTCGAATGTCCCGCTTACATCCAATCTAATGGAGTTACCTACCAACTAATGGTATGGGTAACGCTATTCTAAAGGAAAGTAAAAATAACACGAAAACGACCAATTCTGAGTAGGTAATAAGACTTTTAGTTGCTTGCTCTATCAAAATACTTTTCACACCTCACACTTTTTCAAAGTTCAGATTCTTTTCAAAACGAAACATTTCCGAACACTTTGTATACATTCCTACGTGAATCATTACAAAGTCAAAGCGAAATGCCTTTTCAAAACATTTTTGAAACACACAGAAAGCACAAAGTTTTTCAAAAGTGATCTATAAAGCAACTAAGAGCCCGTAGATAACTACAGATGAAAAGGGGTGCTAATACCTTCCCTTTTCATAACCTTCTCCCTTACTCAGAATCTAACGAAGGTCTTTTTCTATACTTTTACCTTCCCTTAATTGGATAAAAATAAAAGTAGGTGGCGACTCTTGCTATCCGCACATTTGCGATACAAAATCCAAAAAAGTCAGTTCACCGTATTACATCTAGCCCCATGTACCACTTTAGTGCGGCACCGGTGAGACTATCTTGGAAATAGTGAATGAGCAATTGGTGATTGTCATTATACGTAGACATCTTCCTAGCGTACATTGTAAGATGACTCTGCGGGCAGGAATTTCCTTTATATTTATCAAAGTCGGGGACTTTGAATTTAGCGGGTATCCTTACACGAGGAACTAGGCATAGATCGTGAGCATTCTTCCCAAACAATTCCTTACCACGGATTATTTTGATCTCAAGCTGCATCTTATGGAATTGTTCCTGGAGATTCTCCATCTGGCCACGAGGATTCATGTTGTTGCCTGGATTATGATAGACTTCTTCGTCTGCAGTAGCGTGAACTACAGAAGCTGAGTTGGTCATGATTGGTTGAGAAACCGTCATAGTGACCTGCGGAAAGGTTACTCCATGCTGCGGAGTAAATGCTGAATTCTGTAAAGTAGGAACCTCAATCGTGGTTGCCTGTACTTCAGAAGTGGGTTGACGAAATCCAATGCCGAAATTGAAAGGCATGCCCCATGGATAACCTTCTGGCATACTGAAGAGAGGATTACTGACTGCAACAGCTGAAACTGGAGTAGTGGTGATCTCTGAAATCGTCGCTTGATTTTGACTGCTTAATGTTGCTTGCTGACTTTGCGTAGTTGCCAACGAATTTACTAAAGAAGTGAGTCTCTCCACATCTTCTTGAAGTGTTGTCACTGTGCTACGAAGCTCAACATTTTCTTGTTCAAAATCATCCATTGTTTTTCTCCTCTTTGAACGAGTATTGTATCGGTGAGTTGACTGTGAGCGTAGTCGAGAAACTCTAAGACGCGACAGCTTGACGATCTTTCTCTCTCTGGAAAAAATTCCAAAAAGATAAGACTCTAAACAACAAACTCGATATGCAAAGTATGATGCATGATTATGAATGCAAAGAGAAAAGAATTTCCAAAGAATTTATACTAAAGAGAAATTTTTGGCAAACATTTGGATGGAAAATACTTATTTTATTAATTATTGAAAGAAGATTACAACAACTTTTTTATTTTTGAGCATAGCTCTTACAATGATAAAATAAATGATAAAGCTAAAGCTAAACTAATTAATCGTCTTCGTCTGATGAAGAACCAAAGGCTTGATGTAGCTTCAACTTCAGGATTTCTTTCCCATAGTAAGCTTTCAGTTTAGCTTTCTCGGCTTTAAGCTTGTTGATGACTTTCTTCCACTCGTCAGGAGCAGGATTGCTGGTTGTCATTTCCTCAAGCTTTCTTTTTCTTTCTTTGATGTATCTTTTGATTGCGTTATCTTTCCGACGAATCTTATCATCTTTCTCCATGAGCCATTCATCTTGGAAGTAGAGCGTTTTCTCTTGATCTTTGACCTGCTTCTTAAGCTTCTCATTTTCGAGGTCAATTTTGAAGAACTTGTCTTCCAAAGCCTCTTTTTCAAGCTTCATTTTGGACAAAGCTTCTTGGTATTCTCCCATAGTTTCAACGGGAAAAGCGGTTGATTTAGACGCTGCTGAGAACATGGGTTCTTCATAAGCATAAGGCATTTGGAATTCCTTTTCTCTTTTCTTCACCCAAGAAGTGTAGATTTCCATGGCTACACAATTCCTTGCATTACCCTTTTCTTTCCTTCGGATGTGATGCCAAGCTCTTATCATTCTGGCTTTCAAACCTTGGGAATCTTCCCCTTCATGATAAAAGTAGCTTTCTACTGTAAAACCAAGGGGTTTACTAGAGTTTGCATATCCGAGTTGACGTCTTGCCAAGAATGGGTTGTAGTTGATTCCTCCTTTTGTACCGACGAGAGGTACGTTGTCAAACTCTCCACAGCTTTCAATGATTTCCATCTCATTGTTTGACAAGGTATACCAATGGATATCGTTGTTTGTGAGAGACATGAGCCTTCGAGACCAATGCCAACCGTCTTTGTTTTCGGGGAAGATAGGAGAATTAGGCAAGTGTGAGACAATCCATTTGAATAACAGAGGTACACAACACACGATGGTTCTATCTCCTTGACGATTCCTATGATGAATGGAGAAATACGTGTCACCAAGAAAAGTGGGAACGGGATTTCCAATCAGAAAGATCCTTATGGCGTTGATATCAACGAAACTTGGGACGTTGGGAAACAACACCAATCCATAGATGAGTAAAGCTAAAACAGCTTCAAAGGCTACCATACTACCGACTTCAGAAAATTTAAGAGCCTTCTCCATTAGGAACTTTGAAGTTAGTCCTAAGAGTTTTCCTTTGGTAGTTAGGTTTTTGTCTATCTCAGAGTTCTTTAAGTGAGTCATTGTTACAATGACTGGTGACTTAGGAATGGCTTCCAAACCATTGAAAGGCACCTTATCTGATACTAAGATACCTAGGATGTGTGCGTACTCTTCCAAAGTAGGCATCAACTGATAGTCAGGGAAAGTGAAACAGCGATAGACTGGATCGTAAAACTGAATGAAAGTTTTGAGAAGTCCTTCATCAACGTTAGTGTTTAGGATAGTTAAAAGAGTTCCATAGCGTTTTCTGAAATCCGAGGGATCTTCTACCAAGGATGCTAACTCTTTTAACTTTCCTACATTAGGAATTCTAAAACTGTATTTCTTGGTGAATCTTCCTCTGACGTCCATCACTCTAACCTAAAATATTTACAAAGAAAAATCTCTAAATCCTTTGGAAATGGGAAGAGAAATGAAGTTTTTGAAATAAATGCATGAATGAATGTCACAAAGATTCAAACGTGGTTAGTGGTTATGCACACGGTCAAGCGTTTGAAGTCACGAGCATGAGGCCAACGATAAGAACCAAACGTGGGTAAGTTCTAAGGGCTTATTCATCTGCGAAATTGGTTCTACTGATAATACAGGTTCAACGCTTCTCTTTGAAATATTATCGGATTTGTTGAATACTCGAAGTCCAATAATATTTTTCAAGAAAAAACTCGCCTGATCGTAGTTTCGCATGACAACTATTCTAAGCTTACGCCTGAATAGTTTCTACACTACACCCTAAATAGCCAGGATGGGTTATGTGTTCTACAGCCACTCAGCTTCGTTAGTTCTCTCGAAAGCAAAATGTCTTTGCAAATACTTGCTAAACACAAATACTCCCAAGACAACCTCCACTGAGAGAGGGATCTTAAATTAACATAGTAAGTAATGAAACTTCCCACAAGTTAATAGGACTATACCCCCACCTAGATCTTACAATGTTTCTTAAATCCGGGTTAGGATTTCTTTCCATCAGATGAAATCGCGAAAACACACAATAAAGAAAAATAAACATATGCACATATGAAAGCTTAACCCCTTTTTTTTCTTTTTGAAAACAAAAAAGCTTGGTGCTCTTGGCATTGTCAAAAAAAATTTGAAAATAAAAAGTTTAGCGTACTCCCCAGCAGAGTCGCCATTTTTTCTGTTCGCGTTAAAAAGTGACGCGCGAGGGAATCGAATCTAAATTCGGATTATCTGGCTCGAAACAATTTACTCATTTGATTTGTTTATAAAGATGCCGCAAGCATCAAGCTTTATTTTTTCCAACACAAGAAAAATGATTATGAAAAAGGGGAAAGCTGCAATATCCTCAATTGATATGATATGCATTACGACTAGCGCGAACTAGACGCAACGCATTGGGGAGATTTCGGGCAAGGGGGTTTGTTATATAAAGGGAATAGATGTGGCACCCTAAATATATAGTTATCTATAGCTTTATATATGAATATGTTTGATATGTTTGTGTGTTTTAAATTGCTATTTCTATTGTTCGGAAAGTTTCTCCTTTGGATTTTAAGAAACGGTAGATTATGTGGGATCCTAGGTTTTGTTATTATTGTGCTCGCAAAGATCATTGGGATCTTCTGCATACATATCCCTTAATGGGAATCAGAGCATTTGTAGCTCGGATCTAAAGGGAGCTATGGTTTGTTTGGTTTAAGGGAGATAGAAGTTTTGCTCACCAAGGATGAGACCTTGTGCCTACGTATTCTCAAAAGGATGTTGAGAAAGTCAGAGCAATCGTAGTTCCCACTTATGCTAGTGGAAGCAACGGGAAGTTATTAAGAGACAAAGACAAATGTCATCTTAATGAAAAATGTATCTAATCTATTTCATCACATACATTTTGAAGGGTTGATTGATTAAATCTTTCATCGTAAGTGTAAATGTTTTTATGTTGGCATTAATTTTTGGTAAAACTAGGATATGACAATGTCTTGACTGATGTCATGACATTCAGAGTTGAAGATAAATTCTGCATAAGAAGAATGATTCAAGTACAGCTCAAACTGGAAGCTAGCTGTTGTGCTGGAATTCTGCAGAAGAATGACTGATGTCATAACCAATGTTATGACATTCTGTGTGACATTTGTTGTTCTGCAGATTCACTTTTCCTGAGACTTTTCAGGATGTTTGTTGAGCTGTTTTTATTATGTTTTATGTTATTGGATCACATGCTCACGTGGCTGTTTGGTAAATCTTAGTTAACCCTAAATTGGTTTGTTAAAAAGACCAAGTCTTTAGGATTAATTAAGTGAACCCTAGCTATTATTATGGAAGCCCAAAACTGAATGAAGTTACAGGACTGCTTCTATAATAGGAAAAGAACCCTTACTCTGCTGGTACGCCTCTGGATTGTATTGAAGATTTAGCTGGTTGTTAATTGTGTATTCTAGTTACTCTTGTGAGCCAAGCAATTATCAATTGATAAGTGCCTTGGACTAGGATTTGGTTGTAAGGGTTGTTTATCACTCAAAGCTTTGAAGCACGAGTGTTGTGTCTCTTGATTAAAGCTTTGAAGCAAATCAAGTATGTTTATTGAAGAGTGTCTTCACAATTCTATTAAACAATAGGTTTATATCACTGCTGTGATTGAGGGGGAGTGAGTAGGAACTCAGGTCTAAGTAGGACTTAGATTGAAGTTGCATTGGGTAGGTCTTAAGTAAAGGAGATAAACTGGTTGGTTTATTCCTGAATTAATTCTACTAATAGTGAATTTCCTCCCTGGCTTGGAAGCCCCCAGATGTAGGTGTAGTTACACACTAAACTGGGTAAACAATTGTTTGTGTTCTTTACTACTGTTTCAATTAACTGTGTGAATTGTTAATAGAGTGTCAGATACTGTGTCATAACATTCTCTGTGACATCACGTATCTGCTGCCAGGGAATTTCATTTGGCATCAGAGCAGGCACCCTGCCTATTATTTCTGGGTGAGATCTAGGGATAATAGTTTCTGGCGTTATGGACAAGGAAGGAGGATTTGGAAATAAACCACCCATTCTGGATGGATCTAATTATGATTACTGGAAACCTCGTATGGGTGCTTTTTTGAGGTCACTGGACATTAAAGCTTGGAGAGCTGCTGACAGAGGATGGAAACATCCTACCAAGCTTGAGAAAGATGGGACTACTAGTCTGAAACCTGAGGAAGAATGGAGCAAAGAAGAAGAAGAGCTAGCACTGGGTAACTCTAAAGCATTGAATGCTTTATTCAATGGAATTAACAGTGAAATTCCTGGCAGCAGATACTTGATGTCACAGAGAATGTTATGACACAGTATCTGACACTATGTTGACAGTTCACACAGTAAATACAGAAAGCAGTAAATAACACAATAAGTTGTTCACCCAGTTCGGTTCTAACAAACCTACATCTGGAGGCTACCAAGCCAGGGAGGAAATTCACTATTAGTAGAATTAATTCAGGAATAAACCAACCAGTTTATCTCCTTCACTTAAAACCTACCCAATGACACTTGAACCTAAGTCCTACTTAGATCTGAGTTCCTACTCACTCCCCCTCAATCACAGCAGTGATATCAACCTATTGATTAATTGAATTGTGAAGTCACACTTCAATAAACTATCTTGATCTCTCTTCAAAGCTTTCAATCAAGAGACAAACAAAAATCGTGCTTCAAAGCTTTGAGTGATAAACTACCCTTACAAACAAATCCTAGTCCAATGCACTTATCAATTGATAGTTGCTTGGCTCACAAGAGAAACTAGAATTAAACAAAACCAACTGTTAAATCCCTTAACAGTACACAAATAACAACCTGCAATATCTTCAATAAATCCAGAGGCGTTGCAGCAGTGTAAGGGTTGAATTCCTTTTATAGAAGCAGTCCTGAATCTTCAAGTTTGGGCTTCCATAAAGATAGCTAGGGTTCACTTAATTTAATCCTAAAAACATGGTCTTTTCAACAACCAATTTAGATTTAATTAAGATTAACCTAGCAGCCACGTGATCATGCTTTCTAATAATGTAAAAATAAATAAACACAACAAACTTCCAAAAATCTCAGAAAACAGATTCTCAGTAATGTAATGTCACATCATACCATCCGTTAAGACATCGACTGTTTTAATTTCCAAAGACTTTAGCTTCCCGCCTGCTGTACTTTTAACATCCTTGTCCAAAGATTTATTTCAATCTTCGAATGTCATGACATCTATCATGACATTGTAAAGTTAGTTTTACCAAAATTGATGCCAACTTAAAACACTAACAAACTTTGGCACATTTTTGGCTAAAACTACTTAACACATCAGAGTACCTATGCAGCAGAAGATAATTAACTAGTTCTAAGTTTTCCTAAGCTTTCCTAAGCTTTAAGTAACTAGAACTAAGAGAAGATAAATTCTACCCATACAAATATCCCACAATTCCCATAGTTGCCCACAATTTTAAATTCCCATACAGTTTCCCAAAAAAAATTAATACTTCCCACAGTATTTCTTCTCCCCCTTTTTAGCCATAAAGGGCCAAAGGAAACCATACAAGTACCCAATCATTCAATATATAATTAAGTACCAGCATTTAAATGTTACAATTCTGTCAACAAAATTACAGTTATAAAAAAAAACAAAGCAGGGAAAATACAAGAACAAGCAACATTTGATGCAAAAGTGTGGCAACAAAATTAACCATACCAACTCAGAGCTCTCTTCTCTATGAAGAGAGACATCTTCAGAATCTTCTTCATCTTCATCCTGTCGAACATCATCATCATTGCAGATCACCTAGTTGAGAGTCTTCTAGACTTTGCTTGCTTGCAAGTGGCTTGACAAAGAATGATATTTGCCTTTTGAGGAGTTGCTTTGACATTGATGTCTCACCGATGTCATGACAATGTCTGGACATGTTTGTAGTGAAAACAAGAGTAGGAGCTCTTTTGCAAATTAAATCTTTGTCACCAAGAATGTCTGGATACTGATCAACCATAAGTCCACACAGGAGGAAGGGAAAGGCTATGGGTCCTTTGATAGCATAGCTTTGCTTGAGGGTTGAAATATATATGATCCATAGTCAAATGTAGAGTGCCTCCGATACGAATCTTCCCAGCCCATTAGAGATGGTGGATTTGTGATTGGTTGGAACCCAGTTAGCAGCACCAATCTTATGCAGGATGGCAAATTTGACACTCAACTTACTTGCTGAGAGTTTTCCCTTTAGAGGACATTGCCTTACTTGTTTGGCAGTGATGGTTTGATGATCTTGTTGTCGCTTCTCCACCCCGAGCATTATCGATCTACCTAGGAATCTGATCACATTTGGAGAAAACTTTTCCCCTCACATATACCGTAGTCGCAGAGCTCCTATCCCCACATCCACTTGATGATTGACTATGAACTCTTTACCAAAACTTCATAAGCAGAAGTTTACAACTCGCATTTTTAATCAAGTCAATAATTTCCTTGCATTCAAGGGCACTTTTATTTAACTCTCTTAGCCACTCTCTTTAAGAAACATACTTCCATCTTCCATTTTCGTGATGATGGATGTTGTTTATGGCCACTGGATGGAGTTTGCTTTTTCGGGATGAATGTCTGTGACATTCTCCTCAACATCATAGTCTTGATCTGACTCTGAGGATTCAGGTTCTTTCCTCTTTTTCACAATTGGTGTTCTCTTTGGTCTAGAGCCTCCACCAACAGTTTTTACTCTACATCTCCTTGTAGAGGGTCCATGGGATACTTCTTGTACACATCTTCAAGATCCTTCGAGAGACTGCTTTTTTTTTTCATCATTCTCTTTGCAATGCTTGGATTGACATTGGCAATAAGATCATTGTCAGAGAACACTTCATCTAGGTTAATGACTGGAGGTTCAGTTAAATGATCAGATTCTTGAACTGGAGATTCTTCCAAGATACTGTCAGAAATGTAGTCATCAGGAACTCTACCAAAGGCACATTTTGCTGGTGATTCTTCAAGTATACTATCAGAGACATAGTCAACAGGGGTTTTATCAGAGGCAGGTTTTGCTGGGGATTCCCTCAAGGATACTATCAGGAATCACATCTTCCTTATCAGTAGGGGTTTCATTACAACCATCATCAACATGTACTTCAGACTCTTTAACTGAATGATCTATATTATTCTTGGCAGTGGAAGTATCATGATCACCAGATGTCTCGACATTCTTAGTGACATCTGGATCAACTGCTAAACTAGGGCTAGCAGACTTATAGTTTAGGAGAACTGAAACCCCAGGTACAGATTGATCTTCGTTTAGGATCCTTGGTTACTAGTCTAGCAATGGCTATATGCACAGACCTAGACCCCTCTGTATTCACTATTTCTGGGGGAACAGAAGAGGATGGTACAGATGTCTTACCAGAGGGGGATGCTTGTGATCTTCTTGCATTCCTTGTGCGCAATTTCTTAACTTTTTCTAGATCAGTAGCTATTGCGCGCAATGGAGTAACCCTTAGTGCTTCAGCTTGTATGGCTTCAGCATTTTCCCTGACTTCAGCCATGGAGGGAGATGGAGAACCTGACTCTTGAGATGATGACGATGGTGAAGACATATTTTGCTGATGATTTTTGGGAGGAGGAGAGCGAAAAAGGCAGGGGATTTCAGAGTTTCTTTTAGATGAAGAAAGCGTGATATTACTTTCAAGTGGAGAAACTCTTATATGTGGGTGTCTCTTCCTATTCTTGGAATTTTTGAAATGAGGATGAAAATACCTAAATAACCCACTTATGGATAATTGAAATAACAAGTCCCTTTCATCCCTTGTTGTAAGCTCAGTTAATTGCTACAACTTCTCATATTGACAAATACGCAATTTGTCCCTTAAAGTCTTAAACTGACTAGCCTCAAGCACTTTAGTAGAGATGTCACAGGACAATGTCATGACATCCTGCATGACATTATACTTAGTCAGCATCTGCTTCATCCAGACCATCTTAAAGCAGTTTCTACCATCTGCTATGTATTCAACTTCAACATTGTATAAAGCCAAACAGTTTTGCTTCTTGCTGTTCCAAGAAATAAGATTGTTACTCAAGAAGAAACATCCATCACAATGACTTTTACACAAGCTTTGATCAATACTTTTTCCACTTGTTCTCTTGGACAACTTCAAATGTAGAGGGGTAATAGTCCTAGTGTGGCTGCCATTCTTCATTCCAAGCTTCTTGACACAATTCCTTGCATACTTGTTCTGTGAAAGGAGTGTTGAGCCAACCATCAATGTGTATGACATTCCTTCAGATACTAAGTTATTATCATGGATGGAAGCCACCATGATATTTCCTCCTCTGACAAAGAGACACTTGGTCAGCCTTTCATGCCAGATCCTAGTACTTTGCTTCAGTACTTTAGAGGTGATCAGATGTCTAGACATTGAGTGTGACATTCTGATTTCCTGTCCAGCCTTACACTTACCACAGATTCTCCCTTTATCCATGTGAAGTCTTGGTAATCTTCTGATTCCCTCTATGGAACTGATCCTTTTCATTCCTCTGAAATGTGGATGGTCAGATTTTTGTTGCCACAACTTCACTTCCTCTTCATCTTTGTCTGTAGAGCACACAGATGGCAGAGTGGGGTTTTCAGATTCCCATAGGTAGTAGTTGTCCTTTGATCTGACTCCTCTCATAATCAATACTTGTTCATCATTGATTACAAGACATTCAGCCTTAGTGAAGTTGACTGTGAATCCCATATCACATAGCTGACTTATGCTAATGAGATTTGCAGTCAGACCTTTTACTAGCAGCACTTCATTCAGGTTTGGAACTCCAGACCAGTTTGAGTTTCCAACACCTTTAATTTCTCCTTTAGCTCCATCTCCAAAAGTAACAAAGCTGGTAGAATGAGGCTTAACATCATTGAGAAGATTCCTGTCTCCAGTCATATGCTTGGAACACCCACTGTCAAAGTACCAATCTTTCTTGGCAGACATTCTAAGAGAAGTGTGAGCTACCAGAGCTAAAGTTTTCTTCTTCCACTGTTGAGTGTAAGATACCCTGTTGTTTTTAGACTTAACTTGAGGAATCTGATTAGGATATCCATGTAGCCTATAGCAGGAGGACTTTATGTGACCAAATCTTCCACAATAATAACATCTCCATCTTTGAAACTTTTTATTCAGGTTTCTATGATTTTGATGTTGAACCCAATGTTGTGACATCTGGTTTGACATTGGTTCATTAGGTCTGCTTTTCCTTTTGTGATCAACAAATTTCTTAGCCTCCACATATCCTGAGGCAGACCTATTTCCTGTTGTAATACGGTGAACTGACTTTGTAGGTTTTTTGTATCGCAAATATGCGGATAGCAAGAGTCGCCACCGACTTTTATTTTTATCCAATTAAGGGAAGGTAAAAGTACAGAAAAAGACCTTCGTTAGATTCTAAGTAAGGGAGAAGGTTATGAAAAGGGAAGGTATTAGCACCCCTTTCCAACCGTAGTTATCTACGGGCTCTTAGTTGCTTTCTAGATCATTTTGAAATTGTGTTTTCTGTGTGTTTGAAAAATGTTTTGAAAAGGTATTTCGCTTTGAGTTTGTAATGATTCATGTAGCAATGTATACAAAGTGTTCGGAAATGTTTCGTTTTTGAAAAGAGTTTGAACTTTGACAAAAGTGTGAGGTGTGAAAAGTATTTTGATAGAGCAAGCAACTAAAAGTCTTATTACCTACTCAGAATGGTCGTTTTCGTGTTATTTACGTTCCTTTAGAATAGTGCTATCCATACCATTAGTTGGTAGGTAACCCTATTCGCTGGATGTAAGCGGACATTCAAGGGACATCGGATGGTCATAGAAGGCAACTTGTAGGAGGTATCCTAGCACATTCAAGGGATCATCATTTTCGTAGGCGACAATCGAGGGTCAAGATCATGTATTCGTGAGGCTTACATCGTGGGTCTTATGATCTTTGTATCGAAGGGACTATGATGATTTGTTTTGAAGGCAACGGTGCTAGAATACCTCTACGTTCGAGGGACTTGACCATTTGAATCGAAAGGCAACGAGAGAGAATTACCCTAAGGGGTGCATGTGTGAAGAAGTGTGTTGATTTCAGATATTTTATCTTGAAAATTAGTGGGTTATGTTCAATTTTATCTTGCCATACACGCCTAGTTACTAGCAGTTTATAGGGTGCGGAAATTAAAATGCGGAAATGTAAAGATGCGGAAAGATAAATCCTACGCTATTACATGGCTTTGGGGCAGATACATAATTTAACAATGCGGAAAATAAAAAGCCTAATTAAAACTATTGCATCCCATGAGCGGTTACATTATTGGAAAAAAGAAAACGATAAAAGAAAACGCCTGAAACGGGATAACCTGCGAAAAGATGAGAAATCGGAAAATACGAGGAAATCGAACAAGAGGAAAAATGTTAGAAAAATGCAAATTTTTAAATGAGAAAAATATGGCATGCTGGAAATAACATTAATATGCTAAAATAATTTTTTGGGATTTTTTGGAAAAGGTTTAATAATTAAAATGCAATTAAAAGTGAATTAAATGCTAAATTATGAATAAAAATAAATATGCATGCAAAATAATATTTTTTAATTTTATAAATTAAATAAGTATTTTCTGAAAATAAATGCAAAAGGAAAAAATATTTTGATGATTTTTAATGCATGAGAAAAATATTGAAAAGAAATTAAAATTGCATGAAAATATTAAATAAATAGAAAATAGAAAAAAACATGAAAATAGTTTGAGTTTGTAAAAGAGAAACAAATTTGGTCCTGGGGAGATTCGAACTGGGGACCTCTGGATGAAACCTTGAGATTGCTTGCCTCTACCACTGCGCCACATTGCATTTGTTGTTTGTAAAACCAAAATCAATTGAATAAAAGCATACACGCGTCAGGGATATGTTTCAAACACAGTCAGCGTGCGTGGACCCCAGTCAGCGTGAACAAGCGAATCAGAGCAAGCCATCGTGCCACGCCAGCTTCGCCGGTCTTCGTCCCAGTCAACGACGCCGGAGCCCTAGCTCCGGTCGTCTTCTCCGGTGAGGAGATTCTTCAACCTGCAAAAATGCGCGAAATAAAAGAGAAAGAAGGACCTTGTCCCCCTAAATCGGACCTCCTGAATCCATTGGTGGCATTAGTTTTGACTGAATCGGCCTGTACAGGCCGGTTCGAAGCTCACAGTCCGAAAAACCCTAAGTATGGCATCTCACGATTTAGACGTTAAACCTTGCTAACGATTGCCCAGATCTTGTATATGAAGTCTCATTAACACAATAAAATGGTTAGAATCAATGAAAACGCACAGATATTAAAAATGCAAAAATCAAAAAGTTTTGAATATGTATGAATGTATATGCATCGATTCAGCTTGCTTTGATCAATGGTAAGAGTGTATACTTACTCAAACTTACCTCCTGAAGACAATGGAGTGGTTTTTGAGGGCTGAATATGGCTGGAAAGTAAAACTCGAAAATTGACAATTCTTGAGAAAATTTGGCAAAATAAGGGTTAGTGCAAGGGCTAGGGTTTTGTCCGTTTTGTAGTGTGTAATGCTGGCTATTTATAGAGTAAATTGAGAGAGGAAAAACAAGCAAAAAAAGATTTGATTTGGAGCATTCAATATTTTTCAAATAAAACTCAAATTTTGAAAGAAATTTGATTTCCTCTTCAATGCATGATCATGCACGAAATTGGCAAGTGTTTTGGGCTTCCTTGGACCTCAAGTTTGGTATAAAATCAGCCCTTTTGGAAAAATATATTATTTTCATATTTTATATAATTTAATTTTGAATTAAATGTTCTAAAATTCAAAAATAAATTAATAAAATAGAAAATTGCCATGGCCAAGCATTTATGGGTCACAAATAATGTCATGAACAAGTTTTGATCAAAAGATTATAGGCCCATTTGGAAAATTTTGCATTTTGACCAAAATGTCCTTTTGTGCAATTGTCCAAAATTGCCCAACTTCTGAATAGTGTATCTTGCTCATTTTTCCATATTTTTGAGAGTTCTTGGACTTTTTGGAAAGCTCTAAGAGTCCTCTAACCAACCTCTTTGGTTTCATCTCAATTGTAGTTATCATGCTCAATATATCTTCAAAACAAAATGTTGACTTTTTGTTGACTTTGAAAAGGACCTATAATGTTTTGATCCATAACTTCCAAATGAAGCATTTTTTGAACATTCTTGTGAGACATGAAGTTGTAGAGAATTGAATTTACTTCAAAACAAGAGGTGGTGGAAAAATTTCTGAGAAAGTATGAGGAAGTTATGATCAGTCAAAGTTTGGTTGACTTTTCTTCAAGAAACCCTAATTTGGCAAGTTGACTTTTGAGCAAATCTTGAGTTTTCCTGATGAATCATGATCAACCCTTGATCAAATGATGAATGTAAGTTCAAAATGAGAATGTTGACCAAAAATCAGGAAGTTTGACTGTATGTTGACCACAGTTGACTTTTTGTCCAATACAACTGATTTTCAACCATCTGAGCAATTGTCTGAGGAAACTTGACTTGTGAGGCTTGAAACTTAACATGGAAAATCTTTGAAGTATATGAGGAGGCATGAAGACCATTGGAGATGTTGGAAGTCCATCTTGATCTGAGAAATACCAAACCCTAGCTTGGGTTGATTATCTAGGAGTGAGTTTGTCTGATCAACTCTTGAGGAATCCTTGAGCATGGATGTATGGAATGTTTTGAGAGATATGAGGGAAAATTTTGGGGTATGACAGCTGCCCCTGTTCAATCTTCTTGTACTGGAAGGGTTAGATTGTCATTCCTTGCCTTTCGTGACCTGGAGGTAGAAGATGATTGAACACTCGAGTACACCTGAAAATTTGCACTCGCTGTTGGTGATGATGCGGGAATGGGCTTATAGAAGCCATTTGGAGAAGTTGGAGACTTCGCTGGGGAATGAGTCGTATGCTAAACTCGATATTGTTGTATGGATAGGAGAACCGTCGGAGATGGGCTTAAGATGCCATCTGGAAAGATCGATGCTGGGGAGTGAACCGTACGCTAGGTTCTGTAGATGCTTTTGGAGGGAGATGGGCTTAGGATGCCATCCGGAGGGAGTCGTACACTAGACTTCGTGCTCAACTTTGAATGAGGTTATTGGTTTGTACTGATTTTTAACCAAATATGCAACATTCTGAAAGTGGAGAAATGTTGACAAGTAGTCGGAGATGGGCTTAAGATGCCATCCAAGGCAACTGAGTCGTACGCCAGACTCTGTAGTTGCTGTTGATAGTAAGAAGGAGTCAGAATAGTTCTTCGTGCTGACTACTCTGGGGGGATAATGGTCGGCAGAAGGTGGATATCTTCCCTGTTGAGCTTCGGGTGTTGATCCATTGCCTGTTATCGGAGGATAACTTGTGATCGTTCAGATAGGGTTTCCCGTCTGGCTTCGGGTATTAATCCTGGATCCGTTGTCGGAGGACAACGAGGTTGGTCGTTCTGATAGTTTTCCCGTCTGGATTCGGGTCTTAATCCTGGACCTGTCTGCGTCAGAAGTGACTTTCACCTGCTTTGGAGAAAATAAGAGAAACTTTGATAGAGTATTGTTAGTCTTATGCAAAGTATGATGCATGATAATGTGTATGAATGACATATGCACAAATTATGACATTTATGAGTAATGTATGAATGATAGATGTTGTGGTATTTCAAAACATATCCATCTTGAAGAAGATGCAGATGTTCTGCTTGAGGATGAAGTGGGTGGAGACCCTGCTTGGGGAAAGAGAAGGATGGTAACTTTGATTCCTCCGATGCACTATTTGACCAAGTCTTGAGCCTAGATACTGTTGCGGATGGTAGAGATCGAGAAACGCGTTGTTGAAGATCTCATACATAAACCCGGCTGGGGAGAGGTTAGGAGGTGCTCTACTGGGGAATCTTGTGTATAGATCCTGCCGAAGAGTATTTGATAATCGCCTGGAGACCGGGTTGGAAGGATCTGGAGCCCGTCGGAATCTCTGGCTGGAGAATAAAAGATGTAAGTTTCCTCTGATGAACTATCTGACCAAGTTTCAAGTCTAGACACTACTGCTGCCGGGGGAAGGGAATTGTTGAAACGCATCCTGTTGGGGATAAAACTGCTGACGACGATAAAGTTTAGGATATTAGGACTAGCAGAAGGGAATCTGTACTCCGCTGTGAGTTTGTAGTGAGTGATATCTCTGTGGGTAATCATGCTCTGTGGGGGAAACATTTTGGTGACTTTTGCCGCCATCTCGATTCCTGGAGCCTGTAGTAATTACTTTGCTATGCTTACTTTTCGCACGTTTGTGAACGAATTTTTATTGTCAAATGCATATAATCATTCAAAGCAGACGTTGGACTTTATGCAAACAACAACAAACAAGAATCGTAAAGAGAAGGAAACTTGCATTTATTTGAAAGGTGGCGTATGGCCAAGTAGTTTATACAAGAGAAAGGTAAAAAGCTATGCGGAAACAATCTCGTTAAGTTCCAACTATGCTAGTACTCATATATTTCAACTATCTCATCTCCTTGCTGTCAGTAGAAAGTGATTGAATTGATTTTCGCCATTTGAATCTTGAATGCTGGTAGTAGTCCAAGGTAGGTGATCCGACGAGACATAGTCGCACGCTTAAATCCCTAACTTTGCCTAGACCGCCTTTCGGTTTTCACTCTACCGATACCTTTTTGCCCAAGCCGCCTTTTCGTGTTTTCGACTTGCCGGGTGTACATGTTTTGTATATATCCTTAACTTTTGCCCGAACCCTTTTGGTTCGCCAAGATGCCCTTATTTTTGCCTAGGTCAGCCGACCTAGCGGGTCTCTTTTATGCGTAGTATTTTTTTACTATGTCTGTGTTCACAGGGTGTGGGAAGTCTTCGCCATCCATGGTGCTAAGTATCATAGCTCACCGAAAATACTGTCTTGACTACAAATGGTCCCTCATAGGTGGGAGTCCATTTGCCCCTGCGATCACCTTGTGGAAGAATGATGCGCTTGGCTACTAGGTCACCGACTTGGTAAACTCGATGCTTGACCTTTCTGTTGAATGCTCTGATCATTCCCTTTTGATAAATCTGTCCATGGCAGATGGATGCGAGTCGTTTCTCATCGATCAAATTAATCTGGTCAAGGCGAGTCTGGACCCAATCGTCTTCACCTAACTCTGCGTCCTGGAGGACCCTAGTTGAGGGTATCTGAACCTCGATGGGTAGGACTGCTTCCATACCGTATACAAGAGAGAAGGGGGTTGCCCCTATAGATGTCCGTACTGTCGTGCGATAACCATGAAGAGCAAATGGTAATATCTCATGCCAATCCTTGTAAGTCACTGTCATCTTCTGTATAATCTTCTTAATGTTCTTGTTAGCGGCTTCTACTGCGCCATTCATCTTAGGTCGATAAGGAGAAGAGTTGGTTTCTCAAATATGTATTTTATCGGATCCATCTTGGAAATCAACAAGGTAGTGTGAGTCAACATATACTGTCTTAGTCGGCGAGCAGCCCAAGCCAAAGCGTTGCAAGTTTTCTCGAGCTGTGAGTATCTTGTTTCACAATGGTAAACTTTTGCTAAGGTAGTATATTGCATGCTCTTTTCGACTGCACTCCATGTTGCCCCAACACACACCCCATTGAGTTCTCTAACACATACATGATAAGAGGTCTTCCTTCGATAGGCATCGGGATATGAGGATTCGTAAGTACTCCTTGATTTTGTCAAAAGCGATCCGCAATCGCTGCTCCATTCTACCACTTGATCTTTCTTAAGTAACTTGAAGATTGCTCAGATGTGCAATGAATCTGCAATGTAGTTCAATCGGCCCATGAAACCTCCGACTTCCTTCTGCGGGCGCCGCATCTCTTGAATAGCTTTAACCTTGGCGGGTCAATTTTTTCCATCGACAACAAACCCTAGGAGTTTTCCGGATCCGACTCCAAAGGTGCACTTGTTAGATTAAGTCTCACCGTACTTCTTCAATCAAATAGTTTCTACAAATGATCAAGATGCTCCTCTTCGTCTGATCGAGCTATCATGTCGCCGACGAGACCTCTATCTCGTGATGAATCATATAATGAAATAACGCCACCATAGCACGGTAAGTGGCGCTGCGTTTTCAACGGCATAACCTTGTAGCGTAGTACCCCACCGTAACAAAAGTAGTCTTCCATGTCTTCGGAGCCATTTTGATCTGATTGTAACCGGAGAAACCATCCATGAAGGAGAAAACTTTATGCTGAGCGGTATTGTCAACCAGAACATCAATATGAGGAAGTGGGAAATCATCTTTCGGACTCGCTTTGTTCAGATCTCTGTAATCCACACACATTCGTACTTTGCCATCCTTCTTAGGTACGGGAACCACATTCGCAACCCACTGCGGATAAGAAGTAACGGCTAAGAAACCTGCGTTGAACTGCTTCATAACTTCGGCTTTGATTTTCTCTGATATTTCAGGACGCATACGACGGACCTTCTGCTTCACTGGGAGGAAACCTTCTTTTGTTGGCAATCGGTGCACCACAATAACAATGTCTAGACCTAGCATGTCTTCGTATGACCAAGCGAAAATCTCAATATAGTCTCGTAGCATCCGAGTCAACCTTTCTTTGACACTGTTCTCAAGACCCACTCCTATCTTGATCTCTTTTTTGTCTTCGCTAGTACCCAAATTCACAACCTCAACTTGCTCTTCGTGTGGTCAGATAACTCGCTCTTCTTGTGTAGCTAACAAGTTCTCCCGGCACTTCACAATCTTCCTCACTTTCATCTTCGCTTGGTAGATCGGATTATCAAGTCATATTTAGCAATAGCATAGTGTATCAACTAGATTCGGAGTGATTCTCGCAGTTGTATCACGTGGTTGTGTAAGAACACATAGCTTTTTGAAGGGTGATAAAGTAAAACAAACAAACACAATTGAATGCAAAAGTCCAACGAATTTATTGAATGAAAATATGCAAACGATGATAATAACTCACAAACGAGCCATGATGCCCCGGTAAGGCACTAGGCTTTAGAGTTTATTGTTCAAAACATAGAAAATACGAAAAGCAAAACAAAACAAGAGCAATTACTCGCCTAAAGGAGATTGGTATGACGCCTTCGTCCTCCAATTGCCGAGTCCTTTGTCCGAGTTGGAAGATCCACTTGCCGATGTCGAAGTCGTTGTCGCGCTTCTATAGCATGGATTCCACTGATCGATGCGGAAGGGAAGTTGGCCGGCACGCTCGCGACGTATCATCTTCTGACCCTTGATAGTGAAGCCTAAACCAGTCTTGTCGAACTTGAAAGGAAGATCAGGAAGCTGACCCCAAATAGTACTACCACCTTCTTCAACTGCAGCTTGAGCATCCTTCAGCGAGGCCATTCTTGGAGGAGCTTGTGTAACTTCAGGAGTAACAGGAGAGTCAACAGGCATAACTCTGGGGACTGTTTCAAAAGCTTGACAGGGAGTCTCAAAGAATTCACCCTCTACCTCGAGGTATCGGAATGACTGTAGATGACTGACCATGTACTCTTCTTCACCACATACGGTAACAACTTTCCCTTTTACCGGGTACTTCAACTTCTGATGTAAGGTAGAGGTAACAGCGCCTGCCCCATGTATCCAAGGGCGTCCAAGTAAGCAAGAGTAAGCTGGAAGAATGTCCATGACAAAGAAAGTAGAGTCAAAAGTCTGGGAACCGACTTTAACAGTGTAATGAGTTCTCCAAGCATCGCTCGCTTAGAACCATCAAAAGTCACAATGATGTCACCGGGTCTCGTAACCAACCCTTCAACATCAAGTCGATCAAAAGGCTTCGGTAGGATGTTCAGCGTAACCAAGAACCACCAAAACATGAGATGGTAATACCCTTGCATTCAACAGAGATGTGCAAGGCTTTGTTGTGTTTCTTTCCGTAGAGTCAAATCAAGATCGTAGAAGCCTAGGCCGTTGTTGGCAGCCAGGCTAGCAATACAAACTTCAAACTGGTCAGTAGTAGTGTCTTGCGGTACGTGATCATTCTTCAGAAACTTCACTAAGGCGTTAGCATGAGCCTCGGAGCACAAGAGTAGAGCAAGCATGGAGATCTTGGACGGAGTCTGTCCCAACTGTTCCACAACATTGTAATCACTCTTCTTGATAATCTTTAGAATTTCCTCCATTTCCTATTTGGAGGGGTCTTCAGCAACTTCCTTTGGTACTTCTGGTTGAGCAAGATGAGTCACTGGTTCTTTCCCACTAGCCGGGGATATTGGTTGAGTAGATGGAATGCGAGCTGGAGTCGCAGTGTCTTTTGGAGGAGAGATTTCTAGAGAGAATACTCTTCCGGTTCTGGTCACCTTGCTTGATCCGGTGATGTTGTCAATGTATGGAATGGTAGCTTCAACTGTAAGGTCTTCAATGATCAGGGGGTCTTGCTTGACGCCATGATAGTAAACTTCAGATCCATAATTCCAAGGGATAGCCTTGTTAGAGGAATATGGAACTGGTCTGGGAGAAGTGATGATGAGAGGTGCCACTCTAGGCACAGGATCAGCAGAGGAAATCCTTATTGTGTTAACATCAGCATAGTCTTCTGGGAAATCGTCACCCCATCCGGTCGCTTTAACATCTTCAATAGGAATCTTATAGCTTTCAGGAAAAGTGTACTTCACCTTGTAATCAAACTTTCCACTTGGCTGCCCCAAGGTATCCCACACATCTGATACAGTTTCGTTCACATCTTCGATCTTCAGTTTCTTAGACATGTCTTCACACAAACTCTCCACAGGTGGTTTCAGGAATAGTATTTCGCGGTTATCCATCATGCACTGAACACGTCTTCTCAACCAAGCACAACCGTCAGGTGCAGATGGGCACCAACGACAATTTTCTCGACATCCTGATTGACACCGCTTGTAGCAAATTCTTCTTAATACCATCGAGGAATGGTCAAGTCATCTATGTTGAAAACATAAGTATCCTCACCAACACATTGGAGCTTTTTCATGGTTAGGCATAGGCGCGTTGATCACGCTCGAGTCTCAACAGAGGGTCAAACTCAATGCTTAGCTTCAATCATATCTTGAATCTTGTTCTTCGTGGCCCAACAACATCGTGTTATGTCCAGGGCTATTGGAATGGTAATCACACTTAGCATTATGATTGTATCTCGGAGAGGAAGTGTTGATATTCTGAGGAGGATCCCTCAAGGTAATCAACTCTGCTTTCAACATGTGTTGCAAGGCTTCTGACAATGGCATGTTGATCTTCAGAACCTGTTTTGGCACATTCTTTGTCTCGCTGAGGTTGTGCCGATGTAGGATTGGAGATCACAACTGCTCCCACAGATTGAGCGTGGTCGTTCTTGGCTCGGCTTTTCTGACCATACACAACATTAGCTTCTTTCTTACCACCAAAAGATCTCTTCGCAGCATTTGATGATGACTCTACATGCATCTTCCCACTCTTGATACCAGCTTCAATACGCTCGCCTGTAAGTATCATCTCGGTGAATCCGGCCGAAGAGTTTCCAATCGATGATTGAAGAACGGCCTGCTGTTGTTCTATAAACATATCAACCAACTCCTATTGGACAAGGGTGGTTGAACTCGCCGCCAAATCTCTCCATTTCGAGCATACTCTTTGAACTTCTCACACGACCCATAGACATGCTCAGTAGTTGCATGCGAGTGGGGTCAACTCAAAGATTGTACTCATACTCAGAAAGCATCAGCCAAGTCACTCCAAGTACGGATACGGTCATTCTCTAGCTGATAATACCACTCCAACTGAGTTCCGGACAAACTCACTTGAAAATAATGCATCCACAACTTTCTGTCATCAGTGTGGGGGTTGATCTTCTGAACATAAGACTTCAAATGCAGCTTCGGACAAGAAATACCATCATACTTGGCAAAGGTAGGAACCTTGAATTTGGGAGGAATCACAACACCAGGAACAAGACTCAGATCATCAAAATTCATCCCGAACATTTTCAGATTTTCCACAGCATTCAGACGGTCTTCAAGTTGCTTGTACTTGTCATCTTCATCGGAGTACTGGCTATAGTCAGAACGATCCTCTCTCTCCTTCTCAGGCTCATGCTGATCTTCTTCATTACCCTTGACACTCCCCTCATTCTTGACACTGTCTTCAGAGAGCTCAATCCGACTGACCACTTTAGGCCCCCCCTTGTAGCGTCTGCCCATGTTGAGTAGACCCACAACCTTCTTCTTCTTGTTGATGAGCTTCTTCAGATCCTCTTGGCCTTGGACCAAGCTAGTGAACATCTGCTGAAACTGAGCATTCTGAGCTTGGAGATCTTTGACAGTCTGTTCGAGAGCCATTGCTGCTAAAATAAATAGCGAGAAAATGAGAAAACCAATCTCCAATGTACCTGTGATGCAATGTTATGCTATGCTATGCAATGTTTATGCGAATGCAATGCAATGTTTTCAAGGACCTTTAGGATTTAAATTTGTTAAACAAGCAATGAACAAACAAATATTAGTTCTCTTTTTATTCTTTTCTTTTTGAGTACAAAAGATAGTTCAATACAATAAAAGAAAAACATGCAAAGCTCCTAGGTCTCCCATGGGCGCTTTCTCTTGGTGCCGAGGTAGGCGTTTATGTTCCGCTCCTCGTGAAGTAGCTTGGTCAACTCTAGCACTTTCTTCTCGATTGAGTAGCACTGAGCTTCAAAGGTATCCCTTTCTTCTTTTAGCTGAATCCAGGATCTCTTCAAGTTTTCAAAATCAGTAGGCATATCAGGATGGAGAACAGTATAGGGTACGTCACCTATAGCAACAAGTTCCATAATTACTGGTAGAACAGGCGTGAATGGCATCATGAGGTTTTGAGCTCGAGCTCGCACCCATTTGAGGTAAGGTTCCCAAGGAATGGAGTTTTGGTGCCCCAAAGTCTTGGTATCAGTCTTCTTTACCATGCCCCAAGCGTGTATGAACCTTCGTCGGTAATTCTGGAGATCGTGGTTGTAGTCGAACACAATATCTTGGAGAATCATATCATGTGGACCATCTCTTCGAGCAAAACCAAACTGACGTAGAGCTAAAGAAGGGTTGTAAGTAATACCTCCTCTTATACCAAGGAGTGGAACATTAGCGATCTCTCCACAACGCTCAATGAATGTGAAGTCCTTTTGAGAGAAACGACTCCAACGGATATCTGAATGAGAGAGTGACATTAGTCTTTGAGACCACTTCATCCTTTGTTCGTTCTTCAAAACTGATGGAGGAAGGTGCGAAATAAACCACCTGGAAAGTAACGGTATGCAACACATGAGAGTTCCTTGTCTTTTGATAGTACGAGTATGGAGAGAATGTAGAATATCTCCAAGTAAAGTAGGAACTGGATTGCGGGTAAGGAATAACTTGATGGCGTTGACATCTATGAATTGATCCGAGTTGGGAAATAGAACCAAACCATAGATTAGCAAGGCCACGATGTCTTCAAATGCATGGAAACTCATAACTTTGAGGAATTCTCGGGATTTCTTAATTAGGAACTTGGCAAGTAAACCCTTAACTCCACTTCTAGTTTCCCAATTGGCTTCAATATCTGAGCGCTTAAGATGTAAGGCGGATGCAATGTCTTCATACCTAGGAACCTTTTCTAAACCGGTGAATGGCATTTGGTCAAGAATAGGTATCCCAAGTAGCTTAGAGAACTCTTCCAAGGTAGGAACTAACTGATAGTCTGGGAATGTAAAGCAATGGTGTTTTGATCAAAGAACCGAATAGGACATGCATCATATCTTCTTCAAAACCGAGATAACCAAGTCAAGTAGATAACCATGTCTTTTGATGAACTGAGCATGGTCGGAATTTCAAACCAATTTTTGAGTGAGGAGGTATACCCATGAAGTGGATTCGGATAGTCTTTCTAGAAGCCATAACACCTACAAAACAGAGCAAAGATAAATCCCTAGGTCCTTGAAATAGTTAGAAATGATATGCAATGCGAATGATGTCATGATGTCATGTTTGGTACACACAAACAATTCACACAATGAGCCTAGGTTTAAGGCTTGCATGAGGTATAGGTGATTACCCCACCAAAAGTTTGAGTTGGTTCATCCTGTCCTATAATAGTAACCGGGTTCTAGGAATCTCACATCATTGATCTTTCTCGTAGGCGTTTATTTCAATACGACTACCAAGTGGTTGACCGAAAATATCCCAAAAGTCTGATCTAAATGAGCGTAGTATCGAGTATCAGCCAACCTTAGTCTGCACCAAAGCCGGCCATCTCACTACCTTCTAATGGCCAAGATGGGTCAATTAAGGTTCTAAAAGTTTAGTTAGCGCTTGATGACACCACGCAGAAGCCAAATACTATCCTCAACTTGGAAATGAAGAGTATCAGGACATCCAAAGTGTCACGCTAACGTAGCCATCATGTTGACCGTTTTGATATACGTCTAACGGTCGCGACGATTTATTGCTACTTACCTAAAAGGAAACCCGGATCCGGGTGTAGGATCCCCCACAAATATAATACCCAAGCAACCCTTAAAGATAAAGCATACAAATCAAATAGAAAGCAATAAATGTGATCTATAAATCCCTAAGGCATTCTCTCTTTAGGAAATTCTCCCCAGCAGAGTCGCCAGTTCTGTAATACGGTGAACTGACTTTGTAGGTTTTTTGTATCGCAAATGTGCGGATAGCAAGAGTCGCCACCGACTTTTATTTTTATCCAATTAAGGGAAGGTAAAAGTACAGAAAAAGACCTTCGTTAGATTCTAAGTAAGGGAGAAGGTTATGAAAAGGGAAGGTATTAGCACCCCTTTCCAACCGTAGTTATCTACGGGCTCTTAGTTGCTTTCTAGATCATTTTGAAATTGTGTTTTCTGTGTGTTTGAAAAATGTTTTGAAAAGGTATTTCGCTTTGAGTTTGTAATGATTCATGTAGCAATGTATACAAAGTGTTCGGAAATGTTTCGTTTTTGAAAAGAGTTTGAACTTTGACAAAAGTGTGAGGTGTGAAAAGTATTTTGATAGAGCAAGCAACTAAAAGTCTTATTACCTACTCAGAATGGTCGTTTTCGTGTTATTTACGTTCCTTTAGAATAGTGCTATCCATACCATTAGTTGGTAGGTAACCCTATTCGTTGGATGTAAGCGGGACATTCGAAGGGACATCGGATGGTCATAGAAGGCAACTTGTAGGAGGTATCCTAGCACATTTGAAGGGACTATCATCATTTTTCGTAGGCGACAATCGAGGGTCAAGATCATGTATTCGTAGGCGACATCGTGGGTCTTATGATCTTTGTATCGAAGGGACTATGATGATTTGTTTTGAAGGCAACGGTGCTAGAATACCTCTACGTTCGAGGGACTTGACCATTTGAATCGAAAGGCAACGAGAGAGAATTACCCTAAGGGGTGCATGTGTGAAGAAGTGTGTTGATTTCAGATATTTTATCTTGAAAATTAGTGGGCTATGTTCAATTTTATCTTGCCATACACGCCTAGTTACTAGCAGTTTATAGGGTGCGAAAATTAAAATGCGGAAATGTAAAGATGCGGAAAGATAAATCCTACACTATTACATGGCTTTGGGGCAGATACATAATTTAACAATACGGAAAATAAAAAGCCTAATTAAAACTATTACATCCCATGAGCGGTTACATTATTGGAAAAAAGAAAACGATAAAAGAAAACGCCTGAAACGGGATAACCTGCGAAAAGATGAGAAATTGGAAAATACGAGGAAATCGAACAAGAGGAAAAATGTTAGAAAAATGCAAATTTTTAAATGAGAAAAATATGGCATGCTGGAAATAACATTAATATGCTAAAATAATTTTTTGGGATTTTTTGGAAAAGGTTTAATAATTAAAATGCAATTAAAAGTGAATTAAATGCTAAATTATGAATAAAAATAAATATGCATGCAAAATAATATTTTTTAATTTTATAAATTAAATAAGTATTTTCTGAAAATAAATGCAAAAGGAAAAAATATTTTGATGATTTTTAATGCATGAGAAAAATATTGAAAAGAAATTAAAATTGCATGAATATATTAAATAAATAGAAAATAGAAAAAAACATGAAAATAGTTTGAGTTTGTAAAAGAGAAACAAATCTGGTCCTGGGGAGATTCGAACTGGGGACCTCTGGATGAAACCTTGAGATTGCTTGCCTCTACCACTGCGCCACATTGCATTTGTTGTTTGTAAAACCAAAATCAATTGAATAAAAGCATACACGCGTCAGGGATATGTTTCAAACACAGTCAGCGTGCGTGGACCCCAGTCAGCATGAACAAGCGAATCAAAGCAAGCCATCGTGCCACGCCAGCTTCGCCGGTCTTCGTCCCAGTCAACAACGCCAGAGCCCTAGCTCCGGTCGTCTTCTCCGGTGAGGAGATTCTTCAACCTGCAAAAATGCGCGAAATAAAAGAGAAAGAAGGACCTTATCCCCCTAAATCGGACCTCCTGAATCCATTGGTGGCATTAGTTTTGACTGAATCGGCCTGTACAGGCCGGTTCGAAGCTCACAGTCCGAAAAACCCTAAGTATGGCATCTCACGATTTAGACGTTAAACCTTGCTAACATTGCCCAGATCTTGTATATGAAGTCTCATTAACACAATAAAATGGTTAGAATCAATGAAAACGCACAGATATTAAAAATGCAAAAATCAAAAAGTTTTGAATATGTATGAATGTATATGCATCGATTCAGCTTGCTTTGATCAATGGTAAGAGTGTATACTTACTCAAACTTACCTCCTGAAGACAATGGAGTGGTTTTTGAGGGCTGAATATGGCTGGAAAGTAAAACTCGAAAATTGACAATTCTTGAGAAAATTTGGCAAAATAAGGGTTAGTGCAAGGGCTAGGGTTTCGTCCGTTTTGTAGTGTGTAATGCTGGCTATTTATAGAGTAAATTGAGAGAGGAAAAACAAGCAAAAAAGATTTGATTTGGAGCATTCAATATTTTTCAAATAAAACTCAAATTTTGAAAGAAATTTGATTTCCTCTTCAATGCATGATCATGCACGAAATTGGCAAGTGTTTTGGGCTTCCTTGGACCTCAAGTTTGGTATAAAATCAGCCCTTTTGGAAAAATATATTATTTTCATATTTTATATAATTTAATTTTGAATTAAATGTTCTAAAATTCAAAAATAAATTAATAAAATAGAAAATTTCCATGGCCAAGCATTTATGGGTCACAAATAATGTCATGAACAAGTTTTGATCAAAAGATTATAGGCCCATTTGGAAAATTTTGCATTTTGACCAAAATGTCCTTTTGTGCAATTGTCCAAAATTGCCCAACTTCTGAATAGTGTATCTTGCTCATTTTTCCATATTTTTGAGAGTTCTTGGACTTTTTGGAAAGCTCTAAGAGTCCTCTAACCAACCTCTTTGGTTTCATCTCAATTGGAGTTATCATCCTCAATATATCTTCAAAACAAAATGTTGACTTTTTGTTGACTTTGAAAAGGACCTATAATGTTTTGATCCATAACTTCCAAATGAAGCATTTTTTGAACATTCTTGTGAGACATGAAGTTGTAGAGAATTGAATTTCCTTCAAAACAAGAGGTGGTGGAAAAATTTCTGAGAAAGTATGAGGAAGTTATGATCAGTCAAAGTTTGGTTGACTATTCTTCAAGAAACCCTAATTTGGCAAGTTGACTTTTGAGCAAATCTTGAGTTTTCCTGATGAATCATGATCAACCCTTGATCAAATGATGAATGTAACTTCAAAATGAGAATGTTGACCAAAAATCAGGAAGTTTGACTGTATGTTGACCACAGTTGACTTTTTGTCCAATACAATTGATTTTCAACCATCTGAGCAATTGTCTGAGGAAACTTGACTTGTGAGGCTTGAAACTTGACATGGGGAATCTTTGAAGTATATGAGGAGGCATGAAGACCATTGGAGATGTTGGAAGTCCATCTTGATCTGAGAAATACCAAACCCTAGCTTGGGTTGATTGTCTAGGAGAGAGTTTGTCTGATCAACTCTTGAGGAATCCTTGAGCATGGATGTATGGAATGTTTTGAGAGATATGAGGGCAAATTTTGGGGTATGACACCTGTCTTGTGGTATGATATCCTCTTTGCCTTTGACTTCCCAGGTTTGTTCCTCTCCTGGTTATTAGCAAATCTCTTTGCAGCCACATACCCTGACCCAGACATGTTTCCTATTTTGTGGTGTGTCCACTGTTTTGACATTGTTTTCCCATGTCTCTTCTTCTTAATGTCATCAACAGGTTTCTTTTCAGCCACATATCCTAGACCATGCTTATCTCCTGCATTTTGTCCAAGCTGAAGAATTTTCTCCAATTTATCAGTACCAGATGTCAACATTTTGACAGATTTAGACATCTGATCAAGTTTGGAGTTCAACATGACAATATCACTATTGAGAAGATTTATAGTGGCTGTGTTTTCCTTTTTCTCAGCCTCTAGCTTCACATTCTCAGCTTCCAACTTCTCAATCAGCTTTTTTTGCTCCTCATTTTGCTGACAAACTTCACCACTTTTTATACACAGCTTCTGGTAGGTGTCAGCAAGTTCTTCAAATGTCACTTCTTCATCACTAGAATCCATATCAAAATTGTACACCCCAGTGAGAGAAGTGACAAGTTTGGCACCTTCTTCCTCAGATTCACTTCCTGAATCACCATCAGACCAAGTGACAGCCATTCCTTTCTTTTGTTTCTTAAGAAAGGTGGGACATTCAGCTCTAATATGTCCATATCCTTCACATTCATGACATTGGACTCCTCTGCTTTGACTCCCTTTTTCTTCTGACTTGGATCTTCTGCTGGAATTATAAGTTCTGCTGATGTCAGATGCAATGTCATTGACATTTGACCTTGACATTGGATCAATCCTCTTGATGAGCTTGTTGAACTGTCTTCCAAGCATAGCTATAGCTTCAAATATCTTCTCCTCATCTTCCATCTTGCATCCTTCTTCAGAATTGGATACAAGTGCTATGCTTTTGTTCTTCCTGTCAACAGTTTCACTGATTCCCATCTCAAAAGTCATAAGAGATCCAACAAGTTCTTCAACCTTCAAGGTGCTGATGTCCTGTGCCTCCTCTATTGCAGTTACTTTCATTGCAAATCTTTTAGGCAAGGATCTGAGAATTTTTCTCACCAGCTTCTCCTCTGACATCTTCTCACCAAGTGCTCCTGAGGTGTTGGCAATCTCCAAGATATTCATGTGAAACTCATGAATAGTCTCATCTTCTTTCATCTTCAAATTCTCAAATTCGGTAGTGAGCATCTGAAGTCTTGACATCTTCACCTTGGATGTCCCCTCATGAGTAGTCTTGAGAGTGTCCCAAACATCCTTGGCCAGCTCACATTGATGAACCAGTCTGAAGATATTTCTGTCTATCCCATTGAATAAAGCATTCAGTGCTTTAGAATTCCCCAGGGCTAGCTCCTCTTCCTCTTTGCTCCATTCTTCCTCAGGTTTCAAGACAGTAGTCCCATCTTTCTCAACCTTGGTTGGATGCTTCCATCCTTTATCGCTCTCCAAGCCTTAATATCCACTGATATTAAGAAGGCAACCATACGAGGTTTCCAGTACTCATAATTTGACCCATCCAGAATAGGTGGTCTACCTCCAAATCCTCCTTCCTTATCCATTATGCCAGAAACTATTATCCCTAGATCTCACCCAAATAACAAGCTGTGGTGCCCGCTCGATGCCAATTGAAATTTCGCAGCAGATACTTGATGTCACAAAGAATGTTATGACACAAGATTCGACACTATGTTGATGCTCACACAAGAAATACGTAAAGCAAGAATAACACAATAAGTTGTTCACCCAGCGGTTCTAACAAACCTACATCCGGAGGCTACCAAGCCGTGGAGGAAATTCACTATTAGTAGAATTAATTGTGAATAAACCAACCAGTTTATCTCCTTCACTTAAAACCTACCCAATGACACTTCAACCTAAGTCCTACTTAGATCCGAGTTCTACTCACTCCCTCAATCACAAAGTGATATCAACCTATTGATTAATTGAATTGTGAAGTCACACTTCAATAAACTATCTTGATCTCGCTCAAAGCTTTCAATCAAGAGACAAACACTCGTGCTTCAAAGCTTTGAGTGATAAACTACCGTTACAAACAAATCCTAGTCCAATGCACTTATCAATTGATAGTTGCTTGGCTCACAAGAGAAACTAGAATTACAGAAAACCAACTGTTAAATCCCTTAACAGTACACAAATAACAACCTGCAATATCTTCAATAAATCTAGAGGCGTTGCAGCAGTGTAAGGGTTGAATTCCTTTTATAGAAGCAGTCCTGAATCTTCAGTTTTGGGCTTCCATAAAGATAGCTAGGGTTCACTTAATTTAATCCTAAAAACATGGTCTTTTCAACAACCAATTTAGATTTAATTAAGATTAACCTAGCAGCCACGTGAGCATGCTTTCTAATAACAGAAAAACATAAATAAACAGCTCAACAAACTTCCTGAAAAATCTCAGGAAAAACAGATTCTGCAGAATAGAATGTCACACTGAATGTCATACTATCTGTTAAGACATCAGACTGTTTTCTGTAGAATTTCTAGCACAGCCTTAGCTTCCCAGTTCTGAGCTGTACTTTTAACATCCTTGTCCAGTAGGATTTATCTTCAATCTCTGAATGTCATGACATCTATCATGACATTGCTAAAGCCTAGTTTTACCAAAATTTATGCCAACTTAAAAACACTAACAAACTCCCCCTTTGGCACATTTTTGGCTAAAACTACTTAACACATCAGAGTACCTATGCAGCAGAAGACAATTAACTAGTTCTAAGTTTTCCTAAGCTTTCCTAAGCTTTAAGTAACTAGAACTAAGAGAAGATAAATTCTACCCATACTAACAGACAGAAATATCTTCAGACTAGTACATCAGTGTGAACTGGCCAAGGATGTTTGGGACACTCTCAAAACTACTCATGAGGGGACATCCAAGGTGAAAATGTCAAGACTTCAGATGCTCACTACCAAATTTGAGAATCTGAAGATGAAGGAAGATGAGACCATTCATGAGTTTCACATGAACATCTTGGAGATTGCCAACACCTCAGGAGCATTGGTGAAGCAACTCGATTTTCAAAAATCTCTTAGATTCTCGAAACCAGTGAAATTGCCACCTGATTTTATTCGTTCTGAAAAGAACGGGGAAATATAGATAAAACCCCAAAGATGCGGATAAGGCGGTCTACGCGACCGAAAAGTGGAATCGGGAGTCGGTTATGTAAGGGGAAGGTATTAGCACCCCTTACATCCATCGTACTCGATGGGACCCATTTAATTCTACGCATCTGTGTGTGTGTTTACTAAGTTATGGATGCTAGAAAGAAAACAAAATTTGTTTCTTATTATTTTGAGTTTGGCACGGTTTCAGAACCGTGTGCCTACATATTCCCTCGTGCAATGGGAAAGTCAAAACTCTGTAATTCCTCTTAAAAAGGCTTTAATTGGTTGTATTGATTTTATCCGAAAATCGTAGCTTAGACGTTTCAAATGCCTTGAGCTAGGACTTGTTTTGTTTGTTTGAAAAGCTTAAGTCCTCACTCGTATTTGAAACGACTATTGCACGCTCTTTGTCGAAAAGAGCTTTTATGATCGCGTATGAGCGATAAAAGGGTTTGAAGTGAGTTGAATTGTTTTTAGGTGGATGAAAAGTACCGAACCACAAGTCTAGCATCCAACGATTCAAATACTAGAAACAAGATGAGCTCAATGCTCAACGAGTCGTCTATCATCCAAAAAGTTTTCTTATGAAAAAGTGAAGTGAAACAAGGTTCACGTTATTAAGAGCCTTTAAATAATTGGACTAGCATCCAACGGTTTAAAGATTAGAAGTTCAATTTGCACAAGTATTTAAACAATTGGTCTAGCATCCAACGGCTTAAACACTTGAGTTTTCTTTATGAAAGAATTTTGAAAATGCACTCGACATCTGATCGAGGTTTGCAAGTTAATTATGAAAGTGTTTTAAAATTTGATGTGCGAGGGAATGCGAAATGGAGGAGAAACAATAGGACTAGCATCCTACGATTTTTAGTGTAAGTCAACTTATGGGTGGAAAATGCCGAACAATAGGACTAGCATCCTACGTTTCAAATATTAAAAACAAGAGTGAAGTGAAGCCAAAAGTTCACATTATTAAGAATCTTTAAGTAATTAGTCTAGCATCCAACGACTTAAAGATTCGACGTTCATTTTTACAAGTGTTTAAACAATTAGTCTAGCATCCAACGGCTTAAACACTTGAGTTTTCTTTATGAAAGAATTTAGAAAATGCACTCGACATTGGATCGAGGTTTGAAATTGAATTGCGAAGGTAATCTGATAAGCGTGCTGAGAGAAAATGGAAGCGGGTTATGGTTAATCAAGTATGTGGACTTGATTAACCTCGTGAGGATAGGTGCTCCTATCCCCAACCATGAGACCCTGGTACATGGAAAATTGGTATAGACCAATTGTTGTTTTCGGGTTATGATCGATTAAAGCAACAAGGGCTTTAACTATCTCGTGAGGATGGCCATGCCCATCCCCAACCATGAGACCCTTTAAGAAATCGGGATGAGCCAATCAGATGAAGTCGAATTGATTTTAATTTCCTGTGTAACGTGTACATTGGTGAATAAGCACCGAACGAGTAAATAAGGCATAAAATACCATGCAATACAATCGGAAATTTAAATAATTATTAGACGATCTTTTCTTTGATGAAAAATCGACTAATAGTTTAATCGATAAGTCATCAAACAAAACTATCGATCCAACAATTATTTATTACATCGCAACAAGAATATTACTTACGATAAAATAAATTAATTGAAATAGGCAAAAATTTAGAAATAGCCCGATTGTCTTGATTCGGACGGAGCGGAAGGAAAGCCATCGAACTTTGGTTGATCCGAAACACCTCTACGTATAGCTTAATCGGCAATACTTCCATTCCAAATTACTCCAAAGGTTCCAAAATGGCCATATTACACCACATGTGCGTATTCATAATATTATCAATTTTTGTTAAAATTATTTTTAAAGTAACAAAATAAAATAAACAAAAATAGATTTTTTCTTAAAAAACAAGGTGGTGACACTTGTCACCACCAGATTTTATGAAAAGAAAATTCATATATATAAAAAAAAATAGAATAATTTACTTATATTATTATTATTATTTTTTGGAAAAATTGTAAAATAAAATAAAATAATAAATAAATAAAGAAAAAGAAGGAGTTGTTGTTTGGTGAAACAACAACAAACCTCCTTCAGTCTCTCTCACGCATGCATTCGTGATTTCGAGTTCGGTTTCTCATTGCCGCCGCCTTAGACGCCTCTCTTCTTCATCGTCGCCACTTCCTCACCCTCACCGATCGCGACCCGCCTCCTTCTCCGTCACCGATCGCGACCCGTCTCCTTCTCCGTCACCGATCGTTCCTGTTACTGCATGTTCAATTGTTTGACTTTCGTTTTCTTATTTCGGTTTGTTTGATTTTCGATTTTCTGTTTGGTACAGGTTGATGGAGTTTGGGGAAAATAGAAAGGGTTTGGAAACCCTAACCTTCACGCACGATTCCGGCCTGATTGAGCCCTGGAGACGTGTCGGCAATGATGGTCTGCTTCTCCGAACTTAATCCGGGTGAGACAATTCTGATTTCTTCTTCCTTTCTTCTTTCTCAATCTGTCAGAATCGTTATTTCTAAAGAAGAAAAAAACTCTGAAGGCATTAGATAGGGAAAATGATGATGTGTTGTTGATATGTTTTGATGCTTTGCGTTTTTGTTCTGTGTTGCTTTTGGTTATGTTTTCTGGGATTTTCGGTTTTTTCTCATCTTCTTTCCCTCTCTACGTTGCCTATGTCGGTCTTGATTAGAACGGATACTATCTTGTGGGTTTATGTCGAACAGATGCTAACTCATGATCTTTTTTCTTTTTGGTCTGATCATTGGTTGTCTCTGGGTTTTGTGTTTGTGAACTGTTCTGCACTTGGTTTTGGGTTGTGGTATTGGTTGGAACAGGCAGATACTACACTTTTTCTGGGTTAATGTTGTGTTTGTTTTTGAACTTCAACTCTCTCTTTCTCTTTCGAAAATAGATTTTTTTTCTTCTGATTTTTTCTTTTGAATATATATCCCTGAACAGATATTATGTTTGATCTCAGCTTGTCCCAGTTGCTTGTATTGTGGTCTAACACCATGCTGTCATGATGACTCTCTGAGTTTTCTTCTGCTCTGAATATTGGCTTTTTGGCTTACTTTTTGAACTGCTCTGCCCTTTTTGCAATGAGTACTTGTAGCCCACTTTCTGTTTTTCTTAACCAGTCCCTTCTCTGCTCTGAATGTTGACCTTTTGGCTTATTTTGCTGGGCTCGATGCTGGCTGCTTTGCTTTTGTTCATCATGAATCTCTCAAACTGTCCCTGTTATCTTCTTGACTTTTATTGCCTGATATATATTGGAATATTAAACTGTGATGATTTTACTTGCTGCCTTGTTGGGATTTATATCGAATCAGTCGCCTCTCTTTCTCTGCTGCCCGGATTTAAATGGTTGCTTTCGTATGCTGCCCGGACTTAAATGGTTGCTTTTATATGCTTGCATCCCGAAAATGTCGCTTCGATTGCTTGTTCGTGAACCGGGCTAGCCCGTGATTTGCGAGCAAGCTGTTCGCCGATGATTAATCTTTTTAAGATTCTGAGGCTTATCGCAAAAAAACTTGATTCCCGCCTAACCGCCTAATGATGAGTTTTCGACAGAAACATAATCTTTTTGATATTTCTCGCATTGTTTCATGCTTCAATTATGTTTATGTTTCTAACTTGTGTTCTTTGTTTGATTTTCATGTAATGATGATGAGGATGGCATGGCGATGAAGAACACGGGTGAAGCTTGAAGAAGAAAACCTTGAGAAGATGGAGAAGGCAAGGAGGACATAGCTATGGAGATTGAAAGTTCGGCCACGAGAACTTCATAGAATAGCTTTAGGATTTGTAAATTTGGGATGAAACATATGAATTTGTAACAAATCTTTGTAGTTTAGGCATCAATTCTTAGGAGCTTGAGTTGTAACTTAGAATTGCAATTATAATAAGTTTCAAACATTTTATGCACTTGTGTACTTACAATTTGTAACATTCTTGTATCACAAGTTTGGTAATTTGAATGAAAGCAAGTTTGGTTTGAATATTTCTTTTGATCCTTGAATTGCGAAACCAACATTCCATGTTTGTAATAACTTGGAATCATTGATAAATTTATTCTCGTAGCGAACTTTGAATGAAACAAATCCCGGCAAAATTTTCCAAAGCTTGCAAGAATTCTTGTAGTGTGTTTAGAACATTTGAATGAAGCTTGCATTTGAAAAGTGTTCTAAATTTCAATCTGCAAATGTTGGTGTAAATTTAAGACTTAGAATTCGAACTTATAATCTTGAACATTCGAGTTGTTGTAAAAATCCGATAATTCTATTTTGCCTTGTTTCACAAATAGAATTCAAAATTTCCTTTGAACTCCAATTCGTGATCAACCTGCTAAAACATAGACCAACATTCCGATTGGCTCGAGAATTTGAACTTCCTTTTGGGCTTGAGAAAATTTATAACTGTGAATTGAAATTCGGATGGATTTGCATCAAACACAATCATCGTACCTTGACGAATTATTCGCTTCAAATAATTTGGGTGGGTACAAGAGACAGGATCATGGACAAATATTCCAAAAAGAGATTATGGAAAGGAGGGTAAATTTTGGGGTGCGACAGTTGCCCCTATTCAATCATCTTAGACCTGGTAAGTGAGAAAGATTGACAACTTTCAAACGTTCAAGGTGGAAGAGGATTGAATACTAGAGAACCCCGAAAATTTGCCCGACGCGGGAAATCAATGCCACAACAGAAAACAGATAACAAATCTTGGTTACGGAGCCAAGAAAAACGCTTGAAGCGAAAACTTGCTAAGCATCAACGGAATGCTTTAACACAATTACTAGGAGGTTTTAACAACACTGGGGATAACCGTGTAACCGAAATGACTTTGGCAACAAATTTTAATGAAAAATGCTATGAGAAGAGAAACGAACTTCTCAAGCGAAAAGAAAAACAATATATTGAAAAATTGACATGACTGAGAACTTAACAAAGAGTTCTCTGAATTAAGGAATACCTGGAAACCTTGCACAAAATTGAAACATTGACAATACTGAGAACTTAACAAAGAGTTCTCTGATAACTAAGGAATACCTGGAAACCTTAAACAGAATTGAAAAGACACGATTGAGAACTTAACAAAGAGTTCTCTGAACTAAGGACTACCTGGAGACCTTAAACAAAATTGAAATGACATGATTGAGAACTTAACAAAGAGTTCTCTGAATAACAAGACTGAGAACTTAACAAAGAGTTCTCTGAACTAAGGACTACCTGGAGACCTTGAACAAAATTGAAAAGACATGATTGAGAACTTAACAAAGAGTTCTCTGATTGAAAATGACATGATTGGGAACTTAACAAAGAGTTCCCTGATTGACACGATTGAGAACTTAACAAAGAGTCCTCTGAATAGACATGATTGAGAACTTAACAAAGAGTTCTCTGATTGACAAGACTGAGAACTTAACAAAGAGTTCTCTGAATAGATGGCATAGAACAATATCGGAATTGTTGGTGCACGAAAGTGCTAGGAGCCATGGCATGCTGAATGTCTTTGATCGTGTAACCTCTGAGTTACCCGCAGAACAAAATCAGTAGCGCACCCAAGAATACAATTCTCTGGGCATAAACATAATAATATCAAGCACACTGGTGTGATATAGATGTTTATGAAGTCGGTAAATCTTGTTTCCGACGTTTCTGCTGATGAGAGATCTTACTGAACATGTACGGACATGTTGAACAACTTCTGAGTTGACAAGATCTTCGATTTGTATGCAGATAGCTTTACCGTTGATAGAAGAATCGATTCAGCGTGATCGAAAAACTTCTAGGGTAATGAGCTTCAAATTTGCTGACATTGTATGGACAATGCGTTGCAGCAAGTGGACATGTAGATCAACGTCTGAGTTGGAGAAATATCTTGAGATTTGAATAAACATCCCGCCGGGTGGATATTTATTTGTTGAGTAGTTGATAACTTACTGGGGAAATAAACGCACTGATCGCGACTTTATCGTCTATAAATCAGCAGACTGCAAGTGCACAGTCCTATCGCGTAGTTTTAAAAGATATCGAACCCACAGAGACTATAAATCGACCTATTGTTATCCTAAGTTACGGTATACAGCTAAGGCGAATAATTCTTTAAGATTTTTTTTGGTTAAGGAAAATATAATAAATAAATAGATATCAGTATGTAATTCGTCTAACCTAAGGGGATCTGAATTTCCACTCGCTTGTTACTTAAGTTGATAGAAATCTTATTTCAGCAAACAGTATTTATTTAAAAATCTATTCTCAAACTGTCGCTCTATTGAAGTAGATTATAATTTTAAACTCTGATGTATGCTTTCGCTATCCCATTGATTTTAAAATTACTTTTTGAAAATAAATAAAGTTTAATTGGTTTTAAAATGCTGTCGCGGTTTTTAAAAAACAATACCTAGTATCTAATATCTGATTCTAAACCTCAAACTGTCGCTCTGTTGGTTTCTAATCTTAGTAGTTTATTAACCTCAAACTTTCGCTCTGTTGGTTTCTAAACCTATTAATAGATTAAATTAGATATCTAAGTCAGAAAGGATATTTTTAACAACGTAACATTATGCCAGTTTATTTTAGATTCCTTCGGATCGATTAATTTACATACCAATATCAGAACGATTTAGCCAGACATATTAATTAATTCAGACATGCATAAATAATATGGTTTAATATATTTAAACATTTCCGAAATCAAATAAATAATATAAGGCAACAATAAATAAAATAAAATAAAATAAATAAATAAAACCTGAAATTAAGAATGCTGGAAATAACCTTGTTCTTGACTTCTTGAATTGAAAGGAAAATAAATACGACAAGGAATAAAAAGCACTGGATCTAACGTAAGGTTAGATCAGTGAAAACTGAAATAAAATGAATTCAAAGTACAATACTGGAATAAAATTACGAAATATGAAATAGCGGTTGTTCGGTAAAAATGCCGACCACGATTCTGGAACTGGAACTTGTATTTATAGATCCATAAAGTAACTGCCTTCCCTGAACTTCCTCCACTCGTCCCGAAATAAGTGGCCATCGTGTGAGAAATAACCGGCTGAAGAGTAGGAGGCGGACGCCTCATGAATAGGTCCAATGTGAGACGTGCGTCTCACGTCCTGTGTGGAAATGGTGGGCCCCACGTTGCTAAGGAGGCAGGCGCCTCCACGTGGACATAGAAGGTTGAGACGTGCGTCTCAAGCAGTTGGAACGAAGTGGGCCCTACTTGCATGGGAGGCGGGCGCCTCCGAGGAAAAGGGGGTGTGAGACGTGCGTCTCAGCTGTGACGTGGCAGTGGGCTTAGTTCCACGCGGATTGGGCTCTGTTTCATGGGCTTGCTTGCTGCGTGTAATTGGTTTCTTCTTCTTAACACCTCCTATTTGCTATATATCACTCTTTGCTTCATTTCTTTTGCTTTGTAATCCGATTTTTCCTCGATTTTACTTCTTTGCTCAATTTCTCTTTATTTAATGTAAATACCTGAAACATAGAAAATACCATCGTAATACAGAAATAAAGTAATATAGTTAAATAAAAATAGTAACATTGTCTATGAAAATTACGTCAAATATGTTATATAAATTCGTGTTATCAAACTCCCCTATACTTAAACCTTTGCTTGTCCTCAAGCAAAAAGTAAAAATGAAAAATCTCTTGAGCATACGTTAAATGCAGATATAAAACACAATTCAATTTGTACTAGGTTGCAATTCACTTCTTTGTTGGATAACTCGAGTTTAGACTTTGACACCAAAATTACCGTAATAACACTAGACAACCCCATTTTTGCAGACCAATTTAAGTCATGTTATTATAGCTCGACCTAATACTTTTGTTTTGTTTCACCCGTTTTCATTCTGGCGCAATCACATTAAGCCCATTACCTTACGTGCCCATAGTGGAGTAACCGGTTAGTGACTTTGATCTTTATAATCCAGCTAGGAGTCCTGGTAATTATATTTGGTACTCCTTTATCCAATTACAAATTGTGGGGGATCGGATCGTCATCCGCCCTACCAAGTTCAGCACCAGGGACCACTGAACCAATTCATAATGGATGTTTGCATAAATATTTTATAGTTTCTGCAACCGTTGAATTAAATGATCTGGTAAGGACCATCTAACTTAATAAGTGCATCTTCTAATAAAAATTTTCTTTAAATAACTTGATCAATCACTTATATTCATCGATTCTCCACGTAGTTTGTCGTTTAAGGCGGTGCCGACTGCTTTTATAAACTACTCGGGATTACTTTAAAACTAAGTCTTAAGGTGTTGGTATAATAAGTACTTAAATCAATCTAACATATTGGGGGTTTTAAAGTGTTAGGACGATAACAATTTTGTTAAGCTTTACTCGAATTCTTATTTAATTTAAGCAACCTTAATACTAGTTGAATATGTCAATAAATGCGTTTTAATTTTTGTTAAAAATTTGTCGTTATGGCTTAAGAAAAGGAGGAATTCGAATATGCAAGAAAATTAAACATAAAAGACTAAAATTTACATAAACATGTAATTTATTGAATGGAAATTTTGCAATACATAGAAAAAGAAAAAAAACTAAAAGGGAAAAACTAAATAGAGCAAAGAAAATAAAAACGAACAAAGAAATGTTCTGACTCCCCCAAACTTAAAATAAGCATTGTCCTCAATGCGATAGAACCAGGAGAAATCAGAAAGGAGTAGGGAGCGAAAATCTTAGCAGCGAGAGATGCATGCAGAATAATTGGCATTGAATCTTAGCATGCGTTTCTAGTAATACATGTGACTTGGGGTACGAGATAGGAAATTGATTTGTAGATCACATGCATACATACTACATACTTATATAATATATATATTATAGATGATTTCAAACAATAGGATATAACTATATATATAATACTAGTATATATAATGCCTTATTATTAATACAATAAATATTGGGAAATATTGATTCGGTATATTAATAGGAGAATACGATAATTAGAATATTCAATTATTATATAAATATTAATGTAGGTCATTTAATTGAATAATATTATCGCTATTTTGGGGAAGTAGTTCAGACGCATCGGATGAAAGGGTGCAACCGTTAACCGAATAAAATTAAAAATTTAACATAAAATAGGGAAATTTAAAATACGAAAAAGAAAAATTAAAATTAAAATTAAAGACTAGAACGACTACTCATTGATTTTCCATGGCCACTTATCAAGCCATCTCACATATCGCTCACCTTTTCTTTTCTTACGTTTGTAGGGCGGTTTATTCTTTCGAAATTTTGGTAGTGGTCCTGGATTTATCCTAAGTATAAGTTTTTCAATTTTAGGCTTAGTGATTTCATCCATCGCCTCATAAGTTAACCTCACCCTCTTAACAGTAATTATTTCCTTAATTTTATGGTCCTCTAATTTTCGCTTTTTAGGTACGACTTCCAATAGTGGTAAATTAGTGTGGATATTTTTTAATACTGCAACGTACGTTTTAGATTGGGAGTCTACCGGAGTTTCCATAAAAATTTTCGGGAAGGGAATTAGTGGGATGTAGTGATTCGGAATAACAATATGTGCTTCTTTTTCTACCTCTTTTACAACCTCCTCTTCGAACATTGTTGGTTCATTTTTCTCAATCTCCACTATTTTCTCGTCAGAACTTTCCTCGGCCACAATATCACTCTCCTCATACTCATCATCACCAAGTAGTATTCTCATAATGGTTGTTTCAACATCCACATCTTCCTCGGATAAAGGTTCTAGAAGGTTTTGTTCGAGTTGGGAGATTTGAGTCTCTAAGAACATGCTGTGAGACGCGAGGGAGTCTACCTTAATGGTTAGTTGGCTAAGGGTTTCATTAATTTGAAGACTTTGTTTTCTTACTTCTTCATTTTGGATAATTTGTGCTTCATTTTGGATAGTTTGTGCCTCTATAAAGTGTTCAATCATAGACTCTATCCTAGAGTTAATTATCATCTCATCGGAATCCTCTATTGATGTTTTGAAATTAAAATCTTGCGATTCTTCAGAGTCTTGAAAGTAAGTTAAAGTCTCTTTTTGTGTTTCCCCGAAGCGTTGTATCATTCTACATGATTCATTAAAATCTTCCATTAATATTTCGAGATCAGATTTGTATGGTTTTGGTGGTTCTTCAAAATATTGGGCGTGATAATTATAGGAAGAATTTGGTTGAGGAAAAGTTTGGTTGAAATTATAAGTTTCTTGTGGTTCTTCATAGTATGGAGATTGGTAGTTCTGAAGGTAGTTGGTGTAGGAGTAGGTTTGTGAAGCATTAAAGTTTTCCATCAGTATTCCAAGGTTGGATCTATGGGGTTCTTGTGGTTCCTCATAATACTGATAATGGGCGTAGAAAAAATTTGGGTCATACATGGTAAATAAAATAAAAGTGCCTTAGTCTATACTTGTAACACCGTAGTTACAATATCGACTTAAAAAGTCCGAACGCGCCAAAACTTGATCGCGACTTTATCGCCTATAAATCGCCAGATCAAGTGCATAGTCCTATCGCAGATCAGATATCGATGTAATTGCCTAACCTAAGGGGATCTATTGTTATCCTAAGTTACTGTATACTAAGGCTAATTCTTTAAGATTTTTTGGTTAAGGAAAATATAATAAATAAATAGATATCAAGATGTAATTGCCTAACCTAAGGGGATCCAATTTCCACCGCTTGTTACTTAAGTTGATAGAAATCTTATCTCAAAGAAGATTTATTTAAAAATCTATTCTCAAACTGTCATTTATTGAAGTAGATTATAATTTTAAACTCTGATGTATGCTTTCGCTATCCCATTGATTTTAAAATTACTTTTTGAAAATAAATAAAGTTTAATTGGTTTTAAAATGATGTCGCGGTTTTTAAAAAACAATACCTAGTATCTACTATCTGATTCTAAACCTCAAACTGTCGCTCTGTTGGTTTCTAATCTTAGTAGTTTATTAACCTCAAACTTTCGCTCTGTTGGTTTCTAAACCTATTAATAGATTAAATTAGATATCTAAGTCAGAAAGGATATTTTTAACAACGTAACATTATGCCAGTTTATTTTAGATTCCTTCGGATCGATTAATTTACATACCAATATCAGAACGATTTAGCCAGACATATTAATTAATTCAGACATGCATAAATAATATGGTTTAATATATTTAAACATTTCCGAAATCAAATAAATAATATAAGGCAACAATAAATAAAATAAAATAAAATAAATAAATAAAACCTGAAATTAAGAATGCTGGAAATAACCTTGTTCTTGACTTCTTGAATTGAAAGGAAAATAAATACGACAAGGAATAAAAAGCACTGGATCTAACGTAAGGTTAGATCAGTGAAAACTGAAATAAAATGAATTCAAAGTACAATACTGGAATAAAATTACGAAATATGAAATAGCGGTTGTTCGGTAAAAATGCCGACCACGATTCTGGAACTGGAACTTGTATTTATAGATCCATAAAGTAACTGCCTTCCCTGAACTTCCTCCACTCGTCCCGAAATAAGTGGCCATCGTGTGAGAAATAACCGGCTGAAGAGTAGGAGGCGGACGCCTCATGAATAGGTCCAATGTGAGACGTGCGTCTCACGTCCTGTGTGGAAATGGTGGGCCCCACGTTGCTAAGGAGGCAGGCGCCTCCACGTGGACATAGAAGGTTGAGACGTGCGTCTCAAGCAGTTGGAACGAAGTGGGCCCTACTTGCATGGGAGGCGGGCGCCTCCGAGGAAAAGGGGGTGTGAGACGTGCGTCTCAGCTGTGACGTGGCAGTGGGCTTAGTTCCACGCGGATTGGGCTCTGTTTCATGGGCTTGCTTGCTGCGTGTAATTGGTTTCTTCTTCTTAACACCTCCTATTTGCTATATATCACTCTTTGCTTCATTTCTTTTGCTTTGTAATCCGATTTTTCCTCGATTTTACTTCTTTGCTCAATTTCTCTTTATTTAATGTAAATACCTGAAACATAGAAAATACCATCGTAATACAGAAATAAAGTAATATAGTTAAATAAAAATAGTAACATTGTCTATGAAAATTACGTCAAATATGTTATATAAATTCGTGTTATCACGCACCAGAAGTTTGATGTAATTTTCTGAGAACTGCTCAGAGAACGAACTGCGGAATTCGCTGCCAGTAGAAATTGTTGAGAAGATTCTTGTCTGAAAGAAATCTTTGAAAATACCAAGAATGATATTGTAGTAATCCTTTCTGAAGGAGATTCACTTGGGGAGAGAAATGAGCTTCGCTGGGGAAACTTCGTAAGAAAACCTTGTGGAAAATTCACAGGGGATTCTCGGTTGAATAATTTTGCTGACATTAGAGTCCGTTGAACAACTATTTCGCTGGGAAAGAAGTCTCGGTTGGAGAAACCATCAGTTGTTAAGATTCATACAAGTATATAACTTGTACTGTAGAAAAAGAGGATAATTTATCGTCTGAGAATTAATCCTTCAAATCTGATCGTTATGAGGATACCTACGGTTTCAGTTGAAAAACCTGCAAAACAGATAGCCGAAGCTAATGCATGAGTATGATATGCATGATATGATTTTTTTTCTAATGCGAATGATGCATGATTTCCTGATATTGTTGAAAGAAGGAAGACATCATTGGGGAATCCAATTGAACAATCTTGTCGTCATAAGAGTTCACTGGGGATGATCAATCGATTCTCTGGGGAAGAGACTTCATTGGAGAGTTGACACTATCGTCGATTGTCTTTCACACAAGCATTCTCCTGGCACTGGGGAGAAAAGCTAGATTGTCATCTGAGAAAAGTCTTCTGCTTGTAATGGGGTACTTCAAAAGAAGCTTTATAAAGAAGTTCCATTGATACAAGAGTTCGCTTGGGGAAACCCAATCACTCTGGAATAGATTCAATTTGAGAATCGCCGTCGTTGTAGACCAATTATGGTCGAGCCCTCAAACTTGTGATCGGAAGAACTGAATTTGTCATTCCAAATAGTCTTCAAATTACGATTCTGCTGAGAACAATCAATAACCGATCTTAGAACAACCCAAGTCCTGGCTGAGGTTTATGAATGAATGTGCTATGTAGTATATGATATGAATGCATGAATGAATGAATGCATGAATATACTGGTTAATACACTGGCTATCAAACTGAATCCCCGACACCGTTAGTCCGGAAGATAAACGAACATGGCACAACAAGATGATTGGCCAAGCTCCAAACGTTGAATTGCCGCTGGAAGGGCTGCAATGCTAATTCTTGTAGAACGAAGAATAGCAAACTTCTAAATTGATTAGATGATGAGAGGCGTGCTCCATGCGTGGGAATGCAATTGCATTAGATTTTGCACTTCAGAATCTCAATATGCCCCGGTCTGGTAGACCTTCTGAAAATCTTTCCCGAAAAGGAGTGTCCCGACATCCTGTATTCTGACGCAATACTTTACTGATCATCAGTATTTCAGAGGAACTGGATATTCTGATATGGGAATATCATGCCTCGATTGGAGCTTTGGAGGTATTTCTGCATCTCAAAATAACCTCCTTAGATTTATCAAATCTTAGAGTGGCAGACTTTGCATAGATGGACGACATGCCCCAGGATGAAAATTGGAGAGACTCCAACGTCTCGAAGTAGTTACTTCAGATGAATCTTTTCAGCCAGCTTGCTTTAGAATGAGTCTTGGAAAGACTTCTACATCTCGAGTATTTTCCTCAGATCGGTTGCATCTGAATAAGGAGCTATGCAAACATAGGGAAGACCTGATCCAGGACGAGCTTTAGAGAGATTTCTACGTCTCGAAGTAATTGCTTCAGACTGATTGATTCTTTAACGAACACTTGCTCCCATTAAAAGAGCCTCAGCGTTACGAAGTAGCTGCTTTAGATTAACAACACGGGAGCGACTAACTTGGTGGAACAAGAGCTTTTGAAGGCTTCCACGCGTCGAAGTGATTATCTCAAATTGATTGGAACCGAACGATCAGTTCGAAAAAGATTGAAGCGAAATGCCCCACTGTAAACAGCCTTAGAGAGACTCCCATGTCTCGAGGTGATTGCTTCAAGTTGATTGACACATGGAACGATAGTTGTCCCAGGCTCACAGCTCTTTTGAGAAGGATTAAATCAACTGCTGATTGCTCTTTAAGGATTTGCCCCCGGATTGGCAGAAATTCGAGGAGCTGAATTTCGATTTGATTGCCCCCAAATTAACAGAATCTTGAGAAGACAACTCGTGATATGCTCAAAGGAGTCCTTAGATGTCATGCTTCCTGCTACAAAGACATGATCAAGTCTTTCTTCTTTGGACAAAGTTAAACTCTTCACTGATGTTCATTATGAGAACTTCTTCAATGTCAAACAAATGTTTTACATGTAGAAGAATGTTTATTGTGACAATTAATGCAACATTTCTGCGTCTTGACGTTTTGTATGAAAAACATGATTTTTTGTGAGTGACACACTTTTGGAGTGCAACACTGAAAATTTTCTTTTTTGAAAGATAAGACGAGCATATGATACCAACACAGATACTTAACATGCACTGTAGGAGTCAGGTAAACGCGATCTCGTCGTTGGATGCTTTTGAATTAACCCATGCTTCAATTAGGACTTTTGAGGGTTGTAACGTGCCTTGGTTCAAGGGTTTTTTTAGAAAAAAAGGATTTTTAGGCTCAAAATATTTGGTGCCCGCCCATTCTCCATGATGTCCTTCAGTCCTAAGTTCAATTATCTGATACGGGCACTCATCTCTCGAGAGGAGTTTATGATGGTTGAGGAACCAATATAGGGTTTCTTGGACACAACAGACACCCACCTTTTGTCTTTGGTGTCTAACCACACGACTTGTTCTTTGTTGAGAATTTTTTCTCTGAAAATGCATTACGATTTTCTTTTCTTTTTCTTTTCCTGACTTTTGCCTGACTTTTGCCTAAGCGACTTATTAATAAGTTTCGACTTAGCGGGCTTTTTGTCTCTTTCTATTCATTTTTTTTTTGAACAAGTCGTGGATTTACACAATCATTGATTTGTTAAAGTGGCGGTGACTGTCTGAGTCCTTAGGTCGATGAAGAGTAACCGTTGTAGTGTCGTCATCTGTCGACCTTCTGATGTGCGAGAGATACCCAACATGGTATCATTCTCCTTTGATGCACACTATTGATAGATGGAGGTTGACTACTGTGGTTTTGACCTTTCTCAACTTTTTGAAGGATAGCCATTGTTGTATCCTTTGATGCTTACTCTCTTGATGAGCTCTGAACGCTCGATCAGATTAACTGAACACTACCCGCCCACAGGGTAAAAATGATGAGGGTTTTTTTTCTGAACAGAAAAGAAACTCCTACTTCAAGGCTCAAAGGGGTTAACGAGGGTTTATCTCCCTTATAACTCCGGTGTTTGGGGATTTGAAACAAGGCCTGTACATCATCAACAAGGTTTTTACTCGAAAGCATACGACTAGAGACCTGGCGTTTTTCAATTATCGTCATCCTCCCTCCAAATCTTTGCCTAGGCGAAAGATTCGGTAACGTTGGTATCAAAATGCTCGCAAATCATTTAAAGAGTGATAACGAATGGATTACTTCAAGACAAACATATTCATTGCATTAAAATAAAAACAAACAAGTTTCTACATGCAAACAAAGTTTAAACAATTAAACAAGATACACATGAAAATGCAGTAAAGAAAATACAAGAGTGTCGTTGTTGAGGAGGTCTGGGCTCCGTCTTGATTCGTTGATTTAGATGACTTTTAGTAGTCTTGGCATTCACTTGAGTACAGGGTTGCCATTCACAAACAACGTCCCTCCTTGAAGAGTCAAATACTTCTGGTCAATCAACTGTTGAACTTTGGCTTTGTAAGGATTCCAATCCTCTGTTGAGTGGCCTACTGTTCCATCATGGTATCCACATCGCGCGTTATGATCATAACCAAGCGGGAATACCTTTGGCGGGTTAAGAAATTTAGGAACCACCAATGAGCTTTGAACCAGATGTGGCAGGAGTTGACTGTAGGTCAATGGAATTGGATCAAGAGGAGCATTCCTTCTTTCCAAATTACTTCGAGGTTTGCGCGGATTCTGATGTTGACTTTGATATCCACGGCCTTGACCTTGTTTCTTTGCATGAGGAGTGCCCCATGGTTGCTGGTACTGTGGACCGAGAAGCATCGGGTGCTGATACTGAACAGCTGCCATATACGGAGGTTGATCATAAGGTACAGGAGGTGGAGCTTGCGGAGCTTCCCAAATTGCATTGGTTTCAAAATCCTCTTCTTCCATTTGAGAACCTCTGAAGAACTCTTCCTCATCAGCTTGTCTACTCGAGGCATCTTGGAGCTTTCCCCTTTTGAGACCGCTTTCGATGCGTTCTCCCACCATCACCAAGTCAGAGAAACTTGAAGATGTACAACCTATCATTCTTTCGAAGTATGAATTAGGTAAGGTATTCAAAAACAAGTCAACCAACTCCCTATCAAGCATTGGTGGTTTAACTCGGGCAGCCAACTCTCTCCATCTTTGAGCATACTCCTTGAAAGACTCGTTAATATTCAGAGAAAGATTCTGTAATTGAATACGGGTTGGAGCCATGGAAAGGTTGAACTCGTATTGTTTCAAGAATGAGGAAGATAGGTTTTTCCAATTATGAACATCCTTTTTCTCCAATTGCATATACCAATCTAGAGATGACCCACTAAGACTGTCTTGAAAACAATGGATGAGAAGCTTTTCATCATGAGCATATGCAGACATCTTGCGAACAAACATCTTCAAATGAGCCTCTGGGCAACTAACACCTTTGTACTTCTCAAAGTTTGGCATTTTGAACTTTGGTGGAATCACGACGTTCGACACTAAACAAAGGTCAGCAGCATCCAGACCAATAGTATCGTTTCCATTCAATACCCTCAATTGTTCCTTCAGATCAAGACACATTCGTCTGGCTTCAGTATCTTGAGGAGCACTGGTGTTGACCATTGAATTCGTTCCTCGAGGATTTTGCACGTAGTTGTCAAACCTAGGCTTCTTAGCAGCCTGAGGATGTGGGGTACAACCTTCTTGAACAGTTGATTGCCTTTGGACCGCAGGGATTGCGTTAGATTGAACATTGAGCACCAATTGAGGTTGAATAGGATCATCCACATGCAGAGGAGTATCATACATTGGATTATACCTAACAGTAAATCCTGACGTGGAGTCTGTAGTAGCATCTTGGACATTGTCCTCCGAAGAAGTTAGCATGGCTTCCAACATTTGATCCACATTGTCTTTCACACCTTCTAGGTCTTCTCTCATCACAACTTGATTATGTTCCAATTGGTCTATCAGACTTGCCATGAGTGCAGGAAATCAGCTAACTGGCCAGGAACAAAAGGTGACATGAGCTTTTTGTAGTGGAGGAGAAAATGCATGCATGTTGATGAATGCAAATGCATGATAATGGCAACGCATGTAAGAATGCGATGTAATATAGTAGTAACACATGTAAGAATGCGATATAATGGTAATGCATATAAGAATGCCATATGATGGTGATGCATGTAAGAATGCAATGTGATGGCGATGCATGTAAGAATGCAACGTGATGCGATACATATAAGAATGCCATATGATGGTGATGCATGTAAGAATGCAACTTGATGGTAGTGCATGTAAGAATGCGATGTGATGGCGATGCATATCGATGTTATGCGCAAAATCACATGTAAAGTTAAATAGCACAGGGTTTAAAAGGACGGTCGAACATGGTTTCGACGTCTACCCAACAATTCCCCAAACAAGGTTGGTTCTAATGTTTTTATGCTAAATGTTTCTCGGAGACTCAGATCCCCTTTTAAAAATATAATCGTCATGACGATAGTATTTTCAAAAGTATACTCCAAGAAACGGCTCTTAGAGGGATACTCAAAAATCTTTTGAGCGGTCGGCTTGAGTTTTGGACATCCTAATACTTAGAGTTATAGGCCCTTTGTCCAAGAATTATCATCCCGCACTATTGTACGGTGCAATAACTCCCTTAAAAAGACCAACTCTAAGTTGTGGTCTTCACGTCGATCCAAGGAACACGGATGTCCAATGGACCTAAGCTACTCAACCACTCTAAACTTATGTTTTCTAGAAGCCTGGGTATTGGGCTTATCTATGAACCATAACCAACAATGCCCCAATATCAAAATATACCAACAGGATATAAAGAAATAATCGGCAATGAATAGTAAACACAAAATTTAAATTAGGTTGACTCGCTTAGTCAAAATAATTTTAAAAATGGGTCCCAAAGGAAGTCGAACTCGATTTTCAAAATCTCTTAGATTCTCGAAAAGGAAATCGCCACCTAATTTTATTCGCTCAAAAGAACGGGAAATATAGATAAAACCCCAAAGATGCGGATAAGGCGGTCTCACGAAAAGTGGAATCGATTTATTAAGATTAGCACGATCCGTGTGTGTTTACTAAGTTATGGATGCTAGAAAGAAAAAGAATTTGTTTCTTATTATTTTGAGTTTGGCACGGTTTCGAACCGTGCCTACATATTCCCTCGTGCAATGGGAAAGTCAAAACTCTGTAGTTCCTCTTAAAAAGGCTTTAATTGGTTGTATTGATTTTATCTGAAAAATCGTGCGTTTAGACGTTTCAAATGCCTTGAGCTAGGACTTGTTTTGTTTGTTTGAAAAGCTTAAGTCCTCACTCGTATTTGAAACGACTATTGCACGCTCTTTGTCGAAAAGAGCTTTTATGATCGCGTATGAGCGATAAAAGGGTTTGAAGTGAGTTGAATTGTTTTTAGGTGGATGAAAAGTACCGAACCACAAGTCTAGCATCCAACGATTCAAATACTAGAAACAAGATGAGCTCAATGCTCAACGAGTCGTCTATCATCCAAAAAGTTTTCTTATGAAAAAGTGAAGTGAAACAAGGTTCACGTTATTAAGAGCCTTTAAATAATTGGACTAGCATCCAACGGTTTAAAGATTAGAAGTTCAATTTGCACAAGTATTTAAACAATTGGTCTAGCATCCAACGGCTTAAACACTTGAGTTTTCTTTATGAAAGAATTTTGAAAATGCACTCGACATCTGATCGAGGTTTGCAAGTTAATTATGAAAGTGTTTTAAAATTTGATGTGCGAGGGAATGCGAAATGGAGGAGAAACAATAGGACTAGCATCCTACGATTTTTAGTGTAAGTCAACTTATGGGTGGAAAATGCCGAACAATAGGACTAGCATCCTACGATTCAAATATTAAAAACAAGAGTGAAGTGAAGCCAAAAGTTCACATTATTAAGAATCTTTAAGTAATTAGTCTAGCATCCAACGACTTAAAGATTCGACGTTCATTTTTACAAGTGTTTAAACAATTAGTCTAGCATCCAACAGCTTAAACACTTGAGTTTTCTTTATGAAAGAATTTAGAAAATGCACTCGACATTGGATCGAGGTTTGAAATTGAATTGCGAAGGTAATCTGATACGCGTGCTGAGAGAAAATGGAAGCGGGTTATGGTTAATCAAGTATGTGGACTTGATTAACCTCGTGAGGATAGGTGCTCCTATCCCCAACCATGAGACCCTGGTACATGGAAAATTGGTATAGACCAATTGTTGTTTTCGGGTTATGATCGATTAAAGCAACAAGGGCTTTAACCAATCTCGTGAGGATGGCCATGCCCATCCCCAACCATGAGACCCTTTAAGAAATCGGCGTATGAGCCAATCAGGATGAAGTTGAATTGATTTTAATTTCCGTTGTATGCAACGTGTACATTGGTGAATAAGCACTGAACGAGTAAATAAGCAGACAAAATACCATGCAATACAATCGGAAATTTAAATAATTATTAGAGACGATCTTTTCTGTTTGATGAAAAATCGACTAATAGTTTAATCGATAAGTCATCAAACAAAAACTATCAGATCCAACAATTATTTATTACATCGCAACAAGAATATTACTTACGATAAAATAAATTAATTGAAATAGGCAAAAATTTAGAAATAGCCTGATTGTCTTGATTCTGGACGGAGCGTGGAAGGAAAGCCATCTGAACTTTGGTTGATCTGAAACACCTCTACGTGCTAGCGAATCGGGCGCAATACTTCCATTCCAAATTACTCCAAAGGTTCCAAAATGGCCATATTACACCACATGTGCGTATTCATAATATTATCAATTTTTGTTAAAATTATTTTTAAAGTAACAAAATAAAATAAACAAAAATAGATTTTTTCTTAAAAAACAAGGTGGTGACACTTGTCACCACCAGATTTTATGAAAAGAAAATTCATATATATAAAAAAAAAAATAGAATAATTTACTTATATTATTATTATTATTTTTTGGAAAAATTGTAAAATAAAATAAAATAATAAATAAAGAAAAAGAAGGAGTTGTTGTTTGGTGAAACAACAACAAACCTCCTTCAGTCTCTCTCACGCATGCATTCGTGATTTCTGAGTTTCTGGGTTTCTCACCCCTTCGCCGTCGCCGCCTTAGACGCTCTCTCTTCTTCATCGCGTCGGCGTCGCTCACTTCCCTCACCCTCACCGATCGCGACCCGCCTCCTTCTCCGTCACCGATCGCGACCCGTCTCCTTCTCCGTCACCGATCGTTCCTGTTACTGCATGTTCAATTGTTTGACTTTCGTTTTCTTATTTCGGTTTGTTTGATTTTCGATTTTCTGTTTGGTACAGGTTGATGGAGTTTGGGGAAAATAGAAAGGGTTTGGAAACCCTAACCTTCACGCACGATTCCGGCCTGATTGAGCCCTGGAGACGTGTCGGCAATGATGGTCTGCTTCTCCGAACTTAATCCGGGTGAGACAATTCTGATTTCTTCTTCCTTTCTTCTTTCTCAATCTGTCAGAATCGTTATTTCTAAAGAAGAAAAAAACTCTGAAGGCATTAGATAGGGAAAATGATGATGTGTTGTTGATATGTTTTGATGCTTTGCGTTTTTGTTCTGTGTTGCTTTTGGTTATGTTTTCTGGGATTTTCGGTTTTTTCTCATCTTCTTTCCCTCTCTACGTTGCCTATGTCGGTCTTGATTAGAACGGATACTATCTTGTGGGTTTATGTCGAACAGATGCTAACTCATGATCTTTTTTCTTTTTGGTCTGATCATTGGTTGTCTCTGGGTTTTGTGTTTGTGAACTGTTCTGCACTTGGTTTTGGGTTGTGGTATTGGTTGGAACAGGCAGATACTACACTTTTTCTGGGTTAATGTTGTGTTTGTTTTTGAACTTCAACTCTCTCTTTCTCTTTCGAAAATAGATTTTTTTTCTTCTGATTTTTTCTTTTGAATATATATCCCTGAACAGATATTATGTTTGATCTCAGCTTGTCCCAGTTGCTTGTATTGTGGTCTAACACCATGCTGTCATGATGACTCTCTGAGTTTTCTGCTCTGCTCTGAATATTGGCTTTTTGGCTTACTTTTTGAACTGCTCTGCCCTTTTTGCAATGAGTACTTGTAGCCCACTTTCTGTTTTTCTTAACCAGTCCCTTCTCTGCTCTGAATGTTGACCTTTTGGCTTATTTTGCTGGGCTCGATGCTGGCTGCTTTGCTTTTGTTCATCATGAATCTCTCAAACTGTCCCTGTTATCTTCTTGACTTTTATTGCCTGATATATATTGGAATATTAAACTGTGATGATTTTACTTGCTGCCTTGTTGGGATTTATATCGAATCAGTCGCCTCTCTTTCTCTGCTGCCCGGATTTAAATGGTTGCTTTCGTATGCTGCCCGGACTTAAATGGTTGCTTTTATATGCTTGCATCCCGAAAATGTCGCTTCGATTGCTTGTTCGTGAACCGGGCTAGCCCGTGATTTGCGAGCAAGCTGTTCGCCGATGATTAATCTTTTTAAGATTCTGAGGCTTATCGCAAAAAAACTTGATTCCCGCCTAACCGCCTAATGATGAGTTTTCGACAGAAACATAATCTTTTTGATATTTCTCGCATTGTTTCATGCTTCAATTATGTTTATGTTTCTAACTTGTGTTCTTTGTTTGATTTTCATGTAATGATGATGAGGATGGCATGGCGATGAAGAACACGGGTGAAGCTTGAAGAAGAAAACCTTGAGAAGATGGAGAAGGCAAGGAGGACATAGCTATGGAGATTGAAAGTTCGGCCACGAGAACTTCATAGAATAGCTTTAGGATTTGTAAATTTGGGATGAAACATATGAATTTGTAACAAATCTTTGTAGTTTAGGCATCAATTCTTAGGAGCTTGAGTTGTAACTTAGAATTGCAATTATAATAAGTTTCAAACATTTTATGCACTTGTGTACTTACAATTTGTAACATTCTTGTATCACAAGTTTGGTAATTTGAATGAAAGCAAGTTTGGTTTGAATATTTCTTTTGATCCTTGAATTGCGAAACCAACATTCCATGTTTGTAATAACTTGGAATCATTGATAAATTTATTCTCGTAGTTAACTTTGAATGAAACAAATCCCGGCAAAATTTTCCAAAGCTTGCAAGAATTCTTGTAGTGTGTTTAGAACATTTGAATGAAGCTTGCATTTGAAAAGTGTTCTAAATTTCAATCTGCAAATGTTGGTGTAAATTTAAGACTTAGAATTCGAACTTATAATCTTGAACATTTGAGTTGTTGTAAAAATCCGATAATTCTATTTTGCCTTGTTTCACAAATAGAATTCAAAATTTCCTTTGAACTCCAATTCGTGATCAACCTGCTAAAACATAGACCAACATTCCGATTGGCTCGAGAATTTGAACTTCCTTTTGGGCTTGAGAAAATTTATAACTGTGAATTGAAATTCGGATGGATTTGCATCAAACACAATCATCGTACCTTGACGAATTATTCGCTTCAAATAATTTGGGTGGGTACAAGAGACAGGATCATGGACAAATATTCCAAAAAGAGATTATGGAAAGGAGGGTAAATTTTGGGGTGCGACAATTGGGAGAAAAGATGTCAGAAGAAAAGCTGGTGAGAAAGATTCTCAGATCCTTGCCTAAAAGGTTTGCAATGAAAGTGACTGCTATAGAGGAAGCTCAGGATATCTGCACCTTGAAGGTTGATGAACTTATTGGATCTCTTCAGACATTTGAGATGGGGATTAGTGACAATGTTGACAAGAAGAACAAGAGCATAGCCCTTGTATCCAATACTGAAGTGGAGTGCAAGGAGGATGATGAAGAGAAGATATCTGAAGCTATAGCTATGCTTGGAAGACAGTTCAACAAACTCATCAAGAGAATTAATCCAAAGTCAAGGTCCAATGTCAAGAACATTCCATCTGACATTAGCAGAACTTATGACTCCAACAGAAGATCCAAGTCTGAAGAAAAGGGAAGTCAAAGCAGAGGAATCCAATGTCATGGATGTGAAGGATATGGGCATATTAGAGTTGAATGTCCTACCTTTCTAAAGAAACAAAAGAAAGGAATGGTCACACTTGGTCCGATGGTGACTCGTGAAGTGACTCAAGAAGAAGTCGCCAAACTTGTTATCGCTCTCTCTAGAGTTTGTAACTCTGATAATGACTCTAGTGATGAGGAAGTGAAATTTGAAGAGCTTGCTGAAACTTACAAGAAGTCGTATCGGTGTTGAAGTTTGTCAAAAATGAGAAATGTAAAAGCTAATTGTGAAGAAGTCGAGAATGTCGAGGTTGAGAAGAAGGAAAACACCGCTACTATAAGTCATCTCAACAAAGGAAATTATAGTGTTGAACTCCAAACTTGATCGATGACCAAGTCCGCCAAGATGTCGATAACCGAACCGATAAGTTGGAAGAAATTCTTCACCGACAAAATGCGGAAATATGCATGGTCTAGGATATGTCGCAAAGAAACCCGCCGGTGACAAGAAGAAGAACAGCCCTGCAAACAAATGTCAAAGCAGATGTTACAACATAAGGCAGGAAATGTGTCTGGTTCAGGATATGTGACTGCAAAGAAATTTGCTGATAACAAGATGAAGAACATACCTAATAAACCAGTGTCAAAGCAGATGTCACAACATTGGGTTCAACATCAAGATCAGAGAAACATGAAGAAAAAGTTTCAAAGATGGAGATGTCATTATTGTGGAAGGTTTGGACACATAAAGACTTTTTGCTATAGACTACATGGATATCCAAATCAGGCTCCTTATGTCAAGCCTAAGACCAACAAGGAACCATACACTCAACAGTGGAAGAAGAAGACTGTAGCTCTGATAGCTCACACCTCCCTTAGAGTTTCTGCCAAGGAAGACTGGTACTTTGACAGTGGATACTCTAAGCATATGACTGGAATCAAGAACCTTCTGAATGATGTCAAACCTCATACTACTAGTTTTGTTACTTTTGGAGATGGAGCTAAAGGAGAAATCAAAGGTGTTGGAAACTTAGACTGTTTTGGAGTTCCAAACCTAAATGGAGTGTTGCTGGTAAAAGGTTGGACTGCCAATCTCATAAGCATAAGTCAACTATGTGATATGGGATTCAAGGTCAACTTCATCAGGTCTGAATGTCTTGTAATCAATGAAAAACAAGAAGTGGTTATGAGAGGAGTCAGATCAAAGGACAACTGTTACCTATGGGAACTTGAGGACACTAACTTTTCTTCTGTGTGCTCTACAGCCAAAGATGAAAATGAGGTGAAATTGTGGCACGAAAAACTTGGTCATTTGCATCTTAGAGGGATGAAAAGATCATATCCATGGAGGCTGTCAGAGGGATTCCAAGACTTCATATTGATGAAGGGAGAGTTTGTGGTGAATGTCAGGTTGGAAAGCAAACCAGAATGTCACATCCAATGTCAAGACATCTGACCACCTCCAAGGTGCTGCTGGAGCTGCTTGCACATGGATCTGATCGGCCCTATGCAGGTTGAAAGTCTTGGTGGAAAAAATATGCTTATGTTGTTGTGGATGATTTCTCCAGATTCACCTGGATAAACTTCATCAGGGAAAAATCTGATGTGTTTGATGTAATTAAAGAATTATGCAAAAGACTTCAAAGAGAAAAGGAAGGCTGCATTGTCAGAATTAGAAGTGATCATGGAAAGGAATTTGAGAATAGCAAGTTTGATGAATTCTGTTCATCAGAAGGAATCAATCATGAGTTCTCTTCTCCTATAACTCCTCAACAAAATGGAGTTGTGGAAAGGAAAAATAGGACTAATACAGCCTGCTATGTTCACAACAGGGTCACCTTGAGAAAGGGAACATCCTCCACCCTTTATGAAATATGGAAGGGAAGAAAACCTACTGTGAAATATTTCCATGTATTTGGTAGCAAATGTTATATTCTGGCAGATCGTGATCAAAGGAGAAAGATGGACTCTAAAAGTGATGAAGGCATTTTTCTGTGATACTCTATAAATAGCAGAGCATATAGGGTATTCAACTCCAGGACAAAAGTTATGATGGAGTCTATTAATGTCATAGTTGATGATCACCATGAGGAAAACAATGTCCCATATGGTGTTGAGACATTGTTTGAGACATCTCCACAAGTGTCTGATAAGGATGATGTGCCTGTTCCTACTTCACCAAAGTCTAAACCAGAGGAAGCTAACAAAGATTCTTCTATCAGTATTCAGAAAGATCATCCAAAGGAACTCATCATTGGAGATCCTAACAGTGGAGTCATTACAAGATCCAGAGAAATCATCTCAAACTCTTGTTTTGTGTCTAAGATTGAGCCAAAGAATGTCAAAGAGGCTCTAACTGATGAATACTGGATTGGAGCAATGCAAGATGAATTGAACTAGTTCAAACAACATGAAGTATGGGAGTTAGTTCCTAGACCTGAGGGAACAAACATCATTGGCACAAAGTGGATCTACAAGAACAAGTCTGATGCAGAAGGGGTTGTCACCAGAAATAAAGCAAGACTTGTTGCCCAAGGATACACTCAAGTTGAAGGGATTGATTTTGATGAGACATTTGCTCCTGTGGCCAGGCTGGAATCAATCAGATTATTTCTAGGAGTTGCTTGCATTCTGAAATTCAAGCTGTTTCAGATGGATGTGAAAAGTGCCTTCTTAAATGGCTATTTAAATGAGGAGGTATATGTAGAACAGCCTAAAGGATTTGTGGATCCTAACTTTCCTGATCATGTTTACAAATTGAGGAAAGCTTTATATGGTCTGAAGCAAGCTCCAAGGGCTTGGTATGAAAGGCTAACTAAGTTCCTTACTGATAAAGGCTACAGGAAAGGAGGTTTGGACAAAACTCTCTTTGTCAAGAATGAAGGAGGAGAGATAATGGTAGCTCAAATTTATGTTGATGACATAGTGTTTGGAGGAATGTCAGATAAAATGGTGAGACATTTTGCCAACCAAATGCAAGCTGAGTTTGAAATGAGCCTCATGGGAGAATTGACTTACTTTCTTGGACTACAAGTCACACAGATGGAAGACTCAACATTCCTTTCACAAAGCAAGTATGCAAGGAATATTGTCAAGAAATTTGGAATGGAAAATGCCAGCCATAAAAGGACTCCTGCTCCTACTCATCTAAATCTGTCCAAAGACACAAGTGGGACAAATGTTGATCAAAGTCCGATGTATATGATAGAAGTTTGTTGTACTTAACCAACAGACCGACATTGCATTTGCTGTTGGGGTTTGTGCAAGATATCAGGCTGAACCTAAAGTAAGTCACATCAATCAGGTGAAAAGAATTCTGAAGTATGTGAGTGGAACTTACAATTATAGTATGTTGTATTCTCATGGATGTGAACCAATTCGTCTGCTATTGATGTCGATCAATGGTAGTCGATGATAGAAAAAGCACTTCCGAGGATGCTTTTTGGGAACAATCTTGTTTCTTGGTTCGAAGAAGCAAAATTGTGTGTCTTTATCCACTGCTGAAACTGAATACATAGCAGCAGGTAGTAGTTGTTCTCAAATGGTCTCGATGAAACAGATGTCGATCGAGTATAATGTCACACAGATGTCATGACATTGTATCGGACAACCCGAAAAGCTATTAATATTTCAAAAATCCTATTCAAAGACAAAGCAGACTAAGCACATTGACATTAGACATCACTTCATCAGAGATATTGTGGAAGAAAAAGTGATTAAATTGGAGCATGTAGCCACTAAACTCCAACTGGCTGACATTTTTACTAAAGCTCTTGATGCTAGTCGGCTTTGAGAATTTAAGGGCAAGTTGGTATTTGCTAATATGAAGAATTGTAGCAATTAACATTGCTTACAACAAGGAATGGAAGAGACTTTTTATTTCATTTAATTCTAAGTGGGCTAATTAATTATTTCCCTCTTACTTTTCAAAAGTCCAAGAATAGGAAGAGACATATATATTTTTCAGTTTGCTCATTTGAATGCAACACACTCCATTCCTTCTACAGACACGCTCAAACTCCCTGTCAAATATTTTCTCTTTTCCTCAAGATGTCTCAACAAAACATGTCTTCGTCTTCTTCATCATCAAAAGAAGCTGGCTCTCCATCTCCCATCGATTCGGGTTTAGGCAAATGCGTAGCAATGCATCGACATCCCGAAGTCACAGCCCGTGCCATGGCAATCGATCCCGGAGGGTCAAGAAACTTCGCACCAGACATGCAAGAAGGTTTCAAGCATCTCCTTCTGGTAAGACCTCTGAACCAACTTCCTCTGTTCCTCCTGAAATAGCAAACAGGGAAGGTTCTAGGTATGTTCATCAGGCCATAGCTAGAATAGTTACTAGATTCTGAATGAGAATCATTTTGTGCCTGGGGTTTCTGTTCCATTAAATCAAGAATCTGCTAGCCCTAGTTTAGCAACTGATCCAGATGTCACAGAGAATGTCAAGACATATGATGGCAATGTGAAGAAAACCCCTGGGAATCCTGTTAATGAACCCTCTGATAAATTCCCTGAAAAATGTGTTGCTGATAAGTCCCCTGTGAATTCTGTTGGTGATATTTCTGATGGAATTCTTGAAGAATCTCCTGTAAATCCAGCTGATGAAAACCTGGAAAAGATTCCAGAGAGCTCCTCTGATGGAATTCTTGAAGAATCCCCGGAGAAACCTGTTGCTGATAACCTGGTAAACTCTCCTGAGAAAACCACTGATCAGAATGTTGAGCCCCCTGTCATTGATTTGGATGAAGAATTCTCTGATAATGACCTCATTGCTAATGTCAACCCAAGCATTGCTAAGAGGATGATGAATAGGAAAGGGAAGCAGAATGCCTCTCAGAGCCCTATCAAGGAGAAGGTAGCTGAAACTGTTTATAAGAACCCCAGAGCTGAAGGCATGGCTGAAGAAAGATCTGGGAAAGATCAGAAAGTTGGACCCTCTAAAGGAAAGGGTAGGATAAAGTCTGTTGGTAGTATCTCTAGGTCCAAGAGAACTCCAATTGTCAAGAAAAGGAAGGTCCCTGATGTCATACCCAAAATTTGCCCTCTTATTTCTCAAGACATTTCATACATCCATACTCAAGGATTCCTCAAGAGCTGATCAGACAAACCCCCTCCTAGACAATCAACTCAAACTAGGGTTTGGCTATCCTCAGATCCAGATGGATTTCCAACATCTTCAGTGGTCATCATGCCTCCTCATATGCTTCAAAGAATCCCCATGACAAGTTTCAAGCCTTACAAGTCAAGTTTCCTCAAACAATTGCTCAGATGGTTGAAAATCAGTTGTATTGGGCAAAAAGTCAACTGTGGTCAACATACAGCCAAACTTCCTGATTTTTGGTCAACATCCTCATTTTGAAGTGACATTCATCATTTGATCAAGGGTTGATCATGATTCATCAAGAAAACTCAAGATTTGCTCAAAAGTCAAACTTTCCAAATTAGGGTTTCCCAGAGAAAAGTCAACTGAACTTTGACTGAGCATAACTTCTTCATACTTTATCAGAAATTTTTCCACCACCTCTCATTTTGTAGGAAATTAAATTCTCTACAACTTCATGTCTCACAAGCCTGGCCAAAAAATGCTTCATTTGGAAGATATGGATCAAAATATTACAGGTCCTTTTCAAAGTCAACAAAAAGTCAACTTTTTGTAATGAAGTTTTATTGAGCATGGAAACTCCAATTGAGATGAAACCAAAGAGGTTGTTTAGAGGACATCTAGAGCTTTCTAAAAAGTCCAAGAACACTCGGAAATGTTTAAAATTGAGCAAGATACACCTTGCACAAGTTGGGCATTTTTGAAGAGGTGCACAAAGAGAAATACTTGTCAAAACCCAAAGTTTTGCAAATGGGCCCAACTTTTCTTAGTTTAAACTTGTCCCTCTGCTTATTTGGAACCTCCAAGCCCAATGCCACGAATTTTATCTTTATTTTTCTATTTAATTTGGATTTTATTCATTTAAAAACAAATTAAATTAAAAATAAAGGTAGAAAATCAAAATTAAATGCAAAATTGATTTTTCTCTCATTCTTGAGGTCCAAGCAACTCACAAAAAGCTGGCAATTTCGAAATTGGATTTGATTTGGCAAGAAATTGATGAAAATTGGATCAAAAAGGAAAGATTTGGTTTCACACAAAATCAAATATTTTTTACATTGATTGATCATTATTTGCTCTTGAATTCAGACCTAAATCTATCCATTATAAATATACAATGCATACAACATGAGAAAGAACATAAAAATTGCTTGGAGGAACCCTAACCTAAGTCAAAAAATTTGTGCTTCACAAGCAACTTGCAGCCCTAGTTCCAGCCGTTTTCAATTGGTTTTGAGCATTCCATTGCATTCCTTGAAGTCCCTGGAGTCGATCCAGACCTTTACAACTCACAAAATCATCAAGAAACGAGCAATCCAGAATTCGGTTTGTCAAACTTTTTCCAAAATTGATTTTTATCATTCATGCATCTTTAACGAGTTTTGATGTTTGTTTTGTGTTTAGATTGAAGTTTGGAAACTTTCTGCATAGTTTAATTGCATTTTCGTGGCCTGAATCGGAAATCACCATGGCTAGGGTTCCACTGCTCGAATTGGGATCTCATGAAATACGTAAAATTGGACAAATCTAAGACCACCATCGTGTTTAGAACGATGTTTCCAATCGAACACTGGCTTCATAACTCATTTATATTGCTTGTGCTTGATTTTTGAAATATGCAGGGGCCTTAGCGTCGAACAAGACCGACGCTAAGTGTTTGAATTTTCAAATGAAGAAGACGATGTTCTTCGCGCGTGTTCAGGTTTCCAGAATTCAAATCCATTTAAAAACGCTTCGTTTCATTATTTTGACACCAAACGCGGTTTGGTCCAGTGGTGAAGGAGGCGCGTGTTTTCCCAGTGGACACGGGTTCGATTCCTGGCAGGACCAATTCTTTTTATCACTTGCAAACTAACATGTTTTTCTATTTTCTTATTTTCTTTAATATTTTCATGCTAATTTAATTAATCTTCAAACAATTTTCTCATGCATTTAAAAAACACCAAAAATATTTATTTTTTGCATTATTATCAGAAAAATGTTTATTTAATTTTTAATATTAAAATTAATATTTTTGCATGCATATTTTATTTAATTGCTAATTAATCATTAAACTGACTTTTAATTGTTTTTAAATATCGAAATCGATTCCGAAAATTACCAAAAAATTATCTTATCATCTTATTGTCATTAATAACATAAAACTTTTTTCTCCATTCAAAATTCTTATTTTTACTAACATTTTTCCTCTTATGCAATTTTCTCGTATTTTCCGATTATGTATCTGTTCACAGGTTGTAACGTTTCGGACAATTTTTCTTGCTTTTCTTTTTCAATTATGTAACTGCCTATGGGATGTAATAGCTTAATTAGGACTTTTATTTTTCGCACTCTTATTATGTAACTGCCCCAAAGCCATGTAATAGCGTAGGACTTTATCTTTCCGCACTTTATATTTCCGCAATTTACTTTCCGCACCGTATAAACTGCTAGTAATTAGGCGTGTATGGCAAGATAAAATTGGACATAGATCACCCATAATTTCAAGATAACATACCTGAATTTGACACACTCTTTTCACACATGCACCCCCTAGAGTATTCTCTCTCGTTGCCTTTCGAATAAATGGTCAAGTCCCTCGAACGTAGAGGTATCCTAGCACCGTTGCCTACAAATATATCATCATAGTCCCTTTGAATCAAAGATCATGAGTTCCTCGACGTGGCCTACGAAAACATGATCTCGTCCCTCGATTGTTGCCTACGAAAAGTGATGATCGTCCCTTAGAATGTGCTAGGATACTCCTACAAGTTGCCTTCTATGACCATCCGATGTCCCTTCGAATGTCCCTTCTACATCCAACGAATAGGGTTACCTACCAACTAATGGTATGGATAGCGCTATTCTAAAGGAACGTAAACTAACACGAAAACGACCATTCTGAGTAGGTAATAAGACTTTTAGTTGCTTGCTCTATCAAAATACTTTTCGCACCACACACTTTTTGTCAAAGTTCAAACTCTTTTCAAAACGAAACATTTCCGAACACTTTGTATACATTCCTACATGAATCATTACAAAGTCAAAGCGAAATGCCTTTTCAAAGCATTTTTTGTCAAACACACAGAAAGCAATTTTTAAAAGTGAGCTAGAAAGCAACTAAGAGCCCGCAGATAACTACGGATGGAAAGGGGTGCTAATACCTTCCCTTTTCATAACCTTCTCCCTTACTCAGAATCTAACGAAGATCTTTTCCTGTTCTTTTCACCTTCCCTTAATTGGATAAAAGAAAATTCGGTGGCGACTCTTGCTATCCGCACATTTGCGATACAAAAATCTCAAAGTCAGTTCACCGTATTACACCTGAACCTTCAGAATCTGATCAAGACTCAGATTTTAATGTTGAAGAGAATGTCTCAGACATTCAACCCAGGAAGAAACCTTCTCTAGGCAAACTGCCCAAAGTCTCTGAAGTGGCTATTGATAACATCTCTTTCCACCACCCTGAGAGTGCTAGCAGGTGGAAATATGTGTGTCTAAAAAGAATTGCTCTAGAAAGGGAACTGAACAAGAGTGCCCTTGAATGCAAGGATGTTATAGATCTGATTAAGGAAGCTGGGCTAATGAAAACTGTGGTCAAGTTTTCTAACTGTTATGATATTTTGGTGAAGGAGTTCATTGTGAACCTGACAAGTGGATGTGCTGATGGAAGGTCAGCTGATTTCAAGACTGTGTTTGTAAGGGGAAGAAGAGTGAAGTTTTCCCCAAGTGTGATAAACAAATATTTGGGAAGATCAAATGATGCTCAACCTGAGCTAGAAGAAACTAATAATCAAGTCTGTCAAACAATCACTGCTAAGCAAGTGAAACATTGGCCAATGAAGGGAAAGTTAACTGCCAGCAAACTGAGTGTTAAGTTTGCTATTCTTCATAAGATAGGTGCTGCCAACTGGGTTCCAACAAACCAGAAGTCCACCATTTCCATTGGTCTGGGCAGATTCATCTTTGCTGTTGGTACAAAAGCAAAATTTGATTATGGAACTTACATATTTGAGCAAACTTTGAAACATGCTGACAGTTATGCAATCAAAGGACCAATAGCCTTTCCCTCCCTCCTGTGTGGTATCATAATTGATCAATACCCTGACATTCTTGTTGATAGAGATTTAGTGTGTAAAAGAGCTCCTGCCCTTGGTTTTCACTACAAGCTATTTCAAGGGAAGCATGTCCCAGACATTGTCATGACATCTGCTGAGACATCAAATGTCAAGGCAAATTCTCAAAAGGCAAATGTCATTGCTGTGCTAAAAGAGGCCTGTAGGGAACTTGAAGCAAGGAAGCAGACCATTGAAGAGCTGATCTCTACACTGGAAAAGGAGAAAGACACAGAGGTTGAGGATGAAGGGCTAGTTGGTGATGTTTCTGCTGAAAACTTGGATGAAGATGTTGATGCTGATCATGTAACTGGTGCTGGTAGCAGTTCAGAAGATGCAACATACCACAGTGCCTCTTCTGGAGAAGAAAGCACTTGATTTGTAATCATGTGCTGCTGTTGATTATTTGTGTTGTTGTTGTTTTTGCTTGTTTAATTTTGATTGTTTTGGATATTTGTATTTGTGACTGGGTTGTAACATTTAACTCTGATTGGTACTTATTTATTTTATGGTTTTTGGGAAATTGTACTGGTACCTTTGTCCTCTTTGTGGCTAAAAAGGGGGAGAAGAATTTATGGGCAATTGTGGGTAGAATTTATCTTTATTAGGACTGGTTATTTAGCTTGGTTAGCTTAGACTGGTTATTTTATTTCTGCTGCATTAAGTCTCTGATAGGTTAGTTTGTTTTAGCCAAAAATTTGCCAAAGGGGGAGTTTGTAAGTGTTTTTATGTTGGCATTAATTTTTGGTAAAACTAGGATATGACAATGTCTTGACTGATGTCACGACATTCAGAGTTGAAGATAAATTCTGCATAAGAAGAATGATTCAAGTATAGCTCAAACTGGAAGCTAACTGTTGTGCTGGAATTCTGTAGAAGATTGACTGATGTCATAACCAATGTTATGACATTCTGTGTGACATTTGTTGTTCTGCAGATTCACTTTTCTTGAGACTTTTCAGGATGTTTGTTGAGCTGTTTTTATTATGTTTTATGTTATTGGATCACATGCTCACGTGGCTGTTTGGTTAATCTTAGTTAACCCTAAATTTGTTTGTTAAAAAGACCAAGTCTTTAGGATTAATTAAGTGAACCCTAGCTATTATTATGGAAGCCCAAACTGAAGTTACAGGACTGCTTCTATAATAGGAAAAGAACCCTTACTCTGCTGGTACGCCTCTGGATTGTATTGAAGATTTAGCAGGTTGTTAATTGTGTATTCTAGTTACTCTTGTGAGCCAAGCAATTATCAATTGATAAGTGCCTTGGACTAGGATTTGGTTGTAAGGGTTGTTTATCACTCAAAGCTTTGAAGCACGAGTGTTGTGTCTCTTGATTAAAGCTTTGAAGCAAATCAAGTATGTTTATTGAAGAGTGTCTTCACAATTCTATTAAACAATAGGTTTATATCATTACTGTGATTGAGGGGGAGTGAGTAGGAACTCAGGTCTAAGTAGGACTTAGATTGAAGTTGCATTGGGTAGGTCTTAAGTGAAGGAGATAAACTGGTTGGTTTATTCCTGAATTAATTCTACTAATAGTGAATTTCCTCCCTGGCTTGGTAGCCCCCAGATGTAGGTGTAGTTACACACTGAACTGGGTAAACAATTGTTTGTGTTCTTTACTGCTGTTTCAATTAACTGTATGAATTGTTAACAGAGTGTCAGATACTGTGTCATAACATTCTCTGTGACATCACGTAGCTGCTGCCAGGAATTTCAGTAAGTTATAGGTGCTTTGCTTGAGTGTACAAGCGTTACCACTTACGAGTGAAGAAAGATGTTTGAAAGATGATTTGAATCTTTAATTGTAAGCATTGGGTGTTTTGCTTAAGTGTACAAGCGTTACCACTTACGATTAAGAGATGTTTTTGTTTAAAAAGTGTTTGAAAAATATTTGATTGTATGTGATGTGATAGATGAGATACTTCTTCCATAGAGATGATAAATGTCTAGATCTCGAGGAGAAATTGATTGGATTATGGGATGCTTTTAAGAAGCCCATGGGTCCTTGTATTGTAAGCCCAAGATGAGGCATTCCGAGGGTCATCGAGGGTCCTTGTATTAAGCTCAAGAGGAAGCTATAGGGTATGGCTGGCTTTAGCTTTAAGAGTGGTTTCATCGGGAAACCATCCTCTTAGGAGTCAAGAGTGATTTCACCGGGAAATCATACTCTCCGGGTTCTATCCTAGCACGGATGATTCTTTGTATTGGAAGCCCAATAGGAGGCTATTAAGAGATTTCCTGGTCTCTTTCTTGTTTGATGCCCAAGAGAAGGCTAAACTCAACGAGGAGTTCTTTTGAACGAAGCCCAAGAGGAGGCTAACTCAGCAGGGGAGTGTTGTCTTATACGAAGCCTAAGCGGAGGCTAAACTCAGTAAATGAGTTTTCTTATATGAAGCCTAAGAGGAGGCTAACTCACTAAATGAGTTATCTTATACGAAGCCTAAGAGGAGGCTAAAGGGAACCTAGTTGTTATGTTATAACTGAATAGTTATATAGACAAGTGTGATATGTATTCATAGGAGTTTATGAAGGAAATATAAACAAGTGTATAAAACGAGCATTTAATGCTAGTGTAACTTGATTATTTACGAGTTTGAATGTGTACAAGGGAATAAATATGTACACGAAGGGGTGTTTATGTACAAGGAAATGAATATGTACATAGGAGGGTTGGGACTTACACCGTAAGGGAGGCCCATTGGTTTAAGAGGAGTTTCACCGGGAATAATTCTTCTCTTAATACCAATGGATTTGGTGTATAAACAAGCGAATGAAAACAAACGAACGAAGTTTGTTTATGCCTGAATATTTACAAAGATGATTGTATTATGTACAAGGAAAAACTGGTTCGGTTTATCTTCAAATCGAGTCGATCATGGAAAAAAGATGTGTAAGTTGGATGAAAAGTTTTGAAAAATGTTTTGAAAATGATTTTGAAAAGTGAAGTATATTCACAAGAAGTTTTGAAAAGATTTGAGTTTTGAAAATTTGAAAGAAAACATCTTTAAAAAGTATTAAGAATACTTTAAAATGTCTCATTTTTGACTTAATGAAAATATAATCAAAAGAAAATATTTTTGGATTATTTTGACATAATCATAAAATAGGTGTATTAAATGACAAGTGTGCAAAGAATCATCTCAAAATGAGAAGTTTTGATTGGTTTTTGAAAATGTTGAAGTTTGATAAAAAATGTGAAGAAAACAAGTGGTAAAAATTTGATTTTGGTCCTAAGGAGGTTTGAACTCATGACCTTTGTGTTGGAATTGAAAAGTTTTACCACTGAGCCAAGTGTTTATCTTGTTATTTACACGCTTCCATTTAATTATATTTAAAAACAAGTCTTTGAAATGTTTTAAAAAATGAAAGAATGTGAAAAAATGACAAAATGGTCTCAGGGGGATTCGAACCCTGGACCATAGGCAAGTCAAGGAACATGAAAAGCGCGCTGTCTACCACTGGGGTGGCTATACATCCGTTCATTTATTTACTTTCATGTTATTATATTATAAAGCAATTATTTGAATTTCTGGAAGACCAAAATCACGCGTGTAATGTTCTTCTTCTTCCTCCAATCTTCATCCAATCTTAGATTCTTTGTTTCTTGATGAAATTGAAAGTTGTAAACATCAAACTTGCTCGTTTTAAACCCAAGAACATGATAATGGTGGTTAATTCCATTTACTTTCAGTTTAAAATGATTAATTTCAAACGTGTCCAGATGAACCCTAATTCTAAGAATCAACATGAAATCGTGTATGGACCATGATTTGTTAAATTGATTGAGGGTTAATGATCATCATAAGTGCAGAAACAAAATGGCCAAACAATTTTTGAACTGGAATGCATGAATCATAGAGTTCAAAGTATGAGTGACTTACCTCTTCAAACTGAAATCGAAATCCCTTTTAGAGTGTTTCCAGTTGTTGTTTGATGATTGTTACAGCACCACTGGACCTTATGGAAGGTGTTTGAACACTATGCTTGCTTTGAAATAGCCTGGATTACTCTGACCAAGTCCAACTGCATCTACTTGATGTAAGTTTCGAATTCGAGGTTGGAGGTGTTACAGGTCAGGGATGATGATTTGGATCACTCATATGAAGTGTATAGATGATGTTTGAAGTGTTAAACCAAAGTTAGCACGAGCAAATTAGAAGTTTGGATGTTAAGGCATCATTTACAAGCTTTGAGATTTTAGATTATGTTTCTGAGTTTGATCACTTCTTGTGTTATTTTTAAGTTTTAAACTACTTCTAAATGATGTTTAGAACATGTTAGAAACTTAAGTTCACACAAATTTTGCAAGATTTGGAGATTAGCAAAATTCCCTCTTATGACTTAGAAACTTGAATTTCAAGAAAGAAAAAGTGAAAGCTTGATTATGCTTTGGTGTAGTTTGGAAATGAGAAAATGACCTCTATTTATAGGCCAAGAATTCTGAATGATTTGGCAAAGATATCATTGAAGGAAACTTGTAACTTGGTTAAGAGGTAATAATGGAATCTTTTGCATTTAATGCAAAAGTAACTTTCTTAACCATGGTGAAGTTTTTCTCCTTGATCCAATCCTCTCCTCAATCATTCAAACTGACATTTATCAGTTATAATCCACCTCTAAGTGATGACAAGGCTTCTAGAAGGAGAAGTTGCAAGAAATGACTTGTAATTTTGAAGCATGAACTTGAAATCTATGGTTTTTGAGCTCTATGTTTCAAAATCAAACGTATAGCTAGACAAAGTGTTTTTGCAAGTTCTTGGACATTTTGGAAAGCTTGTAACAAGGTCTACAACTTTCATGTTTTGAGTTTTTTCTGAATCCAAATGGATCTATGTGAAAAATGGCCATGAAAGTGATGAAAAATCATGTTTCTTAACACTTGGAAATTTTTCTAAGTGTTAGAAATTTTTCAAATTTTGACTTTTTGTTGACTTTTTCACATTTCTTGATTTTTTATGATCATGATGGATTATTTGAAATTTTTTTATGATTTAAAAAGTTTGATTTTGAAAAAGTTGACCAAAAGTCAAAGTTTGACTTTTCTGAGCAGATGAATTTTCATCAGATGATTCAAAATTTGTCTGATGAAGAAACATGGACTTTGTGGTGTTTTGAACCAAGAAATTAGGTCAAGATGTTGAATTGAAGATGTTAAGATCAATCTCCAAGCAAATAGGTCATTCATTGAGCAGAAAGTCAATGATTCACTATCCTCGATAAAAACCCTAATTGGTCGATTCATGGTAGATCATGGGAAAAAGTTGGGAATCTGAAGATCAAATGTTGATGATTGATTAAGATAGATCAAATGAGGTGAGTGGAAACTCAAACCCTAATTGATCACATCTTGAACAGATGAAATTTTGAAGAAACCCTGACTTTGACTTCTAGAAGCCACACACGATCTATTATGTTCTGAAACTGTTAGTGATGCAGTGATGCAAATGTAAGATGGTATCTTAGGTCAAAAATTGGGGTATGACAGACTGTTAAGAAGAATTTTCTGCAAGTCGGTGTTAATCCAGGATGCCCAGAGAATTATCGTTGGTGCCCGTCTGCACCTGACATATGTGCTTGGTTGAGAAGACGTATTCAGTGCATGATGGATAACCGCGAAGTGCTATTTCTGAAACCATCACCTATGGAAAATATGTGTGAAGACATGTCTAAGAAACTGAGGATCGAAGATGTGAGAGAAATTGTACTAGAAGTATGGGATACCTTGGGGCAGCCAAGTGGGAAGTTCGATTACGTGGTGAAGTATACTGTTCCCGAAAGCTACAAGATTCCTATTGAAGATGTTAAGGCGAACGGACGGGGAGACGATTTCCCAAAAGACTATGCTGATGTAAACACAATAAGGATTTCCTCTGCTGATCCTGTGCCTAGAGTGGAACCTCTCATCATTACTTCTCCCAGACCAGTTCCATACTCTTCTGACAAAGCTATACCTTGGAACTATGGAGCTGAGGTTTACTATCATGGCGTCAAGCAAGACCCTCTGACCATTGAGGATCTTACAGTTGAAGCTACCATTCCTGACATTGACAACATCACCGGATCAAGTAAGGTGACCAGAACCGGAAGAGTATTTTCTCCAGAGATCTCTCCTCCAAAAGACATTGCGACTCCATCTCGCATTCCAGCTATCAAACCAGTTCCCAAAGCTAGGGGTAAAGAACCAGTGACTCATCCTGCTCAGACAGAAGTACCAATGGAAGTTGCTGAAGATACCTCCAAACAAGAAATGAAGGAAATTCTGAAGATCATCAAGAAGAGTGACTACAATGTTGTGGAACAGTTGGGACAGACTCCGTCCAAGATATCCATGCTTGCTCTATTGTTGTGCTCTGAGGCTCATGCTAAAGCCTTAGTAAAGTTTCTGAAGAATGCTCACATACCGCAAGACACTACTACTGATCAATTTGAAGTTTGTATTGCTAGCCTGGCTGCCAGCAACGGTCTAGGCTTCTCTGATGTTGATTTGACTCTTGTCGGAAGGAAACACAACAAAGCCTTGCACATCTTTGTTGAATGCAAGGGCGTTACATTGTCTCATGTTTTGGTTGATACCAGTTCTGCTCTGAATATCCTACCGAATAATGCTTTCGACCGACTTGATGTTGAAGGGTTGTTCTTGAAGCCCAGTGACATAATTGTGAGAGCTTTTGATGGTTCTAAACGAACAATACTTGGAGAGCTCATTCTTCCTGTTAAAGTCGGTTCCCAGAATTTTGACTCCACTTTCTTTGTCATGGACATCCGTCCAGCTTACTCTTGCCTGCTTGGATGCCCTTGGATACATGGGGCAGGCGTTGTTACCTCTACCTTGCATCAGAAGCTGAAATACCCAGTGAAGGGGAAAGTTGTTACAGTATGCGGTGAAGAAGAATACATGGTAAGCCATCTGCAGTCATTCCGATACCTCGAGATGGAAGGAGAATTCTTTGAGACTCCCTGTCAAGCTTTCGAAACAGTCCCAAGAGTCATGCCTGTTGACTCTCCTGTCACTCTTGAAGTTGCACAAGTTCCGCCTAGGATGGCCTCACTAAAAGATGCTCAAGCCGCAGTCGAAGAAGGAGGTAATACTATTTGGGGTCAGCTCCCCGATCTTCCTTTCAAATCTGACAAGACTGGTTTAGGCTTCACCATCAAAGGTCAGAGAATGATACGCCGCGAACGTGCAGGCCAACTTCCCTTCCGCATCAGCAAGAATGGACTCCATGCTATAGAAGACAATGACAACGACTTCGACATCAGCAAGTGGATCTTCCCAACTCCCGACAACGGACTCGGCAATTGGAAGACTGAAGACATCATACCAATCTCCTTTAGAGAGAAGTAATTGCTTTTGTTTTCTGTTATGCTTTTCGTTTTTTATGCTTTGAACAATAAACTTTAAAGCCTAGTGCCTTGCCCGGGGCATCATGGCTCGCTTGTGAGGGTTATCATCTGTCATTTGCATATTTTCATTCAATAAAATCATTGGACTTTTGCATTTAAATGTTTCTTTCTTTTACTTTATCACCCCTTCAAAGGCTATGTGTTCTTACACACACCCACGTGATACACTGCAGATTCACTCCGAATCTCATTGATAACAGCTATGCTATTGCTAAATATGTCTTCGATAATCCGATCTACCGTCAAGACGAAGGTGAGGAAGATTGTGAAGTGCCGGAGAACTTGTCGATGCTACAAGAAGAAGAACAGTTATATGACCCACACAAAGAGCCAGTTGAGGTTGTGAATCTAGGTACTGACGAAGACAGAAAAGAGATCAAGATAAGAGCATGTCTTGAAAGCAGTTTCAAAGACAGATTGGTTCAGATGCTACGAGATTATATCGAGGTTTTTGCTTGGTCCTACGAAGACATGCCAGGTCTAGACATTGACATTGTGGTACACCGACATCGACAAAGAAGGTTTTTTCCTCGTGAAATGTAGGTCTGCCGCATGCGTCCCCGAGATGTCGAGAAAATCAAAGCCGAAGTTATGAAGCGCCAACACCGGTTTCTTAGTCATACTTATCCACAATGGGTTGCGAATGTGGTACCTGTACCTAAGAAGGATGGCAAAGTACAAATGTGTGTGGATTACAGAGATTTGAACAAAGCGAGTCTGAAAGACGATTTTCCGCTTCCTCATATTGATGTTCTGGTCGACAACACCGCTCAACACAAGGTTTTCTCCTTCATGGATGGTTTTTCCGGCTACAATCAGATCAAAATGGCTCCTGAAGACATGGAGAAGACTACTTTCGTTACACAGTGGGGCACATTCTGCTACAAGGTCATGCTGTTCGGACTGAAGAATGTTGGCGCCACTTATCAGCGTGCCATGGTGGCATTATTTCATGACATGATTCATCACGAGATAGAGGTCTACATCGACGACATGATAGCTCGATCACAGACTGAATAAGAACATCTCGATCATTTGCGGAAATTGTTTGATAGACTGAAGAAGTACAGATTAAGACTCAATCCCAACAAGTGCACCTTTGGAGTCAGATCCGGTAAACTCCTAGGGTTTGTTGTCAGTGGTAAAGGTATTGAAGTTGACCCCACCAAGGTTAAAGCTATCCAAGAAATGCCAGCTCCCCGAACCGAGAAGGAAGTCAGAGGTTTCTTGGGACGATTGAACTATATAGCCAGATTCATTGCACATCTAACTGCTATTTGTGAGCCAATTTTCAAGTTACTAAAGAAAGATCAAGTAGTGGAATGGAATGACGATTGCCAGATCGCTTTTGACAAAATCAAGGAGTACTTGCAGAATCCTCATATCCTGATGCCACCCGCCGAAGAAAGACCTCTCATCATGTACTTGACAGTATTAGAGAACTCAATGGGGTGTGTGTTGGGGCAACATGACGAGTCTGGTCGAAAAAAGTATGCAATATACTACCTTAGCAAACAGTTTATCGACTGTGAAAGAAGATATTCACACCGAGAAAACTTGCAGCGGCTGGCTTGCTCACCGACTAAGACAGTATATGTTGACTCACACTACCTTGTTGATCTCCAAGATGGATCCGATAAAATACGTATTTGAGAAAACAGCTCTCTCCGGAAGAATAACAAGATGGAAAATGATCTTGACCGAATACGACATCCAATATACTTCTCAGAAAGCAATCAAAGGAAGTGTAGTAGCCGATCATTTGTCTCATCAAGCCGTAGATGACTATCAGTCTATGCAGTTCGAGTTTCCAGACGAAGATGTTTTGTTAGTTACTGATTGCGAAGAACCAGGCCCAGACGAAGGACCCGAACCAGGATCCCGATGGACCATGGTCTTTGATGGAGCCTCAAACGCACTTGGCAATGGCATTGGCTCCATCATTACATCTCTTACAGGCGGACATACTCCTTTCACCGCCAGATTATGTTTCAGTTGCACTAATAACATGGCCGAATACGAAGCGTGCATCATGGGTATTAAGGCTGTTATTGACTTAAGAATCAAATTCTTGCAAGTGTACGGAGACTCAGCTTTAGTGATCAGTCAGATAAAAGGCGAGTGGGATACGAAGCATCCGAATCTCATTCCATATCGAGAGCATGTTTTGAGCCTGATCCCCTACTTCGAAGAGATCACTTTCGATCATATTCCACAAGAAGAGAATCAGTTGGCAGACATATTAGCTACTATGTCATCTATGTTCAAGGTCAAATGGGACAACGAGGCTCCCCAAATCATCATCGAAAAGTTTGACGAACCAGCATATTGTTATGAGCTTGATACAGAAGAGAAACCTTGGTACTACGACGTGAAGAGGTATCTTGAGACTCAGGAATATCCCGCAGGGGCATCTGTCAATGATAAGAAGTTTTTGAGAAGGTTTGCATCCAAATTCTTCCTCATCAACGGCATCCTATAAAAGCGCAACCACGACCTGTGCTTACTCCGCTGCGTAGACCGGAAAACAGCGGAATGTATCATGGAAGAATTACACGAAGGCCCATTTGGTACTCACTCTAGTGGGCATACGATGGCTAAGAAGATTCTGAGAACATGTTACTATTGGTCCACCATGGAAGCTGATTGTCAACGCTATGCTCGATCTTGTCACAAATGCCAGATATACGCAGACAAAGTGCACATACCTCTAGTACCATTGAACGTTCTTACCTCTCCTTGGCCTTTTGCAATGTGGGGCATTGACATGATCAGAGAAATCAAGCCCACCGCTTCCAATGGACATCGTTTAATCCTTGTGGTAACTGATTATTTTACCAAGTGGGTAGAGGCAGCCTCGTTCTCATCTGTTACCAAGAATGTTGTGGCTCGATTCATCAAGCATAATCTTATGTGTCGGTACGGCACTCCCGAAAGGATTATCACAGATAACGGCTCTAATGTCAACAACAAAATGATTGTCGAACTCTGCACGCAGTTCAAGATCAAACATCACAACTCTTCTCCATACCGGCCTAAGATGAACGGTGCAGTAGAAGCCGCCAACAAAAATATCAAGAAGATCATACAAAAGATGACAGTGACATACAAGGATTGGCACGAGATGTTGCCATTTGCTCTCCATGGTTACCGCACTACAGTATGAACATCTACAGGGGCAACTCCCTTCTCTCTCATATACGGTATAGAAGCAGTCCTGCCTATCGAGGTTCAAATACCCTCAACCAGAGTCCTCCAGGACGCAGAATTAGGCGAAGATGAATGGATCCAGACTCGCCTCGACCAGATCAACTTGATAGACGAGAAGCGGCTCGCATCCATCTGCCATGTGTCATACCCCAAAATTTTCCCTCCTATTTCTCAAGGCATTTCCTTCATCCATACTCAAGAATTCCTCAAGGGTTGATCAGACAAACCCTCTCCTAGACAATCAACCCAAACTAGGGTTTGGTATTTCTCATATCAAGATGGACTTCCAACATCTCCATTGGTCATCATGCCTCCTCATATGCTTCAAAGACTCTCCATGTCAAGATTCAGCCTCATGTCAAGTTTCTCGCATAATCGCTCGATGGTTGAAAATCAACAGATTGGTCAAAAGTCAACTGTGGTCAACATACAGTCAAACCTCATGATTTTTGGTCAACATCCTCATTTTGAAGTTACATTCATCATTTGATCAAGGTTTGATCATGGTTCATCAAGAAAATTCAAGATTTGCTCAAAAGTCAAACTTTCCAAATTAGGGTTTCTTAGTGAAAAGTCAACCAAACTTTGACTGAGCATAACTTCTTCATACTTTCTCAGAAATTTTTCCACTACCTCTTGTTTTGAAGGAAATTCAATTCCCTACAACTTCATGTCTCACAAGAATGTTCAAAAAATGCTTCATTTGGAAAGTATGGATCAAAACATTACAGGTCCTTTTCAAAGTCAACAAAAAGTCAACTTTTTGTTTTGAAGATATATTGAGCATGGAAACTCCAATTGAGATTAAACCAAAGAGGTTGGTTAGAGGACTCTTAGAGATTTCCAAAAAGTCCAAGAACACTCAAAAATGTGGAAAATTGAGCAAAATACACCATTCACAAGTTGGGCAACTTTGAAGAAGTGCACAAAGAGAGATACTTGTAAAAATCAAAAACTTTGCAAATGGGCCTAGTTTTTCTTCATCCGAACTTGTTCCTTATACAATTTGGAACATCTAATCCCAATCCCAGGAATTTTTATTTTATTTTTCTATTTAATTTGGATTTTATTCATTTAAATACAAACTAAATTCAAAAATAAAGTATAAAATCAAAATTAATTGCAAATTGATTTTTTCTCTCATCCTCGAGATCCAAGCAACCCACGAAAGCTGGCAAATTTCAAAATTTGATTGGATATGGCAAGAATTTGATTGAAATTGATCAAAAAAGAGAAAATTTGATTTGGTACAAAATCAAATATTTTTTGCATTGATTGATGATTATTTCTTCCTCAAATCAGCTCCAATTCCATCCAATATAAATACACAATGCATATCACATGAATGGGATAGAAAAATTGCTTGGAGAAACCCTAACGTAGCTCAAAAAAACTGTGCCTCTCAAGTAACTAGCAACCCTTGATCCAGCTTGTTTCAATTGTTTTTGAGGATTCAAACACGTTCCTTGATATCCCTGGAAGCATCCCAGACCTTCACATTGTCCAAAAGCATCAAGAATCACGAAATTCGAATTTGGTTTGTTCATGTTTTTCTCAAAATCGATTTCCATTATTCATGCATTTTTAACATGATTTGTTGTTGTTTTTGTGATTAGAACGAAGTTTACAAGCTTTCTGGGCAGTTTGATTGAGTTTCCATGGCTTAGAACGAGAATCACCATAGCTAGGGTTTTCGGCCTCGATTTAGGGCTTCTCTGAAACGGATAAATTGGACTATAAGACCATCACCATTGTGTTTAGAATCCAATTTGCAATCGATTCATATACTCACAACTAATTTATATTATGTGTATGAGATTTTGAGAATTGCAGGGGCTATACCGTCGCACTGAGGCCGACGCTATGTTTTCAAAAATTCAAAACGAAGAAGATGAAGCTTGGCGCGGAATTGGTGCAATCAGGAGATGCCATTCGTTTACAAACCACTCGCTCCGTTTCCATGACACGCGTGCACTCCAGCTCAGTTGGTCAAGGTATGGGATCTCAAAGTTTGAAGGCAAGGACCTGAGTTCGAATCCCAGCCATGGCATTTGATTTTTTACAAGTTTGCAACATTTTTATTTTTCTATTTTCTTATTTTATTTTCTATTTAATATTTTCATACTATTTAATTTAATTTCAATAATTTCTATTATGCATTAAAAAACACCAAAAAATATTTTTCTTTTTTGCATTATTTCCAGAAAATGTTTATTTAATTTATAAAATTAAAAATATTATTTTTGCATGCATATTTAATTTAATTTCTATTTTATCATTTAAATCACTTTTAATTGCATTTTAATTATTAAATTAACTCCAAAAAATCTCAAAAAATTATTTTAGCATATTAATGTTATTTCCAGCATGAAATATTTTTCTCACTCAAAAATTATTATTTTTACTAACATTTTCCTCTTATTCAATTTCATCGTATTTCCCGATTTCTCATCTTTTCACGTTATCCTGCTTGGACGATTTCTTTTTATCGTTTTCTTTTTTCCAATTATGTAATTGCTTATGGGATGTAATAGTTTAATTAGGGTTTTTACTTTCCGCATTTTAAATTATGGATCTGCTCCAAAGCCATGTAATAGCGTAGGATTTACCTTTCCGCAATTTAATTTTCGCACCCTATAAACTGCTAGTAATTAGGCGTGTATGGCAAGACTAAAAATTGAACATAGCTCACTCTTAACTTCAAGATAAAATACCTGAATTGACACACTCTTTTCACACATGCACCCCTAAGGGTAATTCTCTCTCGTTGCCTTTACGAATCCAAATGGTCAACTCCCTCGAACGTAGAGGTATTCTAGCACCGTTGCCTTCAAAACAAATCATCATAGTCCCTTCGATACAAAGATCATAAGACCCACGATGTCGCCTCCGAATACATGATCATGACCCTCGATTGTCGCCTACGAAAAATGATGATAGTCCCTTCGAATGTGCTAGGATACTCCTACAAGTTGCCTTCTATGACCATACGATATCCCTTCGAATGTCCCGCTTACATCCAAAGAATAAGGTTACCTACGAACTAATGGTGTGGATAGCACTATTCTAAAGGAACGTAAAATAACACGAAAACGACCAATTCTGAGTAGGTAATAAAGACTTTTAGTTGCTTGCTCTATCAAAATACTTTTCACACCACACACTTTTGTCAAAGTTCAAACTCTTTTCAAAACGAAACATTTCCGAACACTTTGTATACATTCCTACATGAATCATTACAAAGTCAAAGCGAAATGCCTTTTTCAAAACATTTTTTTCAAACACACAGAAAGCAATTTTTCAAAGTGATCTAAGAGCAACTAAGAGCCCGTAGATAACTACGGATGAAAAGGGGTGTTAATACCTTCCCTTTTCATAACCTTCTCCCTTACTCAGAATCTAACGAAGGTCTTTTCCTGTTCTTTTCACCTTCCCTTAATTGGATAAAATAAAAGTCGGTGGCGACTCTTGCTATCCGCACATTTGCGATACAAAAACCTACAAAGTCAGTTCACCAGACATGTAATCGCGACTCCGGGAGACACCCTAAAGAGAGAATGCCTTAAGGATTTTTAGATCACATTTATTGCTTTCTGTTTGACTTTCTTGCTTTATCTTTAAGGGTTGTTTGGGTATTATATTTGTGGGGGATCCTACACCGGATCCGGTTTTTTTAGGTAAGTAGCAATAAATCGTCGCGACTGCTAGACGATATCGAAACGGTCAACATGATGGCTACGTTAGTGTGACACTTTGATGTCCCGATACTCTTCATTTCCAAGTTGAGGATAGTATTTGGCTTCATGGTGTCATCAAGCACTAACTAAACTTTTAGAGCCTTAATTGACCCATCTTGGCCATTAGAAGGTAGTGAGATGGTCGGCTTTGGTGCGACTAAGGTTGGTCGATACTGATGCTACGCTCATTAAAATCGACTTTTGGGATATTTTCGTCGACCACTTGGTAGTCGTATTGAAATAAACGCCAGAAAGATCAATGATGTGAGATTCCTAGAACCCGATTACTATTATAGGACAGGATGAACCAACTCAAACTTTTGGTGGGGTAATCACCTATACCTCATGCAAGCCTTAAACCTAGGCTTATTGTGTGATTTGTTTGTGTGTGCCAAACATGACATCATGACATCATTTGCATTGCATATCATTTCTAACTATTTCAAGGACCTAGAGATTTATATTTGCTCTGTTTTGTAGGGATTATGGCTTCTAGAAAGACTATCCGAATCAACTTCATGGGTATACCTACTCAGCTCAAAGAATTGGTTTCAGAGATTCCCGATCATGCTCAGTTCATCAAAAGACATGGTTATCTACTTGATTTGGTTATCTCCGGTTTTGAAGAAGATATGATGCATGTCCTATTCCAGTTCTTCGATCCAAACACCATTGCTTTACATTCCTGCATTATCGCTAGTTCCTACCTTGAAGAGTTCTTGCTACTTGGGATACCTATTCTTGACCAAATGCCATTCACCGGTCTAGAAAAGGTTCCTAGGTACTAAGACATTGCATCAGCTTTACATCTTAAGCGCTCAGACATTGAAGCCAATTGGGAAACCAGAAGCGGAGTTAAGGGTTTACATGCTAAGTTCCTAATTAAGAAAGCTCGAGAATTCCTCAAAGTTATGAGTTTCCATGCATTTGAAGATATTGTGGCCTTGCTAATCTATGGTTTGGTTCTATTCCCTAACTCGGATCAATTCATAGATGTCAACGCCATCAAGTTGTTGCTTACCCGCAATCCTGTGCCTACTTTACTTGGAGATATCCTACATTCTCTCCACACTCGTACTATCAAGAGACAAGGAACTCTCATGTGTTGCATACCTCTACTTTCCAGGTGGTTTATTTCGCACCTTCCTCCATCAGTTTTGAAGAACAAACAAAGGTTGAATGGTCTCAAAGACTAATGTCACTCTCTCATTCAAATATCCGTTGTGGAGAATTCCCTAATGTGCCACTCCTTGGCATAAGGGGAGGTATTACTTACAACCCTTCTCTAGCTCTACGACAGTTTGGTTTGGCTCGAAGAGATGGTCCTCATGATATGCTTCTCCAAGATATTGTGTTCGACTACAACCACGATCTCCAGAATTACCGACGAAGGTTCATACACGCTTGGGGCATGGTAAAGAAGACTGATACCAAGACTTTGGGGCACCAAAACTCCATTCCTTGGGAACCTTACTGTTCGCGTTAAAAAGTGTCGCGCTAGGGAATCGAATCTGAATTTGAATCCTCTGGCTCGAAACGATTTACTCTTTTGATTTGTTTATAAAGATGCCGCGAGCATCAAGCTTTATTATTTTCAACACAAGAAAGATGATTTAATGATTATGAAAAAGGGGAAAGCTGTAATACCCTCAATTGATATGATATGCATCACGACTAGCGCAAACTAAACGCAACGCATTGGGGAGATTCTGAGTAAGGGGGTTTGTTATATAAAGGGAATAGATGGAGCACCCTAAATATATATAGTTATCTATAGCTTTATATATGAATATGTTTGATATGTTTGTGTGTTTTAATTGCTATTTCTATGATTGGGAAAGTTTCTCCTGTGGAATTTTAAGAAGGATAGATCATGTGGGATCCTAGTGTTTATTATTATTGTGCTCGCAAAGATCTTTGGATCTTCTGCATACATATCCCCTAGTGGGAATCAGAGCATTTGTAGCTCAGATCTAAAGGGATCTATGGTTTGTTTGGTCTGAGGGAGAAAGAAATTTGCTCGCCAAGGATGAGACCTTGTGCCTACGTATTCTCAAAAGGATGTTGAGAAAGTCAGAGCAATCGTAGTTCCCACTTATGCTAGTGGAAGCAACGGGATGTTAGTAAGAGACAGACAAATGTCATCTTAATGAAAAATGTATCTAATCTATTTCATCACATACATTTTGAAAGGATTGACTGATTAAAATCTTTCATCGTAAGTTATAGGTGTTTTGCTTGAGTGTACAAGCGTTACCACTTACATGTTTAAGAAAGATGTTTGAAAAAGATTATTGAATCTTTTAACTATAAGCATTGGGTATTTTTCTTGAGTGTACAAGCGTTACCACTTACAATTAAGAGATGTTTTTGTTTGAAAAAAGAGTTTGAAAAAAGTTTTGACTGTATGTGATGCTATAGATGAGATACTCCTTCCATAGAGATGATAGATGTCTAAATCTCGAGGAGAAATTGATTGGATTAAAGGGATGCTTTTAAGAAGCCCGTGGGTCCTTGTATTGTAAGCCCAAGAGGAGGCATTCCGAGGGTCATCGAGGGTCATCGAGGGTCCTTGTATGAAGCTCAAGAGGAAGCTATAGGGTTTGGCTGGCTTTGGCTTTAAAAGGGATTTCACCGGGAAACCATCCTTTTGGAATTTAGAGCAATTTCACCGAGAAATTATGCTCTCAGGGTTCTATCCTAACGCGGGTGATTCTTTGTATTGGGAAGCCCAATAGGAGGCTGTTAAGAGATTTCCTGGTCTATTTCATTGTATGATGCCCAAGAGAAGGCTAAACTCAATGAGGAGTTCTTTTGAACGAAGCCCAAGAGGAGGCTGACTCAACAGGGGAGTGTTGTCTTATATGAAGCCTAAGCGGAGGCTAAACTTGTAACACCCCTTCTAAAATACCCCGAATAATATTAATTATATCAACGATTAAGGTCATAATTCATCAGAGTCAACACGAAACAGGGATGCCACAATTATTAAGTAAAATAAAACCTCCAACTAAACAGTAGCCATGCTACACTGAGGATCAATATTTCAGATAATTCAATCAAATTAAGACCATGTCTTACACAGCGGAAAAATATCATAACCAAAACGGAATAATCCAATCATTATTAATCCCAATAAATTTTATCGAAACAATTAAACAATATCTAATTCCTCAACTAACGTTCCCCAATGTTACAATCTAATCAGAGCATGACACTGACACGCGGACTTAAAGATAAGCTCTAGAGCCATCCTCACCAACTCCTGAGCTGCTAACTTTAATCTGAAATTGTAAAGTAAGGGTGAGACTTCTCATAATTAAAACATATTATAAGTTTTTCAATCAACAATATATTACAAGCATATTAATCCACCCATTTCAACATAATACACATTTACAACCATACGATCATCATGCACAACAGTTAACAATCATAGAATAGTAACACTGGAAGACATCCTAACATGTTACAATTCCATGCAAATAAAATGCAGACTCAATGCATGTGGTACCAACACGTGACCAAGTCACCCAACACTGATCCATCGTCAACCGGATTCAGTAACCATCGATTCGTCCATAAACACCCGGACACGAATCCAGCCTAACCACCCATCCTCACTCGGGTATCGGTTATCGGCAATCCAAGTCAAATTCCGCACAATGGGAATTAACTTCACCAAACAATGCATATGCACGCACATCACTAGCATGCAACATCAAATCAGTCTATGTAATACATCAATTTAACATAACTGAATCAAATCAATCAACATGATATTTCAACCAATCATGCATACAATTAACAGCAGCATAAACATGCTTCACATCCACACAATACCAAAACATACATCACCAAGGTTCTCTGCTACATATACCCCAATATGCGTCAGTCAAAAATCATCTATTTCGGAATTCGACTCATTTTCAAAATATTTTCAAGTTTTTGGAAATCTTTTCATTTTATAAAATAGAGCATTAAATTTAAGAAATAACGTCCAAAACGGCGCTCAAAACGGACTTACGGTTTGAAAGTTATGAATTTTCAAAGTTTGGCATTTTTCAAAAATAAAGCGTAACCTTGCCTACACATGCAGAACCGCCTCAAAGTTTTCAAAAACACGCCTCTGGAAAATTGTATGGGAACCCGGTTCCTACCCATACAGGAACCGGTTCCTGAGTACATTTTTCCAGTTTTTATCAATTTTTCAAAGTGGAACCCGGTTCCTACCCATACAGGAACCGGTTCCCACGTGCTGCAGAGCCATTTCCTGCACTTTTGACAGCATTCATTCATTCTCAATCACACCCAAACTTACCCATACGAATCCCAACATGGAAAACACTAAAACACACCCATTTTGCATCATTAACACATCAAACAACATATTTCCATCATTTCTTTTCATCTACTGACACTCTAATTGTTTTCAATCTATACTCTGACACAATCTGACACAATTAGGTATACATCCATGGAAACCTAGAAATTCCTAAACTGAGATTTCCTAACATGCTATGATCTATACGGTCGAATTTAAAACCGATAATACGAAATAACTAATCAAAATCACCCCTTACCTTGTGGGTTCTTCGAATTCTGACACCTTAGGTCTTCTTCCTTCCTTTTCCTCTTCTCAACTTCACGTATCTTTGTTTTCTCCAAAATGACTCTTTTTCCTCTTTTTCTTATTTTATTCCTTTTATTCCCTTTTACATAAATAAAATAAATAATGTGAGTAGAGTCTTTTACTCCTCACACCCCACTTTACTCAACACACCTCAATTAATTCCATTCTTTTATTCCATAATTAAACCCAATAATCCAATATATTAATAAATTATATTCTCAATTAAATTAATAATTAAAAATCATAATTATTTAATTATCGAATTATTTTGGGGTGTCACAACTCTCCTAACTAAATGAGTTTTCGCCCTCGAAACATACCTCGATTTAATAGTTCGGGATACGAGTCCTTCATCTGGCTCTCCAGCTCCCAAGTGACATTTCCATCTGCTGGTCCTCCCCAAGCCACTCTTACCAATGCGATATCTTTGCCTCGCAACTATTTCAACTTCCGGTCCTCAATCCTCGCAGGCACCGCTTCAACAGTCAAGTTCTCTCGTACCTAAATATCATCAACCCGAATCTCATGAGACGGATCAGCAATGTACTTCCTCAGCTGCGATACATGGAAAACATCATGTAAATTCGCAAGCGACGGCGGCAAGGCAATCTGATACGCCACCTTCCCGACTCTCTTGGTAATCTGAAACGGACCAATAAAACATGGAGTCAACTTCCTTGTGTAATACGGTGAACTAACTTTGTAGATTTTTGTATCGCAAATGTGCGGATAGCAAGAGTCGCCACCGACTTTTATTTTTATCCAATTAAGGGAAGGTAAAAGTACAGAAAAAGACCTTCGTTAGATTCTGAGTAAGGGAGAAGGTTATAAAAAGGGAAGGTATTAGCACCCCTTTCCATCCGTAGTTATCTACGGGCTCTTAGTTGCTTTCTAGATCACTTTGAAAATGTGCTTTCTGTGTGTTTGAAAAATGTTTTGAAAAGGCATTTCGCTTTGACTTTGTAATGATTCATGTAGGAATGTATACAAAGTGTTCGTAAATGTTTCGTTTTTGAAAAGAGTTTGAACTTTGACAAAAGTGTGAGGTGTGAAAAGTATTTTAATAGAGCAAGCAACTAAAAGTCTTATTACCTACTCGTAATGGTCGTTGTGTTATTTACGCCTTTAGAATAGCGCTAGCCATACCATTAGTTGGTAGGTAACCCTATTCGCTGGATGTAAGTGGACATTCGAAGGGACATCGGATGGTCATAGGGCAACTTGTAGGAGGTATCCTAGCACATTCAAGGGACTATCATCATTTTTCGTAGGCAACAATCGAGGGTCAAGATCATGTATTCGTAGGCGACATCGTGGGTCTATGATCTTTGTATCGAAGGGACTATGATGATTTGTTTTGAAGGCAACGGTGCTAGAATACCTCTACGTTCGAGGGACATGACCATTTGTATTTCGTAAAGGCAACGAGAGAGAATTACCCTAAGGGGTGCATGTGTGAAAGAGTGTGTTGATTCAAATATATGTTATCTTGAAAATTAGTGGGATATATTCAATTTTATCTTGCCATACACGCCTAATTACTAGCAGTTTATAGGGTGCGGAAATTAAAATGCGGAATGTAAAGATGCGGAAAGATAAATCCTACGCTATTACATGGCTTTGGGGCAGATACATAATTGAAAGATGCGGAAAATAAAAGCCTAATTAAAACTATTACATCCCATGAACAAATACATTATTGGAAAAAAGAAAACGATAAAGAAAAATCGTCTGAAATGAGATAACCTGCAAAAGGATGAGAAATCGGAAAATACGAGGAAATCGAACAAGAGGAAAAATGTTAGAAAAATGCAAATTTTTAAATGAGAAAAATATGGCATGCTGGAAATAACATTAATATGCTAAAATAATTTTTTGGGATTTTTTGGATGCAATTTAATAATTAAAAACTAATTAAAAGTGAATTAAATGATAAATTATGAATAAAATTAAATATGCATGCAAAATATTATTTTTTAATTTTATAAATTAAATAAGTATTTTCTGAAAATAAATGCAAAAGGAAAAAATATTTTGATGATTTTTAATGCATGAGAAAAAATATGGGAAAGAAATTAAAATGAATAAGGATATTAAATAAAAAAAGAAAATAGAAAAATATGAAAAAGTTTGAGAGTTTAAAAAAAAGATGCAAAACCGGTGCCAGTGAGGATCGAACTCAGGACATGGGAGAGTATCCTTGCACAGTGAGAGCTTTTACCACTACACCATCTGTCACTTGTTGTCATGGATTGAAAACATGGGATCATGAGTGTACACGCGTCGCTGTCTGATGAAGTCAAGACACAGTCAGCTAGTGGGGCACGGGTGGACGAAACGAGCGAATCAGGAAGCGCGAACTTGCCACGCATGCCACACCGGCTTCAACGCTGGTCAACGACGCCGGAGCCCTAGCTCCGGTCGTCTTCTCCGGCGAGGAGATTCTTCAACCTGCAAAAATACGTGAAATAAAAAGGAAAGAAGAACCTTGTCCCCCTAAATCGGCCATGGCGAATTCAATGGTGACGTTATTTTTGGCTGAAACGGCTTGTACAAGCCGGTTCGAAGAGGACAGCCGGAGAAACCCTAAACATGGCAAACCACGATTCTTACGTTCAACCTCTCAAACGATTGCCCAGATCAGTCAAGTAGAACCTCATGAACAAATTCAAACCATTAGAAACGATTAAAGCACGCAGAATAGTAAAATGCAATTTCAAGAAAAATTCAAATATGTATGAATGTATATGTATCGATTCAGCTTGTTTTAACCCTTGTTTTTGATGTAAACTTACTCATACTTACCCTTAGAACACGATTGGATGGTCGAGAGGTTAAAAGTAGATGGAAAACAAAACTCGAATTTTACAACTTTGAGAAATTTTTTGGCAAAATAAGGGTTAGTGCAAGGGCTAGGGTTTCGTCCTCCTTGCTGTGCATAATGCTTGGTATTTATAGAGTGAATTAGGATTGCAAAGAGAGTGAAAAAAGATTGAGTAATGAATGTGCAATATTTTCTCTTTAAAACAAATCAAATTTTCTTGAAAATTTGATTTTCCTTCCATGTGCAAGCAAATCACGAAATTGGCAAGCTTGGTGGGCTATCTTGGACCTCAAGTAAGATAAAAATCCAATCATCTTGAAAAAATATCTTATTTTCATATTTTATATAATTTAATTTTGAATTAAATGTTCTAAAATTCAAAAATAAATTAATAAAATAGAAAATTGCCATGTCCAAGCATTTATGGGTCACAAATAATGTCATGAACAAGTTTGGATCAAAAGATTATAGGCCCATTTGGAAAATTTTGCATTTTGACCAAAATGTCCTTTTGTGCAATTGTCCAAAATTGCCCAACTTCTGAATAGTGTATCTTGCTCAATTTTCCACATTTTTGAGAGTTATTGGACTTTTTGGAAAGATTTAAGAGTCCTCTAACCAACCTTTTTGGTATCATCTCAATTGGAGTTTCCATGCTCAATATATCTTCAAAACAAAATGTTGACTTTTTGTTGACTTTGAAAAGGACCTGTAATGTTTTGATCCATAACTTCCAAATGAAGCATTTTTTGAACATTCTTGTGAGACATGAAGTTGTAGAGAATTGAATTTCCTTCAAAACAAGAGGTGGTGGAAAAATTTCTGAGAAAGTATGAAGAAGTTATGATCAGTCAAAGTTTAGTTGACTTTTCACCTAGAAACCCTAATTTAGAAAGTTTGACTTTTGAGCAAATCTTGAGTTTTCTTGATGAATCATGATCAACCCTTGATCAAATGATGAATGTTACTTCAAAATGAGGATGTTGACCAAAATCGGAAGTTTGATCAGATGTTGACCACAGCTTGACTTTTTGACCAATACAACTGATTTTCAACCATCTGAGCAATTGTCTGAGGAAGCTTGACTTGTGAAGCTTGAAACTTGACATGGAGAATCTTTGAAGCATATGAGGAGGCATGATGGCCATTGGAGATGTTGGAAGTCCATCTTGATCTGAGAAATACCAAACCCTAGTTTGGGTTGATTGTCTAGGAGAGAGTTTGTCTGATCAACTCTTGAGGAACTCTTAAGCATGGATGTATGGAATGTCTTGAGACAAAGGAGGGAAAATTTTGGGGTATGACACCTTGACTTCAAAGCTCGACCAATACCAGTCATCGGAGTAACTCGCATAAAAACATGTTCTCCTTCACTAAACTCAAGATCCTTCCTCCTCTTATTGTGATAACTTTTCTGTCGACTCTGAGAAGTCCTCATCTTCTCCTGAATCATTTTAATCTTTTCCGAAGTTTGTTGAACAATCTCCGGTCCAATCACGGCACTCTCTCCAGATTCATACCAACATAACGGTGTCCGACACCTCCTACCATACAATGCCTCAAACGGAGCCATACCAATGCTCGTATGAAAACTATTGTTGTAGGTAAACTCAATCAACGGTAGATAACTATCCCAAGCTCCACCCTTCTCTAACACACAAGCTCTCAGCAAATCCTCTAACGATTGAATCGTTCTTTCCGTCTGACCATCTGTCTGCGGATGATAAGCGGAACTTAAACGCAACTTAGTACCCAAAGCTTCTTGCAATCCCGGCCCGTAACTTAGATAAACCTCGGATCTCGATCCGACACAATACTAGAAGGAATACCATGTAGACTCACAATCTTTTCAACATACAATTCTGCTAACCTCTCCATCGGATAATCCATTCTTATCGGAATAAAGTGAGCAGATTTCGTCAACCGATCCACAATAACCCGTATAATCACAATTCTTCACCGTCTTGGCAAACCGTACACAAAATCCATAGAGATTCCATCCCACTTCCACTCTGGAACAAACACCGGCTCCATCAATCCTGACGGTTTCTGATGCTCGATTTTCGACTTCTGACAAACCAAACAAGCATACACAAACTCAGCAATTTCCTTTTTCATCCCCGGCCACCAAAACAACTTTTTCAAATCATGGTACATTTTAGTAGCACCGGGATGAATGCTCAACCCGCTACGATGTCCTTCTTCCAAAATACTCTTTCTAATCTCGGCAACATCCGGAACACACACCCGATCACCAAATCTCATAACTCCGTTCTCATCAATTCTGAACTCACCTCCTTGACCTTGGTTGATTAATGTCAACTTATCAACTAACCCAATATCAGACTTCTGTCCATTTCTAATCTCTTCCAGAATACCACTGGTCAGCTTCAACATACCCAATTTCACATTATTCTAAGTAGTCTCACAAACCAAATTCAAATCTCTGAACTGCTCAACCAAATCTAACTCACGTACCATTAACAACGACATATGCAAGGACTTCCTACTCAGAGCATCTGCAACAACGTTTGCCTTACCAGGATGGTAATTCAAACCGAAATCATAATCCTTTAGAAATTCCAACCATCTCCTCTGCCTCATGTTCAACTCCTTCTGATCAAAGAGATACTTCAGACTTTTGTGATCACTGAATACCTCAAACCGAGAACCATATAAATAATGTCTCCATAACTTCAAAACAAACACAACAGCTGCCAACTCCAAATCATGAGTCGGATAATTCCTTTCATGTACTTTCAATTGTCGCGAAGCATAAGCCACAACCTGTTTATCTTGCATCAACACACCACCTAATCCCATCAGTAATGCATCACAATACACCACAAAAGACTTAGTCGGATTTGGCAAAATCAAGATCGGAGCACTTGTCAACCTCCTCTTCAGCTCTTGAAATCCTTTCTCACATTCAACATCCCAAACAAATATCTGACCCTTCCTGGTCAACTTAGTCAACGGGGTAACGCTAGTTTGGAAAATCCTTCTATAAACTTCCTGTAATAACCTGCAAGACCCAGAAAACTACGGATCTCAGAAGCATTCTTCGGCGCTTCCCACTGAGATACCACTTCTACCTTTGTAGGATCCACAGCAATTCCATTCTTGGAAATTACATGGCCAAGAAAACTCACTTCATCTAACCAGAATTCACACTTGGACAACTTCGCATAAAGCTTCTTCTCTTTCAACAATTCCAACACAACTCTGAGATGTTCGGCATGCTCCTCATCACTCTTCGAATAAATCAGAATATCATCAATGAACACCACAACGAACTTGTCAAGATGCGGATAAAATATCCTGTTCATATACTCCATGAAAACACCAGGTGCATTAGTAACTCCAAACGGCATAACGGAATATTCATAATGCCCATACCTCGTTCGAAATGCGGTTTTCTAAATATCCTCCGACTTCACACGAATCTGATGATATCCAGATCTCAGATCAATCTTACTAAATACACAAGCTCCAACGAGTTGATCCATCAAATCATCAATCCTCGGCAAAGGATACTGATTCTTGATTGTAACTTTATTCAACCGCTTTAGTCAACACATAACCTCATTGAACCTTCCTTCTTCTTAACCAATAACACCGAGCACCCCACTAAAACACTGGACGAATAAACTTCTTCTCAAGCAATTCCTCTAATCGCTTCTTCGCTTTAGCTAATTCGAGATGCGATAAGGCGCCATCGGCACCTGACTAGTTCCGTGAATTAAATCTATAGTAAATTCTACCTCTCTCGTGGCATTCACTAACGCCTCGAAACACCTCGGAATTCATTCACCACCGGCAATCCATCACCCTTTGCTTTTCCTCCGCTTTTATTGCAGAATACAACATAAACACCACAGCACCATCTTTAACAGCTGAATTCATTTGTTTAACTGACATAATCTCACTTTCAACTTTAACCTCTTTAGGGAAAATGACCGTCTTCTCAAAACAGTTGATATGAACCTGGTTGAATTCCAACCAGTTCATTCCAAGGATGATATCAAGTTGTTCCAGCGGTAGGCACACTAAATCCATACCGAAACCCCTACCAAAAATCACAACAGGACAAGTCTTACAAACATATGAAGTAGTCACTAAACCCGACGCAGGAGTATCAATAACCATACTTCCATCCATATTAGAAATTTCCAAATTTAATCTTTTAGCACAATCTAACGCAATAAAAGAATGCGTAGCTCCAGTATCAATAATCGCAATCAAAGGTATGTCATTAATAAAACATGTACCTTTAATCACCGATCATCCGTTTAGTATCCGATCCGCATAATGCGAACACTTTACCACCAAATTGCTCTTTCGGGTTTCAGGTAATCGAGGACTAGTATGACCTTCTTCACCACGCTTGTAACAAGTCACCACTCACTGCAATCATTGGCCACATGGCCAAGTTTCCCACACTTGAAACACTTCTTATCATTACTCTTACACCACCATACGATGTCCTGCCTCACCACACTTGTAGCACTTAACCAAGAACTAGAATCTCCTCCACTGCACTTCTTCCAACCACCGATCTCCGACATTCTATCATAAGGCTTACCACGATCCATCTGTTGCTTACCTTTCCTATCAACATACCCGAGCATTCGACTTAGTGTTAGCAAGATCCTCCTCTAGAATCCTACTACAACAACCGATCGAAAATCTTGACACCGATACCAAATACCCCGCTTAATCTCATCACGAAGACCATTCTCAAACTTGATACATTTGGAAAATTCTCCATCCATCGTTAGGATAATGAGCATAATACCGCCAACTCAAGAAACTTCAAGCATACCACCGACGCTTGTTACCCTGCTTGAGTTCCAAACTCAATCTCCTTCTTGCCTCGATGTCCTCAGAGTACCTCGTAAAAGCCTCCGAACACGCCCAAGTATATGCAACACCATCTTCTTCCAGCCAGCTGTAGCAACCCACCGCCGCCTTCCTCGCTAACACGTGAGTTCCATATCTCACCTTCCCCTCAAAGATCAATCACTCAAGATCCTCTCGATCTCCTTCACCACTTCGAGCACCTTCGGATCATGTGTACCCTTGAACAATGGAGGATTGTTCCTCCGAAAATTCCCCAATTGTCTCCAACACCAATCACGCCTCCCCGGTTCCCTCCGAGCACTCCACCAACATTCTCAATGCTTCAAAGAATAGCATCATCATTCCTTCCGTTATTCTTCCACCCATTGTTCAGAACAAGACAAAACAATCTACATTAGCACACAAGTATCGATGTTACTTCACACTAGTCGCATAAAAGGGACAACGACACAAGACAAGACCGACTATGCTCGATACCACTATTGTAACACCCTTCTAAAATACCCGAATAATATTAATTATATCAACGACAAGGTCATAATTCATCGTAGTCAACACGGAATGGATGCCACAATTATTAAGTAAAATAAAACCTCCAACTAAACAAAGATGCTACATCGAGGATCAATATTTTATAATTCAATCAAATTAAGACCATGTCTTACAAATGAAAAATATCATAACCAAAACGGAATAATCCAATCATTATTATTCCCAATAAATTTTATCGAAACAATTAAACAATATCTAATTCCTCAACTAACGCTCCCGGTTACAATCTAATCGTAGCATGACATCGACACGCTGACTTAAAGATAAGCTCTAGAGCCATCCTCACCAACTCCTAAGTTGCTAACTTTAATCTGAAATTGTAAAGTAAGGGTGAGACTTCTCATAATTAAAACATATTATAAGCTTTTCAATCAACAATATATTACAAGCATATTAATCCACCCATTTCAACATAATACACATTTACAACCATACGATCATCATGCACAATAATATCAATCGTAGAATAGTAACACCGAAGACATCCTAACATGTTACAATTCCATGCAAATAAAATGCGCACTGCATGTGGTACCAACACGTGACCAAGTCACCCAACACTGATCCATCGTCAACCGGATTCAGTAACCATCGATTCGTCCATAAACACCCGGACACGAATCCAGCCTAACCACCCATCCTCACTCGGGTATCGGTTATCGGCAATCCAAGTCAAATTTCGCACAATGGGAATTAACTTCACCAAACAATGCATATGCACGCACATCACTAGCATGCAACATCAAATCAGTCTATGTAATACATCAATTTAACATAACTGAATCAAATCAATCAACATGATATTTCAACCAATCATGCATACAATTAACAGCAGCATAAACATGCTTCACATCCACACAATACCAAAACATACATCACCAAGGTTCTCTGCTACATATACCCCAATATGCGTCAGTCAAAAATCATCTATTTTGGAATTCGACTCATTTTTAAAATATTTTCAAGTTTTTGGAAATCTTTTCATTTTATAAAATAGAGCATTAAATTTAAGAAATAACGTCCAAAACGGCGCTCAAAACGGACTTACGGTTTGAAAGTTATGAATTTTCAAAGTTTGGCATTTTTCAAAAAAATAAAGCAGAACCCGGTTCCTACACATGCAGGAACCGGTTCCTGAAAGTTTTCAAAAACACGCCTCTGGAAAATTGTATGGGAACCCGGTTCCTACCCATACAGGAACCGGTTCCTGAGTACATTTTTCCAGTTTTTATCAATTTTTCAAAGTGGAACCCGGTTCCTACCCATACAGGAACCGGTTCCCACGTGCTGCAGAGCCATTTCCTGCACTTTTGACAGCATTCATTCATTCTCAATGACACTCAAACTTACCCATACGAATCCCAACATGGAAAACACTAAAACACACCCATTTTGCATCATTAACACATCAAACAACATATTTCCATCATTTCTTTTCATCTACTGACACTCTAATTGTTTTCAATCCATACTCTGCACAATCTGACACAATCTGACACAATTAGGTATACATCCATGGAAACCTAGAAATTCCTAAACTGAGATTTCCTAACATGCTATGATCTATACGGTCGAATTTAAAACCGATAATACGAAATAACTAATCAAAATTACCCCTTACCTTGTGGGTTCTTCGAATTCTGACACCTTAGGTCTTCTTCCTTCCTTTTCCTCTTCTCAACTTCACGTATCTTTGTTTTCTCCAAAATGACTCTTTTTCCTCTTTTCCTTATTTTATTCCTTTTATTCCCTTTTACATAAATAAAATAAATAATGTGAGTAGAGTCTTTTACTCCTCACACCCCACTTTACTCGACACACCTCAATTAATTCCATTCTTTTATTCCATAATTAAACCCAATAATCCAATATATTAATAAATTATATTCTCAATTAAATTAATAATTAAAAATCATAATTATTTAATTATCGAATTATTTTGGGGTGTCACAAAACTCAGATGAATGAGTTTTCTTATATGAAGCCTAAGAGGAGGCTGAACTCAGTTGAATGAGTTGTCTTGTATAAAGCCCAAGCGGAGGCTAAACTCTGTGGGGAGCCTATTGATTAGACTAGTTGTTATGTTATAACTGGACAGTTATATAAACAAGTATATATGAAGTTATTCACAAGAGTTTATGAAGGAAATATAAACAATGCATGATGTTTACAAAAATTTATGAAGGAAATATAAACAAGTGTCTGTGAAAAGAACGTTTAAAAAAACGAGCGTGACTTGATTATTTACAAGTTTGAATTGTGTACAAGGATGTAAATATGTACACGAACGAGTATTTATGTACAGAGAAGGATGGATGTACATAGAAGGGTTGGGACTTACACCATAAGGGTGGCCCATTGGCTTAAAAGCAGTTTCACCGGGAATAATGCTCCTTTTAATACCAATGGTATTCAGTTATATACAGACGAAACGGAAAACGAACGATCGAACTTTATCTGTGTTTGAGTATTCACAAAAGTATCCGTATATGTAAAAAAATTTGTATGTATATGGAAAGAATTTGATATGTACAAGGAAAATATGTATGTACATAAAGAATGTTGGTTTGGGACTTACACCGTAAGGGAGGCCCATTGGTTTCAGAGAAGTTTCATCGAGAATAATTCTTCTCTTAGAACCAATGGATTCGGTGTATAAACAAACGAATGAAAACAAACGAAAGAAGTTTGTTTATGTTTGAATATCAACAAAATGTTTTGAATATGTACAAGGAAAATTAAATATGTACATAAAAGGATTGGGACTTACACCGTAAGGGAGGCCCATTGGTTTCAGAGAAGTTTCATCGGGAATAATTCTTCTCTTAGAACCAATGGATTCGGTGTATAAACAAACGAATGAAAACAAACGAAAGAAGTTTGTTTATGTTTGAATATCAACAAAGATGTTTTTAATATGTACAAGGAAAATTAAATATGTACATAAAAGGATTGGGACTTACACCGTAAGGGAGGCCCATGATCGGTTAAGAAATACGAGAGAAAACGAATTCGGTTTTATCGTTTAAATCGGATCGATCATGGTAAAAGATGCATGTTTTGATGAAAAATTTTGAAGAATGTTATTTGTAAGTGTTTTTGAAATGTGAAGTATACTTATGACAAGTTTTGAAAAGAATCGGGCTTCGAAAGTTTGAAAAATTCACCTTTAAATTGGTTTTGAAAAGTGCTCAAAGTGTCGCTTTGCCTCGATCAAAACATAATCGGATGAAAGTTTTTCTGAAAATTTTGCACTATCATAAAATAGATACATTTATTGACAAGTGTACAAAAAATCACCTCAAAATGAGGAGTTTTGATTGGTTTAAAAAAATGTCAAAGTTTGTAAAAAATACAAAAGTTTTGAAAAAAAAATGGTCCCAAGGCTACTCGAACCTGGGACCTCAAGGCAAGGCATGGTATAAGTGACCTAAGAGTGAGCTGGCAACCGCTGGGGCGGCAATACATCCGTGTATTGAAATCAATTAATGTTATAATATTATAAACGGATATTTGAATTTTCAAAAAAACGCGCGCAATTCATCTTCTTCCTCCAATCCTTCAATCAATCCTTAAATCTTCGTTTCTTAATGAAATCAAAAGATGTAAACATGAAAGTTGATCGTTTTGGGCCCAGGAACATGATGGTGTTCATTAATTTCATTTATTTTAAGCTTATCATGATTAAATTCTCAAAAATCACGAAGAACCCTAAAACTGAAAAACCTAATTGAAATTGTGTATGGTTGATGATTTTGTCAATTGATTGAGGGTTAATGATCGTGGAGGGTGCAGAAACAAAACCGCCAAGAGTTTTTTCCAAATGAATCAAAGAATCATGGAGTTTGAGTTTCGTGTTCTTACCTATTGAAGCTGGAATCAAATTCTGGGTTTAAGTGTTTTCAGTTGTGTTTTTGTGATTGTTTGAGCTCCAACGGCTGTTTGGGAAGGTGTATGAATGGTCCGCTCATCAATCACCCCGGATCAATCCAACCAAGTCAACCCGCATAAGCTAAAATGGAAACTGGAAATCGATGTTAGAGTTGTTATGATTGTTGTTTATGATTTGCATCATCTCTATGATGTATATGGATGGTGTTTGATGATTAGAACTCGTTGTTCAAGCCAAACCATGAATTCGAAAGATAAGGCAGTTTTGCAAGCTTATGTGAACATGGCATGTAATTCTGATTTCTAGCTTTGCCTATGTTGTTTTTAAGTTTCAAACAAGTTTCAAATGGATATTAAAACATGTTAGACACCAATTTGATCAGAGTTTTTCATTAGTTTTCAAAAATGCAAGTTTTCACAAATTGACATAAGTTTCTTGAATTTTCAAAGATGAAGAGTGAAAGCATGTACTTGCATGGCTTTGGTGTAGTTTCAACTTAAAAATGATACCTATATTTATAGGTCAAGATTCCTGAAATGTTAGGCACAAAGAATTGGCTTTTGGTAAATCAAACTTGCCTTAGAGGGCAAGAAAGTCTTTTTGCCTTAAAAGAAAACTTCCATTTTTAACCATGTGTGAAAATCCAATCTTGATCCTATCCTTCAATAATTACCTTCAACTGATATTTATCAGTTCTATCTCAATTTGGCAAGGTGGCATTGCTTCTAGAAGAAGAAATTCAAAAATGACCTATAATTTTGAAGTTTTGAACTTGAAATCCATGGTTATGGAGCCTTATGTTTCAATTTCAAAAGTATGGCTAGACTCCATGGATTTGAGAGTTCTTGGACATTTTGGAAAGCTTGTTTCAAGAGCTACAACTTTCATGTTTTGAGTTTTTTCCAATTCAAAGTGGAACTATGTGAAAAAATGCCATGAAGTTTGGAAAAAGTACAAAATTTTAACACTTGAAAATATTTCTAAGTGTTGAAAATTTTGACTTTTTGTTGACTTTTTCAAATTCTTTGATTTTTTATGATCATGATGGATCATTTGAAGTATTTTGATGATTGAAAAAGTTTTGTTTTGAAAAAGTTGACCAAAAGTCAAAGTTTGACTTTTCTGTGCAGATGAAATTTCATCAGATGTTTCAGAAATTGACTGATGAAGTCTGTGAACTTCTGTGATGTTTTGAATCCAGAAATTAGGTCAAGATGTTGTATCTAAGATATAATGATCAATCTCTAACCAAAAAAGTCATCCATTGATCAGAAAATCAGAGAATACTTATGCTCGACCAAAACCCTAATTGGTCGATCCTCGATTGATCATGAGGAAAATTTCGATATCTGAAGCTCAGTGGTTGATAATTTGATCAAGATAGATCAAATGAAGTGAGTAAAACTCAAACCCTAATTGGTTGCCTCTTGAATCAGATGAAAATCTTGTGAAACCCTAATTTTGACCTGTGAAAGCTACATCCGATTAATTCTGTTCTGGACTGTTAGTGATGCAATGATGCAAATGTAAAGTGGTATATTAGGTCAAAAATTGGGGTATGACAGATGCCCCTATTTAAGTTTCTTCAACTGAGATATGAAGATGAATATCTTCATTTTGATAGGTGTGAAGAGACTTAAATATCATAATACGCTAATTTTGGACCTAAGATACCAAAAAATGCGGATGATGCAAAAAGATTCACCCAGGAAATATCAAAGAAATGACATAATGGGGGAAAATTTGTGAGGATGCCTCGATCTGTTTAAGAAAAGAGAATCCTGTTTGTTGGGAAACATGCGAATATGTCCCTGCTGGGGAAAGAGTGATTCACAAATCATGTGAATATCTGTCTCGCCTTGGGAAACAAACAGATTACCTTTTGTCAGCCTTGTGACAATGTTTAAGGTAAGTGAAGATGATATTACCAATTATCAGCCTTGTGATAGTTTATGGTAATGGATTTTGAAGATATTACCAATTATCAGCGAGGTGATAACTATAACAAGGTAATATTCAGCCTCGTGAATAACAGTTAATAAGGGAAACAGATCTCAAATGAGTTTCTATTTTCATGGATGCAATCTTGCCAAGGATCTCTTTCTCAAGAAGATGCGGGCATTTGATTTAAAGGACATGTGTTTTCTTTAGATGTAAAGACAACTGGGAATTTCTCACAATGGATTTGACCTTGTTGAGAAGAACAAACTTTCATAACAAGTTTAGGAATGAAGAGAGAAAATAGCGGCTCAAATGATGAGGCTATTGCTTATTACTTTGTCAATTAGAGACAGGATTCTATCCAGGAATGAACTGGAAGGAAAAGGTCAATCAAGAGATTGTTCCCAATGAGGAATGCTCTTAGCTGGGAAACATGATAGAGAAAGGAGGTATTTCTCTGCTTGGGGATAATCTACTGGGGATATAATCGTACCTACATGAGTAAGTGTGATTCAAGCCAGTGATATGGAAGCAAATATTTTGAGGAATGCAAAAAAATGCATGAATGATGCTGTGATGTATGAATGTCATGAATGTTATATGCATGCTGACAATATTTTGACAAAGACAACCAACAGATATTTGGGAAAAGGACCATGTCACAGTTCGAACAAATACTGTGAAATCAGTGACAGACAGACGCTCATCGATGAAGAATTTGAGTTGCATGCTTTAAACTTTCCTCGAAAAGGCATTTCATTGGCAACTTTGTTAGGGATTCTCTTTGAAATAGAATATCGTCCTTTGATGATTTCTACTGAGGAGAAGACTTCTATAGCAGCCATTCTATCCTTCGGAGATCGAAACACTCGTGGAGGAACTGTTGAAGTTCTTTCTGTGTTCATAATTCAAAGGAAAATTTCGATTTTGTTTCAAAATTTTGAAGTAAAAATTCATTTAAAACCTTTTAGTTCCAAAAGTGATTTTCACAATAAAAAGCGTTATTTTGCAAGACAGAATAAAGCAGGAATTGCAAACAAATGGGCACAAGGCTCAAATTTTATTGATAGAATGGTAATCAACCAAAGGCATGATCCCATGATCTATTTACAAAAGTTGGAAATGATAATTTACTGGGAAAAGGCTACATTGAAAGCAATAACCACTATTATCCCTAAAAACTTTGAATTCCAACCGTGCTTGTTGCTTGAAGATTTGATCAAGATCCGTTGATGGAAGATTCTTCGATCGACGGGCACGGACCGATTGCGCTATTTTGTCATTTTTTTTGTATCCTTATTTTTGCCTAGATTGCCCTTTTCAGGTTTCCAATCTATCAAGATAATTTCTGTTTATTGTCTCTTATTTTTGCCTGGACCGCCTTTTCAGGTTTTCAGTCCACCGAGACGCTATTTTGCCTAAGCCGCCTTTTCGGTTTTCGACTTACCGAAATGTTTTTTTTTTTTTGGTTTTTTAGACAAAGTATTTCTTGATCGCATCAAGATTCATGTGATACGGAGTTCATTACCGCCCATGGTTGTGAGAGTCATAGCACCGCCGAAAAGCTTCTTTTGACGATGTATGGGCCTTCGTAATTAGGAGTCCACTTGCCCCTAGAATCTGGTTGAAAAGACAGAATCTTTTTAAGCACGAGGTCGCCTTCTTGGAATTCACGAGGTCGGACCTTCTTGTCGAGTGCTTTCTTCATCCTTCTTTGATATAGTTGTCCATGACACAGAGCGGTCAGGCGCTTTTCTTCGATTAAGTTCATTGATCAGATTCGCTTGACACCATTCGCCTCGTATAACTTAGTTTCCATGAGAACTCTCATTGATGGAATCTCAACTTCTATGGGGAGCACTGCTTCCATGCCGTACACTAGAGAAAAAGGAGTTGCCCCTGTTGAAGTGCGCACTGAAGTACGATACCCATGCAGAACAAATGGCAGCATTTCATGCCAGTCTTTGTAGGTGATGACCATCTTCTGGACGATCTTTTTGATGTTCTTGTTGGCAGCTTCAACGGCTCCGTTCATCTTTGGCCGGTAAGGAGATGAGTTATGATGCTCGATCTTGAATTCCTCACACAGTTTTTTCATCATTTTGTTGTTCAAGTTTGATCCATTGTCTGTAATGATCTTACTTGGAACTCCATATCGGCAAATGAGATTGTTCTTAATGAACCTCACAACCACTTGTCTTGTAACGTTGGCGTAAGACACTGCTTCGACCCATTTGGTGAAGTAATCAATAGCCACTAGAATGAAGCGATGTCCGTTGGACGCTTTTGGTTCGATCATCCCAATCATGTCGATGCCCCACATGGAGAAAGGCCACGGAGAGGAAAGAACGTTGAGTAGAGTTGGCGGCACATGGATCTTATCTGCGTAAATCTGGCACTTGTGACATCTCTTGACGTGTTTACAGCAATCAGATTCCATTGTTATCCAATAGTATCCTCTCAAGATTTTTCCGACATTGCATGCCCATTCGAATGGGTTCCAAAGGACCTTCATGCACTTCATGGATGATTATGTCCGCTTTTCCGCCGACGATCTCGAAAGGTGACCATGTCGAAGTTTCTTTTGTATAGTACATCTTCATTCAGGAAGAAATTTCTAGAAATCCTCCTTAGAGTCTTCTTATCTTTGTACGATGCCCCGAGTGGGTACTCTCGTGTTTGAAGGAAGCGTTTGATGTCGTGAAACCACGGTTTATCATCGAAGACAGCTTCAGTTGTAAAGACATATGCAGGTCTTTTAAGGCGTTTGATACGGATTTTAGGCATATCATTCCAATTGTTGACTTTGAACATGGAAGATAGAGTAGCTAAGGCGTCTGCCATTCGATTCGATCTCGAGGATATGATGCGCTCAACTTTGTTGAAGAAAGTCAACAATCGCCTTGCATAATCTTCAGGAATCAAACCAAGATGATGAGTTTCATACTTGTCTTTGATTTGGTTGATCACAAGGGCTGAGTCTCCATATATGTCAAGGATCTTGATCCTCAAGTCGATGGCTTCTTCGATACCCATGATACAAGCTTCATATTCTGCGATGTTATTGGTGCAATCAAATAGCAATCATGGAAAACGGATATGAGAACCCTGGAGTAATGATGACTGCCCCAATTCCATTGCCAAAAACGTTAACTGCTCCATCAAAGATTAGGCCCCATCTAGATTCTGGATCGGTACCTTCTGTGGGTAGCGGTTCGTCACAATCTTTCATTTTTAAGTACATAACATCCTCGTCAGGGAAGTCAAACTTGAGAGATTGGTATTCGTTGAGCGGCTGATAAGCCAAGTGATCGGCGAGAATGCTTCCTTTGACCGCTTTTTGAGCACGGTACTGGATGTCATATTCAGATAATAGCATCTGCCATCGAGCAATTCTTCCTGTTAAGGCCGACTTTTCAAAGACGTACTTGATTGGATCCCTTTTGGAGATTAACCAAGTCGTGTGATTGATCATGTACTGGCGGAGACGTTTCGAAGCCCATACCAAAGCACAACATGTTTTCTCGAGCATGGAGTAACGAGTTTCACAATCTGTGAACTTTTTACTCAGGTAGTAGATGGCATGCTCCTTCTTACCGGTGCCATCTTGTTGTCCAAGCACACAGCCCATGGACTCTTCTAGTACGGTAAGGTACATGATTAATGGTCTTCCTTCGACTGGAGGAATCAATATTGGTGGTTCTGACAGGTATTCCTTGATACTGTCAAATGCTTTTTGGCAATCTCCTATCCACACAACCTCTTGATTTTTGCGGAGAAGCTTGAATATCGGCCCATGTAGTCATTTGAGAGATAACTGAGATGTAATTCAACCGTCCAAGAAATCCTCTTACTTTCTTTTTGTATGTGGCGTAGGCATTGCTTGAATAGCCTTGACTTTGTCGTGGTCAACTTCAATACCTTTTTATCGACGATGAAACCTAGGAGTTTTCCGATCTTACCCAAGGTGCATTTGTTAGGATTCAGCGGAGTCGAAATTTCCTTAGTCGTTGAAACAACTTCAAGAGATATTCTATATGCCTTCTTCAAGATCGACTTTGCTATCATGTCGCCCACGAGACTTCGATCTCTTTGTGCATCATATCATGAAAGAGAGTAGTCATTGCCCTTGGTGTTGTTACCGCATTCTTTAATCCAAACGGCATTACTTTGTAGCAAACGCGCCCCATGGCGTGATGAAAGATGTCTTCTCCATGTCTTCGAGGAGCCATTCTGATCTGATTGTAACCAGAGAAACCGTCCATGAAGGAAAAGACGTTGAACTTTGCAGTGCTATCCACTAGCATGTCGATATGCGGTAGCGGAAATCGTCTTTTGGGCTTGCTTTGTTCAAGTCCCTAGTCAACACACATCGACCTTTCCATCTTTCTTGGAGACAAGCACTATGTTGGCTAGCCATCGAGGATATTCGTGAGGTGACGAGGAACTCGCCGAGTGTTTTTGAACTTCCTTTTTGATTTTGTCACCCATTTCGTGGTGAACTCTTCTCGCCTCGCTTAATCAAGGACACTGTTTTAACGGTGTGATGCTCCACGATGCCGGTATCTAAACCCCATGTCTTGGTAGGACCAAGCTAACACATCAACGTATTCTTTGAGAAGATCTATCGCCTACCTTGACGTTGTTGCCGAGCTTAAGTCCGATGTTTACTTTTTTGTCTTCCTCAACCTAAGTTAATTGCTTCCAAAGGCTCTTTGTGAGGTCAATGATTCTTTCCTCGTGTTTAAGTAGTCGAGAAATCTCATCCGGGATCTCTTCTTCAACTTCCTCCTTGGCGACTTCACAGGGGATTTCAAAGTTGGGAGAGAGCATAGAGTTATTGCTTTCAATGGATTTGTCCATTTGTTAATCTGCATGTTTTGATTTATGTTTGATTAATTAACTCCTTTTTTTAGACAAAGTTAATTGTAAAATGTATGCAGATCATTTATTATTTTTTTGAAGATTTTTTTTTTGTGTTTTTTAGGATTATCATTTCCAAGGAAAGAGTAAAACAAAAAAAATAAACACAAAGTGTGGAATCAAAATAACGCGTTTTTATTTATGATTCACGATATGAACAGGGCCCTAAAAATACAAACTCATTTGTCTTGGGCAAGACAAAGAGAAATTATTTAAAAGCTAAGCCCTATAAAACATCTCTTCGCTTTGGGCGAGGCGAGAGTTCAAAACAAAAGCAAAGATAAACTACTTAGAACTAGGAGCGTTAGTCCGAACTTCAACAGGTTTCCAGTAGTGGCGAACTCCTTGGAAGTCGAGGTACTCAGGTAATTTTCCGCTTGGTTTAACCTTTGAGTAGACTTTGGTCGTTGGTCGAGCAGGTTTTGAAGACTCTGGACGATGGACCTTCCCCCTTGTGCTACTAAAGCGATCTTCTTCCGCTTGATGAACAGATCGAGAAGCATGGGATGCAGCATATGTACTCTCTATTGGCATTTGTGCTGAATTCTGAGGGTGTACTCTCCAATCTTCTGAGTGAAGAGACTCGTTGTCGGCGACACTTTCCAATTCATACCCCGAATCGTATCCCTGATCCTCAGTAATTACGTTGATGTAGTGGTAATTAAGATCTGGTTTAACAAATTCCATAGGTGCATTAAAGCAGGGATCTTCATTGGGAACCTCGATTGGCTGATGAGATCGGGAAGATGTATACACCTCTTCGGGCTGACTAGGATATTCAAAAGAATCATCCCATCCAGTGGGCTGGATATCTTCGATCCTGATTTTTGAGCTTTCTGGCGCAGTGTATTTCACCATATAGTCAAACTTGCCACTTGGTTCTCCCAAGGTATCCCAAACTTCAGAAGGGACAGGTGGATTTTCACGCCTTTGCAGGGACATGTCTTTGAATTGATCAGTCGGAGGATAGTACGGTGCGTACAATTCTTCTTGAGACACATATTCAGGGCTGTTTAGATAAGTGCTTCACTCTTCTGATTCAGAGGGATTATCCTCATCACCTTCAATAGTGATAACGTTAACCTCTTGCGGAACAGGGTTTAAGAAACCCCCACTATGAAATATTTCCTTGATCGGACGAAGCGCTTCCTCTTTTTGCTTGTCTTTGGGAAATGCAGGTGTGAACCCGAGTCCGGCTTTTGTCTCATTTTTGACAGGTTTGATTACTTGTCCCCATCCTTCAGCGTTGCCATCTTTTACTATCTGTGCTGCTTCTTTATACAAAGAAATAGATGACCTGTTTTTGCTGGTAGATTCATCTTCTAACGGATGTTCAGGGAAGTGTATTCCTTCAACGTCGTTAGCTGTGATGAAAGAGAAACTGGACAAATGGCTTATGAGCAAAGCTTGTTCATCGATGATGGTTACTAGCTTCCCATTTACTGTGAATTTCAGCTTCTGATGGAGAGTAGATGTCACTGCTCCTGCTTCGTGGATCCATGGTCTTCCTAATAGACAACTGTAAGCAGCTGGCACATCCATGACCTGGAAAGTGATCTGGAAAGTATGAGGACCAATTGTCATCGGGAGATCGACTTCCCCAATAACTGACTTCCTCGACCCGTCAAAGGCTCTTACCACTATGTCATTGAACTTCATTGGTGTTCCTTTGTAAGCTAAACGAGCTAGAGTCATTTTCGGCATTACGTTTAAGGATGAACCGGTATCTACCAATACATTGGACAGAGAATCTGTCTGGCAAATCATCGAGATATGCAAAGCCAAATTGTGATCTTTCCCTTCTTCTGGAAGTTCCTCCTCATTGAAACTTAGATTATTACAGGCTGTTATGTTGGCGAAAATTCCTCCGAATTGGTCTGTAGTCACATCGTGATCTACATACGCTTGATTTAGTACTCTCATTAAAGCTTCTCGGTGAGCCTCAGAGTTCAATAGTAAAGATAGTATTGAAATCTTGGAGGGAGTCTGCATCAGCTGATCCACGACTCGGTACTCGCTTTTCTTGATTAACTTCAGTATTTCATCAAAATCGGTGTTGACGTTGGTTCTATCAGGAGAACCAAGATTCGTGCTTGGGTTAACAGCGGGAATCTTTGTAGGATTCTCGGGAGATATGTTAACTGTATTTCATCTAATAACAGGGACAGCAGGAGGTCTTGGAAGCAACGGAGCATGTATTCGTCCACTTCGTGTTACTCGTCCTATCTCAGTTATGTTGACATTAGCGGGAAGAGTTGGCATGGGTTTCTCCTTCCCATCCTCTATCAAAGTTGCATTGTATTGATAGGGAATTGCTTTGGTAGAACTATATGAAACAGGACCGGGTAGGCAAATCACCAAAGGAGACTCTGGAATGTTTGAACCGTTATATTCTATTTCTACAGGCTTGGGTACATTGAAACAGGGGATAACAACATTTACTTCAGGATTTTCCGAGTTGATATCTGAGACTAAAAGCTCATGCAGAAAATGCCCTATTTTATTTACGTCATAGTCATTTCTGTTTCTGTACATCTGTAGGTCACCGATATCTAACAATCGTTGAATGTCTGCTCTTATGGTGGGACATCCATGAGAATTCTTGAAGTAGATGTTGCAAGCCGCGTAATCGTGCTTAGTGAAGGCGCCCATTGCATTGTACGTATCATGGAGATGCACCAAGTTTCCTCTGATCAGATTCACGTCTGTAACGAGATATCGATCCGTATTCTTTAGTATCAGATTTACTGTGTGTCCGCTGTGACTGGGAAGTGGATTCGCTTGCACATTTGTATTTGTATTTCTAAAGGAAAGAAGATTAGATTTCACTAATCTCTGCACTTCTGCTTTCAATGCTATGCAATGCTCAAGATCATGGCCTGGTGCCCCTTGGTGAAAAGGGCAAGATACGTCCGCTTTGTACCACCATGGCAATTTTTCTGGGACCGGAGGTGGTGACCTTGTCTGTACCAGATTTCTTCCTATTAATGCAGGGTATAGTTCTGTGTACGTCATTGGAATTGGGTCGAATTGCGAGACCCGAGGCGCACGGTTTTGATTGTTAAACTGCTGAGCCTGTTGACGAGGCTGTTGAGTTTGCTGGAACTGTGGAGCAATTCCTGTATTTGGACTTGCATTAACGGTGGGTGCTATGGAAGCTACCTATCGTTGTTGACTGACATTCTTTCGCGGCTTCCCTCGGGATACCATTCCTATGTCGTGTTCCTTTTTCTTTGGAAAACTGGCTCCAACCTTCCTAGTTCCACTAGAAGATCCTGCTTCCTTGGTTAGGCGTCCGGTTCGAACCCCCTCCTCTAACCGCATTCCCATGCTTACCATCTCAGTGAAGTCTCCGGGAGCGCTAGCGATCATTCGTTCGTAGTAGAACGAGCCAAGAGTGTTTAAGAAAACCTTGGTCATCTCCTTTTCTTCCAATGGTGGGTTGACTTGGGCAGCAATTTCCCTCCATCGTTGAGCGTACTCTTTGAATGTCTCTCTTTCTTTCTGAGACATGTAGCAGAGTTGATCCCGATCGGGAGCCATATCCAAGTTGAACTTATATTGCTGTACAAAAGCTTCACCCAAGTCATTGAATGTTTGGATACTTGCGCTGTCTAATCCCATGTACCACTTCAGTGCGGCACCGGTAAGACTGACCTGGAAGTAGTGGATTAACAACTGGTGATCGTCGTTGTACGTAGACATTTTCCTGGCATACATCGTGAGATGACTCTGTGGACAGGAGTTTCCTTTGTATTTTTCAAAGTCAGGGACCTTGAATTTTGCAGGTATCCTTACGCGAGGAACTAAGCAAAGATCCTGGGCGTTTTTTCCAAACAACTCTTTTCCACGAATTGTTTTTATCTCAAGCTGCATTTTGAGGAGTTGTTCCTGGAGATTCTCCATCGAACCACATGAATTTGTGTTATTACCCGGAATATGGTGAACTTCTTCGTCTGTGGTAGTGTGCACTACGGAAGCTGAGTTCGTCATGATCGGTTGAGAAACCGTCATCGTCACTTGCGGAAGAGTTACTCCACGTTGCGGAGTAAGTGTTGAGTTCTGCTGCAAAGTAGGTATTCCAAGCGTGGTTGTTTGTACTTGAGAAGTCGGTTGGCGAAATCCGATGCCAAAGTTGAAAGGCATGCCCCATGGATAGCCTTCTGGCATACTGAAAGGTGAACTACTAGCTGCAACAGTTAAAACTGGAGTAGTAGTGTCTTCTGAAATCGCTGCTTGATTTTGACTGCTCGAAGCTGCTTGCTGACTTTGCGCTGCGGCCAATGAGTTGACCAAAGAAGTGAGTCTCTCCACCTCTTCTTGTAGTGTTGTTACTGTGCTACGAAGTTCAACATTTTCTTGCTCAAATCCTTCCATTACTTTTCTTCTTTTTGAACGTGTATCGTATGTTCGAGTTGGCTGTGGACGCGGTCGAGAAACTCTAAGACGCGACAGCTTGACGATCTTTTCCTATCTGTTGGAAAAAATTCCAAAGATCAGACTCTAGACAATAGACTCAGAATGCAAAGTATGATGCATGATTATGAATGTAAGAAAAGATTTCCAAAGAATTTACGCTAAAAGAGAAATTTCTGGCAAATATTTGGATGGAAGACACTTATTTTATTTATTATCGAAAGAAGATTACAACAATTTTGTTTTTTGAGCATTGCTCACACAAATGATAAAATAAATGATTAAAAATTACAATCTAAACTAATTAATCGTCCTCGTCGGATGAAGATCCAAAGGCTTGATGTAGCTTCAACTTCAGGATTTCCTTTCCATAGTGAGCTTTCAGTTCAGCTTTCTCAGCTTTTAGCTTGCTAATGACTTTCTTCCATTCGTCGGGAGCGGGATCGCTAGTTGTCATCTCCTCAAGCTTTCTTTTCCTTTCTTTGATGTATCTTTTGATCGCTGCTATCTTTCTCGATTTAATCTTCTCATCTTTCTCCATGAGCCATTCATCCCGGAAGTAAAGCGCCTTTTCATGATCTTTGACTTGCTTCTTGAGCTTCTTCTAGATCACCTTTAAGAAATTGTTTTCCAAAGCCTCTTTCTCAAACCTCACCTTGGCTAAGGCTTGGTAATCTCCATAGTCTCGACGGGGAAAATTGTTGATTTGGAAGCTGCTGAAACATAGGTTCTTCATAAGCGTAAGGCATTCGGAATTCCTTTGCTCTTTTCTTCACCCAAGAAGTGTAGATTTCCATGGCTACACAATTCTTTGCCTTACCTCTTTCCTTCCTTCGGATGTGGTGCCAAGCTCTTATCATTCTAGCTTTCAAACCTTGGGAATCCTCTTCCTCATGATAAATGTAACTCTCTACTGTGAAACCAAGAGGTTTACTAGAGTTTGCGTATCCGAGTTGACGTCTCGCCAAGAATGGGTTGTAGTTGATTCCTCCTTTGTACCAATGAGGGCTGGCAAATTCTCCACAACTCTCAATGATTTCCATCTCATTGTTTGCCAAGGTATACCAATGGATATCGCCGCTTGTAAGAGACACGAGTCTTCCGACCAATGCCAATCATCTTTGTTCTCATGAAGATAGGAGATTTAGGCAAGTGTGAGATAATCCATTTGAAAACAGAGGTACACAACACACGATAGTTCCATCTCCTTGACGATTCCTATGATGAATGGAGAAGTACGATCACCAAGTAGTGGGAACGGATTTCCAATCGAAAGATCCTTATAGCATTGATATCAACGAAATTTGGGACGTTGGGAAACAACACCAATCCATAGAGGAGTAAAGCTAAAATAGCTTCAAAGGCTACCATACTACCTCGTAGAATTTGAGAGCCTTCTCCATTAGGAACTTTGAAGTCATCCCTAAGAGTTTTCCTCCGGTAGTTAGGTTTTGTCTATCTCGATTTTTAAGTGAGTCATTGTTGCAATGATCGTGACTTAGGAATGGCTTCCAAACCATTGAAAGGCACTTTGTCCGACATCGAGATTCCTAGGATGTGTGCATTTTCCAAAGTAGGCATCAACCGATAGTCGTGAAAGTGAAACAATGATAGATCGATCGAAACGAACGAAAGTTTTGAGAAGTCCTTCATCAACATTAGTGTTCAGAATAGTTAAAAGAGTTCCATAGCGTTTTCTGAAATCCGAGGGATCTTCTACCAAGGATGCTAACTCTTTTAACTTTCCTACATCAGGAATTCTAAAACTGTATCTCTTGGTGAATCTTCCTCTGACATCCATCACTCTAACCTAACATATTTTACAAAGAAAAATCTCTAAATTCTTTGGAAATGGGAAGAGAAATGAAGTTTTTTTTTTTGAATGAATGCAATGCAATGCATGAATGTTGCAGACATGGTTAGTAGTTATACACATGGTCAAGCGTTCGAAGTCACGAGCATGAGGCCAATGATAAGAATCAAACGTGGGTAAGTTCTAAGGGCTTATTCATCTGTGAAACGGGTTCTACTGATAATACAGGCTCAACACTTCTCTTTGAAATATTATTGGATTTGTTGAATACTCGATGGTCCAATAATATTTTTCAAGAGAAACTTGCCTGATCGTAGTCTCGCATGACAATTATTCTAGGCTTACACCCGAATAATCTCTACACTACATCCTAAATGGCCAGGATGGGTTATGTGTTCTACACCACCACTTTCAAAGTCCCCTTAAAGCAAAATGTCTTCGCAAATACTTGCTAAACACAAATACTCCTAAGACAACCTCCATCGAGAGAGGGATCTCAAATTAACTCGTAAGTACCGAGACTTCTCACAAGTTAATAGGACTATACCCCACCTAGATCTTAAAATGTTTCTTAAACCGGTTAGGATTTCTTTCCATCGATAAAATCGCGAAAACACACAATAAAAGAAAACAAACATATGCATATATGAAAGCTTAACCCTTTTTTTTTTGAAAACAAAAACTTGGTGCTCTTGAGAGTCACATTTTTTGAAAATCAAAGTTTCAACAGCATTCCCCAGAGTCGCCATTTTTCCTGCTCAAAAAGTGCCAGAATCGAATCAATTCAATCCTCCGCTCGAAACGATTTACTCTTTTGATTTGTTTATAAAGATGCCGCGAGCATCAAGCTTTATTATTTTCAACACAAGAAAGATGATTTAATGATTATAAAAAAGGGGAAAGCTGCAATACCCTCAATTGATATGATATGCATCACGACTAGCGCAAACTAGACGCGACGCATTGGGGAGATTCTGAGTAAGGGGGTTTGTTATATAAAGGGAATAGATGGAGCACCCTAAATATATATAGTTATCTATAGCTTTATATATGAATATGTTTGATATGTTGTGTGTTTTAATTGCTATTTCTATGATTGGGAAAGTTTCTCCTTGGAATTTTAAGAAGGATGATCATGTGATCCTAGTGTTTATTATTATTGTGCTCGCAAAGATCTTTGGATCTTCTGCATACATATCCCCTAGTGGGAATCAGAGCATTTGTAGCTCGGATCTAAAGGGATCTATGGTTTGTTTGGTCTGAGGGAGAAAGAAATTTGCTCGCCAAGGATGAGACCTTGTTCACGTATTCTCAAAAGGATGTTGAGAAAGTCGAGCAATCGTAGTTCCCACTTATGCTAGTGGAAGCAACGGATGTTAGTAAGAGATGCATAAATGTCATCTTAATGAAAAATGTATCTAATCTATTTCATCACATACATTTTGAAAGGATTGACTGATTAAAATCTTTCATCGTAAGTTATACGTGTTTTGCTTGAGTGTACAAGCGTTACCACTTACATGTTTAAGAAAGATGTTTGAAAAAGATTATTGAATCTTTTAACTGTAAGCATTGGGTGTTTTGCTTGAGTGTACAAGCTGCTACCACTTACAATTAAGAGATGTTTTGTTTGAAAAGAGTTTGAAAAAGTTTTGATCAGTATGTGATGCTATAGATGAGATACTCCTTCCATAGAGATGATAGATGTCTAAATCTCGAGGAGAAATTGATTGGATTAAAGGGATGCTTTTAAGAAGCCCGTGGGTCCTTGTATTGTAAGCCCAAGAGGAGGCATTCCGAGGGTCATCGAGGGTCATCGAGGGTCCTTGTATGAAGCTCAAGAGGAAGCTATAGGGTTTGGCTGGCTTTGGCTTTAAAAGGGATTTCACCGGGAAACCATCCTTTTGGAATTTAGAGCAATTTCACCGAGAAATTATGCTCTCAGGGTTCTATCCTAACGCGGGTGATTCTTTGTATTGGAAGCCCAATAGGAGGCTGTTAAGAGATTTCCTGGTCTATTTCATTGTATGATGCCCAAGAGAAGGCTAAACTCAATGAGGAGTTCTTTTGAACGAAGCCCAAGAGGAGGCTGACTCAACAGGGGAGTGTTGTCTTATATGAAGTCTAAGCGGAGGCTAAACTCAGATGACTGAGTTTTCTTATATGAAGCCTAAGAGGAGGCTGAACTCAGTTGAATGAGTTGTCTTGTATAAAGCCCAAGCGGAGGCTAAACTCTGTGGGGAGCCTATTGATTAGACTAGTTGTTATGTTATAACTGGACAGTTATATAAACAAGTATATATGAAGTTATTCACAAGAGTTTATGAAGGAAATATAAACAATGCATGATGTTTACAAAAATTTATGAAGGAAATATAAACAAGTGTCTGTGAAAAGAACGTTTAAAAAAACGAGCGTGACTTGATTATTTACAAGTTTGAATTGTGTACAAGGATGTAAATATGTACACGAACGAGTATTTATGTACAGAGAAGGATGGATGTACATAGAAGGGTTGGGACTTACACCATAAGGGTGGCCCATTGGCTTAAAAGCAGTTTCACCGGGGGAATAATGCTCCTTTTAATACCAATGGTATTCAGTTATATACAGACGAAACGGAAAACGAACGATCGAACTTTATCTGTGTTTGAGTATTCACAAAAAGTATCTGTAGTATGTACAGGTAAAAATTTGTATGTATATGGAAAGAATTTCATATGTACAAGGAAAATATGTATGTACATAAAGAATGTTGGTTTGGGACTTACACCGTAAGGGAGGCCCATTGGTTTCAGAGAAGTTTCATCGGGAATAATTCTTCTCTTAGAACCAATGGATTCGTGTATAAACAAACGAATGAAAACAAACGAAGAAGTTTGTTTATGTTTGAATATCAACAAAGATGTTTTGAATATGTACAAGGAAAATTAAATATGTACATAAAAGGATTGGGACTTACACCGTAAGGGAGGCCCATTGGTTTCAGAGAAGTTTCATCGGGAATAATTCTTCTCTTAGAACCAATGGATTCGGTGTATAAACAAACGAATGAAAACAAACGAAAGAAGTTTGTTTATGTTTGAATATCAACAAAGATGTTTTGAATATGTACAAGGAAAATTAAATATGTACATAAAAGGATTGGGACTTACACCGTAAGGGAGGCCCATTGGTTTCAGAGAAGTTTCATCGGGAATAATTCTTCTCTTAGAACCAATGGATTCGGTGTATAAACAAACGAATGAAAACAAACGAAAGAAGTTTGTTTATGTTTGAATATCAACAAAGATATTTTTAATATGTACAAGGAAAATTAAATATGTACATAAAAGGATTGGGACTTACACCGTAAGGGAGGCCCATGATCGGTTAAGAAATACGAGAGAAAACGAATTCGGTTTTATCGTTTAAATCGGATCGATCATGGTAAAAGATGCATGTTTTGATGAAAAATTTTGAAGAATGTTATTTGAAAGTATTTTTGAAATGTGAAGTATACTTATGAGAAGTTTTGAAAAGAATCGGGCTTCGAAAGTTTGAAAAATTCACCTTTTAAAGTGGTTTTGAAAAGTGCTCAAAGTGTCGCTGCCTCGATCAAAACATAATCGGATGAAAGTTTTTTCTGAAAATTTTTGCACTATCATAAAATAGATACATTTATTGACAAGTGTACAAAAAATCACCTCAAAATGAGGAGTTTTGATTGGTTTAAAAAAAGGTCAAAGTTTGTAAAAAATACAAAAGTTTTGAAAAAAAAATGGTCCCAAGGCTACTCGAACCTGGGACCTTAAGGCAAGGCATGGTATAAGTGACTTAAGAGTGAGCTGGCAACCGCTGGGGCGGCAATACATCCGTGTATTGAAATCAATTAATGTTATAATATTATAAACGGATATTTGAATTTCCAAAAAAACGCGCGCAGTTCATCTTCTTCCTCCAATCCTTCAATCAATCCTTAAATCTTCGTTTCTTAATGAAATCAAAAGATGTAAACATGAAAGTTGATCGTTTTGGGCCCAGGAACATGATGGTGTTCATTAATTTCATTTATTTTAAGCTTATCATGATTAAATTCTCAAAAATCACGAAGAACCCTAAAACTGAAAAACCTAATTGAAATTGTGTATGGTTGATGATTTTGTCAATTGATTGAGGGTTAATGATCGTGGAGGGTGCAGAAACAAAACGGCCAAGAGTTTTTTCAAAATGAATCAAAGAATCATGGAGTTTG